>CM066587.1:3647500-3652500 GCA_033816785.1 Picus viridis | reverse complement strand
TTACTAACAACCTGAGTCAATTCTGAGTAATTGATTTAGGGCTGAAAGGCTTGTGTCCTATTACCAATCCCTTGAGCTATGCAGTCCCTAGAGAGGAAAATTATTGTATTTTTTCCATCCCCTGTCTGCTCACATGAGCAGAGAAAGCAGGGTACAGGAAAGATGTGACGCTCATGTCTCTTTCCATGTATCAAAGCAAAGCTGTGAGGTCCAATTTGAGTCTGTTTTTACCTCTAACCGTGTCCCAGGGCCTTCGGTAAATACAAAATGCAATTTGCAGTTGTTTGCAGCAGAAAAAGGTTTGAAGTATGAGTGGATCTACTTGCTCTTCAAATATTGAGGTTTTCTCTGCATGGAGGGTATTTTGCTCCTCTGCAGCATTCATGACCCACCTTGAGTACTGTGTCCAGCTCTGGGTCCCTCAGTTTAAGAAGGATATTGAGTTGCTGGAAGGTGCTCAGAGTAGGGCAACAGAGTTGAGGAGGGGTTTGGAGCACAGCCCTGTGAGGAGAGGCTAAGGGAGCTGGGGTTGCTTAGCCTGGAGAAGAGGAGACTCAGGGAGACCTTCTTGCTTTCTACAACTCCCTGAAGGGAGGTTGTAGCCAGGTAGGGGTTGGTCTCTTCTCCCAGGCAAACAGCACCAGAACAAGGGGACACCGTCTTAAGCTGTGCCAAGGGAGGTTTAGGCTGGATGTTAGGAAGAAGTTCTTCATAGAAAGAGAGATTGGCCATTGGAATGTGCTGCCCAGGGAGGTGGTGGAGTCACCGTCACTGGAAGTGTTTTAAAAGAGACTGGATGAGGCACTTGGTGCCATGGTTTAGTTGATGAGATGCTGTTGGGTGATAGGTTAGACTCAATCTCTGAGGTCTTTTCCAGCCTGGTTAATTCTGTATTCTATAAGGTCTAATCCTGGCCTCAATGCCTCTCAGCATCCAGACCAAAGCTTTGTGCTTTGCTTAGATAGTTCAGCACACAAACCCAACCTTTCCTTAAGGACTTCAGGAGACTTCAGATGCCTGCCTGTGCCATGCACAGCTACAAGGGTAACACAATAGATCTATTCCTAATGTGTTAATAAGCAAAGAAAAAAAAGATTCAAGGAAACAACTTGTGAAAATATCTACTTCTTGCCTTCTTGCAAACGCCTATCAAGGTTTAAACCACCACTTCATCTTCTTTGGTCTCATAGGTTATAATTTCCTGTTATCAGGGTAAGGATGTTTTAAACAGCTTTTTGCAGATGATTAGGTATTTGCTGATCATTCAGGACAATTTACAAAGATAAATATATGTTAAATGGGTTTCTTGTTAAAACCAGTGTAGAAGTAACCCCTCGAGGCCAGACAGTAATTACTCCTAATAACAAATTAAAGCATTACCTACTTCTTTTCCGTTTTTCATTTTGAAGAGGAAATTACCTTACAGAGCTGAATGTATTCAAAACTACAGATTTACATTTTCTTTCTTTTTTTTTTTTTCTTTTTGATAAAGGCACTAAAAAAATGACATTAAAAAAAATGGAGGGAGTAAAATGCTCTGAAAAAAAGTCGGTCTCAAACATATTTTTACAGCCTCTCAGCATGGTCTGAATCTGGCCATAATTCTCTTCAGTCCCCAAGCACAGCTGGTCTGTGGGTCATCATCAAAGGCTAGTCTGTGGAACATGGCCTCTCCACAAGCCATATGATGAGAGGCTGAGGGAGCTAGGGGTGTTTAGCCTGGAGAAGAGCAGGCTCAGGGGAGACCACCTTGCTGTCTACAACTCCCTGCAGG
Organism: Picus viridis; assembly: GCA_033816785.1. NCBI lineage: Eukaryota > Metazoa > Chordata > Aves > Piciformes > Picidae > Picus > Picus viridis. The sequence goes on along the minus strand of CM066587.1, from coordinate 3,650,726 downwards.
GAGGTTGTAGCCAGGTGGGGGTTGGTCTTTCCTCCCAGGCAACCACCAACAGAACGAGAGCTGTGTCAGGGGAAGTTTATTCTGGAGGTGAGAAGAAAGTTCTTCCCAGAAAGAGTAATTGGCCATTGGAATGTACTGCCCAGGGAGGTGGTGGAGTCACCATCACTGGAGGTGTTCAAATAAGGATTGGATGAGACACTTGAAGCCATGGTTTAGTTAGTTATGAGGTGTTAGGTATTAGGTAATAGGTTGGACTTGATGGTCTCTAAGGTCTTTCACAATCTGGTTGATTGTATGATGGCTCACAGCATCCACCATTACTCCCCAGCCACTATCCGAACAGGCCATCTCCTCTTGGGTTTCCCACCCTCTTGTGTTAGAATAAGCCACAATGGTAGGGACCTCTGGAGAACATCTATCCTGACCTCTCTGCTATAGCAGGATCACCCGTGGTAGCTTGTCCAGTATTGCAATGACTAGACAGATTTGGAACCTCCCCAGAGAAGGAGACTCCACAACCTCTCTGGGCAGACTGCTCCAGGCCTCCAGCACTCTCACAGCAAAGGTGTTCCAGGCTGTTCACCTTGCTCTTGCCTCAGCACTGGGCATTAATGAAAATAGCCAACATCAATTTGACATGGTGCTTGGTGCCGTGGTTTAGTAGTCATGAGGTCTTGGGTGACAGGTTGGACTTGATGATCTTTGAGGTCTCTTCCAACCTTATTGATTCTAGCCTGGACCCATTCTCCTGACCTCTGCTTTTTAGATCTAGATTAGCGTTGAGAAGATCCTCTCTCAGCCTGCTCTTCTCCAAGCTAAACAGTCTCAGGTCTCAGCCTTTCCTTATCAGAGAGATGCTTCACAGAATCACAGTAGGGGTTGGAAGGGACCTCTGAAGATCTTCTAGCCCAACCCCTCTGCTAGAGGAGGATCACTTCGACTAAATCACAGAGTAACACATCCAGGTGCGGTTTGAATGCCTCTATTCATCTCATCCTCTTTCATAAACTCTGCTGAATTCTTTCCAGTAGTTCAATGTCTCACTTGAACTGGGAAGCCCAGAACTGGAAGCAGAATATCTGAGACTTAGTGACTGGGGCACTTTTTACAGCTTTCATACTTTTATAATTCGTGCTGCAACACCGGGCAGCACACACCTCATGGTAAATTAGGGCAACGTGTTTAACACACTTCTTCCCAAGTAAAGATGACTTTGGCTCATCTAATTCATTTATGTATCACAACTACTTCAGATGTTTTTGAAGACTCTATGGAATTTGTATGAGTAAGACATTTTTTCCTGAGTTTCTCTCTCTTGAGTGAAAAAGAATTTTCTATCTGGGTCTTGCCATCTGTTTGCATAGCTGTCTTGCTAGACACTCACTTTAAGCAAATCGCTGTGGCTTCTGAACTTAATCATCTCTTTCTAGCTCCGTCAGAATCTCTCCCAGGTTTGGCCAAAACTCGGTCAGAAATCTGTGTGCCTGTCGATCATTGAGACCTCACTCATCACCGTGTGCATACTAAGGTGCACCGTGCTACGCGTGATGAAAAGCTTGGTTTGTAATACATAAATAGCAAGCTAGATCCAGTTTTCAACTAAAGAAGTTCTCAAATAGTTATTTGTTACCCCTAGTTGAACTTTTACAGAGCTGAAGTCTTTCCAAAAGCAGAGCCACTTGGTTCTCTCAGGGTCTATGTGGATGCAACTGGCTGGGAAACAAATGGTAGCTTTTTGTGTGCTGTTCGGTGGCAGTGGAGCACTGGCAATATTTTCATATGCATAGCACAACATGCTAGCTCTCATGCAGAATCTCTCAGGAAAAAAACAATCATATAAATACATAACAGTTCTTTGGTGTTAGGTTTTTAATGCTCTCTTTACTTTTTGACTGTGGAAATAAAGATGATGGTTAAAAATCTGGGGAGGGGCTTCTTAGGATGTTGGTGGTGATAGGACTAGGGAGAATGGAGCGAAACTAGAAGTGGGTAGGAAGTTAGGAAGATGTTCTTTCCCATGAGGGTGGTGAGACACTGGCACAGGTTGCCCAGGGAGGTGGTGGAAGCCTCATCCCTGGAGGTTTTTAAGGCCAGGCTGGATGTGGCTGTGAGCAATCTGCTGTAGTGTGAGGTGCCCCTGCCCATGGCAGGGGAGTTGGAACTGGCTGATCCTTGAGGTCCCTTCCAACCCTAACAATTCTATGATTCTAAGTTTGTACCAGAGCTGGAAATCCAAGTTTGCCAACTTCCGGCTGAAATTTCAATTCCAGCTTAGAACTACAAGACCTTCAGAAGGAATATAGCCCTTTCTGGGAAGAAAAAAAAAAGAGTTAATGTTATGAAGGATGCTTTGGAAATCACTTTGCATTAGGTTGGTGTGCCCGGTCAGTTCTTCCAGGGATAACTTCATCAGAACCTGCATTAATGGATTCCAGCGTGGCGATCAGAGAGTCCAGATGAATGTGTGTCACGAGGAACACAATTAGTTATTTTCTCAGTTTGTCTTCAAATGTACCATTTTGTTTGGGAATATTGCAGATATATGTCACTCATTATTGATAGATTTGTCTGACTTCCTGTCAAATCTATGTACATTGACAAAAATCTATTTTGTTGTTTTTGTCACAGAAATCTATACTGGCATTTTTCCCCATGGAGATTTGGCTAGTCATTGTCAGCATGAGGTGCCAGCTAGAGCTTTTACTGTTTTTATTGTGCCAGCTGCTTTCTTGGCTTCAGATCCTTTGGTTCAGATTGTAAATGGGGGCGAGACATCCGTATCTAGCCAGCGTGCTCGATGGAATATGACAGGCACTTGATTTTGTATTTCTTGCTGCCTTTCTTAGTATTAGTAGGAGATGACAAGGATGGCTTTATCTTCTGACCAGCAGGGATGGTGAAGGAATGGGGAAAGAGAGAGAGCAAGTATGCATATACATGGGCCGTGGGAAATGGTAAAATACAGCTTTAAAGCTGCACCTTCCTACTGGTTTTTTGGTGGTGGTCTTTTATATTATTATTTTTTTAACTCTTTTGTTTTATCTCTTCTTTCTCTCTCTCTCTCTTCTCTTTTTTCACTCTCTCTTTTCCCCCTCTCTCTCTTCTTTTTTTCCCTCGCTCTCTCTTCTTTTTTTCCCTCGCTCTCTCTTCTCTTTTTTCCACTCGCTCTCTCTTCTCTTTTTTCCACTCGCTCTCTTCTCTCTTTTCCCCCTCTCTCTCTTCTCTT
>CM066587.1:2895000-2935000 GCA_033816785.1 Picus viridis | reverse complement strand
GGAAAGGTTTGTGGTGAGACATCAAATCCCAGCAGGAGCACAGATGTTCCCACTTTTACAGGCTTACCAATGAACATTTCAGCTTAAACAAGTTTATGAAATCAAAGATTTATTTATTTTTCCTTAGTAGATGCAGCATCTTAGTTTGATTGTGTAAAGATTGTATCTCTCCAGCCACTCTGGTTTATTTGGTCCAAGGCACGGTGCTTTACTTGAGGGCTGTGAGTAGGGATAGGAGAGAGGGAAGGAGGGGGAGGCAGCGTTCAGCAAAATGAAAGTATTCCTTCTCCAAACAGTGCAGTCGAGAGCCTAAATCTGAAATTGAATCTGCTGGGCGAAACCTGGACAATTTTTCTACCTGCCCTTAGTCTGCTTCCTTTCAACTATGACAGTTTTACTAACTGAAATGAATGGGCTTGCTTGCTCCGGTACCTTTTCTCTGCATGCGTTTACATCGAGTACTTCAAACAGAGAGCTGGGTGATATATGTAGGGGGACAGCTTGCACAGAATAAGCTTTAATGGTTAATTTTTGTATAGCTTTATAAATGAAAGGGACTTAAACGTACTAGCAGTATAGATCACAAGACCTTATGTGGTCTATTCTTCTCTAGATGCACAAGAGATTTACGTGCCTAAGTCCCATAAGAGTTAATGGGAGTTACGCATGTAAATCTCTTCCACAGTGAGATAATAGACCCTTTTATGTATGGGTAGCTGGAGTCTTACAAAAATCACCTACTGAACAGTAGACTTTACGTCCTTCCCTCTTAACAAATATTTATAAGGCAACTGGGCCAGCAGATGAGTCCCAGGAACCCCCAAGATGTCTCCAAACTGCAGTGACCTCCATGCTCCCATGGAAGGCAGCAGCGCAGGAGCCAGCCTCAGAGCTTTTCATCCCTTCAGTTCGGTGTCCCAAGTCTTGGTCTGTTGTGGTTGATGCTGCAGGTCTGGTGGTGATGGGGTTGCACGGGGATTCACGTGGTATCTCACATCTTGGCACCTCCTGGTCGATGGAGACCTCTTGCTCTGTGGGGGTACAGAAGACTGGGTGGTGGAGAGCCGCCGCCTTTCTTCTGGGAGGTCTCCAGCACAGGTAACAACTGAGGTTCACTTCTCCTTGTGTTCTTGCGTACCATCCCACCCATGCTGGGGGATTTAGAGTCCAGAGGTGGGAGAACCACACAGCAGGACTGTCCCAGGCTGCTGGAGGAGCATGGTGGTGGTGCCACCATCTCCTAAAGCCCAGGTGCTGCAAGTGCTGCACATCTGTTCCCTTCATGACCTCTCTCGCTGGGAGAGCAAGCAGGCTCTGCTCCGATGAGTACAATCTCTGCGCTTCTCCGTGGGGATATATATAACTTGGACGATCTGTGTCTGCCAGCCATGAGTCAGATCAAGATCTTATCCCCTGTAACGTGTAGCCGGAGAGAGCTGGTGGCGTGGCACACGCGTGTCAGCAGCCATCCCCGGGTTTTGTGAGCTGCCGCTCCTTTTGCCATCATTGTTTCTTCCCATCACTTGCCTTCTCCTTCCCAATAGCCATCTGAGGGAGTTGAGCAACCTGAAGGCTTGCCAGCCCTCAGCTCCCAGGCCTGGTAAAGCACAATCCAAAGAGGAAACCCTCCCAAATTCATGCCCTGAGACTCTCAGATGAAATCCAAGGGTTTCTACCAGCGGTGGACGGGCAGAGCCCATTGTTTGTTGATTATCGCATCATCAGCCCCGGCTGATAGTAGGATGCTCCAGGAAAACACACTTTGGTTACAGTTGATTTTCAGATTCCAAAATGGTGCTGCAAAGTCTGTGCATGCCTAATTATATTTTCTGCTAGGCTGTGCAATACAAAATGTATGCTGCAGCAATCAGTGAGTTAACAGTATCAATCAATTTGTAAACAGATGAAGTCACTCATTCCCAAACTGGTTTTCCAAAAACAATTACTAAATTACAATAGAAAAAAATTGTACAGTTACTGTATTTGTGTGCTGTGTTACAATCAACATACCAGGGAAACAAAACAATTTAATGCAGAAAAATCATCATTCATCTACATTATAATTGCTTCTTTTTCACATCTACAGGGCGGTTAATTAAAATTGTGATTAAATGCGGTCGCGCTGCCTAAGATGTCTTGCCCAAAACAGGTGGTACAGAATTTAAAAGTAAAAAAAATGTAATTAGCATTGGAAATTGAGAAATTGCCTGTAAGAATCAGTGTTAATTTCAGTCAGTGATGAGGTAATTTATAAATGAATGCAGTGGAGGCTGTGCAAATGCACAATTGCCTTCCTGCCTATTCTTAGCATTCTCAGCATGCAGGTGAAAATGTTTTCAAAATATTGAGGTAATTTGAAAATCAATCCGTGCATTCCGTATCCTTTTTTCCCTCCCCCCATCTCCTTTCCTCTCTCCCCATTCACAGCAAAGGCAGAACAAACGCTGCCAGAGATGGCACAATGCATCAGTTTTGCACTTTTTTTTTTTGGGGGGGGGGGGAGCGATGTGACGTGCATGGTGGCATCAGCTAGAGTTTAACTGAGCAAAACGTTTGGCTAAGATCCTTTACAAAGGCCAAAAATGTTGACTGAAGTCACACCCCCCACCCCCCCAGCCCCTGGTAAACCCAAATGTCTTCATCTATGGTATGTGTTTAGATGATGCAGTACGAAGGGGGGCTGGGAGGGAGGAAATAATAACAAATAAGTAAGAGCAACCTGCAGTGAGTTGAAACACAGAGAGCGTGAAGAGAAGAAGAGATGCTAAACTGGCATGGAAATCAGAATGATTTCTTGTTTAAAATTAGCACACAGCACACACTGGAAAAGCCTCGGCAGCACCAATGCCGTCTGCAAAAATCTCGCTTTTTTAAACATGCATTTCCAATTTCATCCTGCCACCATAAACGCATTGTTAACTAGGCTATGCAGGCGGGGGGAGGGCTTTTGCCATTTTTTTTCTCTTTTTTTTTTTTTTTTCCCCCCTCAGATGAACTTTGTTTATCTGTATTTGTGGTGCTTTCTCTGAACTTTCAGCTAGCAGAGGAGGAATGTTAATTCCTTCACAACCCCCCCAAAAAAATAATAAAATAATAAAAGCTGGAGGCAAACCTGGCAGCAGACAGATATTAAAGGTTTAAAATCTTCTTGACCATAATATAAATAAATAAATAAATAAATAAATAAATTCCAAGGCTCACGTTGCTGGAACTGACATTTTCACGCTTTGAACAGTCCTTGTCCCCCTCTTTGACTCTGCAGAGAGAGCTCTGGCTTAGTTATCCCTGTCTAGATTTAAAAATAGCCCGGACTTTTGATAGCATCGATGGTGGGGCTGGAGTACGGGAAAGCAGTTTGGGTTTCTGAGCAGGGCTGTACAGGTGTTGGTGTCAGGGATGCTGTGGAACACCCTCACCATGGCTTTCCAGAATAACATGTTTTAATTAAAGCTGCTCCTGCAGAAGGGCTGATTTAGCCACCTCCTTTGACTGTTGAAGCCCTTTCTATTAATTTATTTTTTTAATGAACTCTTCTCCTGGTTGACACTTGATTGGGGTTTTTTGGGGGGTTGGGGTTTTTTATATATATTTTCTTTTGACAAGCCCTGTGCACTTCAGAGGCAGTTCTGATGCTATTTAATTTGCTCATACAAAAATTCCCATGAAGGGATTAGGCCCAGGAAGGGAAAAGGGTAAGGCCACACCATGCTGAACCACTGTGATGTTGCAAGGAGGCTGTGGCTTGGCCGGGCAGAGAGGGGTTGGTGCTGTTATGGGATGCTGTCCCAGCCCTGGCTCTGCTGGTACAGAGATGGGGAAGGTGAGTGCAGCATCAAGTGCTATGTGTGTTCTCTGGCAAGTCAATTAACCTCACCGTGCTCTCCATGAGCCAGGGAAACACTGCTGAACTCATTCACAGGGCTTTTGCAGGGCTGAGTATCTCTAAAGCACTCTGCCATTCTCTGGGCCTGAGGAAGAGCAAGCATCACTCATTGTCTCGTCAGAGGGCAAGTGGATGCCAAGGAATCCGACAGAAAATTCTGAATGTATGCTTTGAATAATCAGATTCTCAGAGTTTATTATACAACTGATTATTCTAATTTAGAAGAGAGTATTGTTTTTAACTGTCCCTCCAACTCAACCTCCCCCAGTTTTCTGCCACTGAATGTAAAGAAGCTCATGGTAATCACTGAAGCAATGATGATTATTGACTGAAAGGTATTTTATAATCTGAGCTCTGTTATGTGGGGCTTAGCAAGCAGCTGCACTGATGCATCTGAACTCTGTATTTTGGTGTAGGGGCTGTAAGAATATATCAAAATATTAGTGAACTGGCATGGATTCCAATCATAACCAGACTGCAGTTGTTGAGGGTACATGGGTGACGAAAGTGGGACACAGATCAGGAAGGTCACGTTTGGTGCCTGTGGCTGGTTGGAGTAGAAACCTGGAGAATCAAACCTCATCAAACTGAGCTGAAGTTTGGGCTTTTTCTTCTCTGTCTCATGCGAACTCAAAGGAAAGCAGGAGGTCAGGGACTGCTCTGCGACCACACATTCGTCCTCACCCCTAGTCATGTCTTCAGAGTTTTCTGTGCCCATTCCCATGAGGAAAGACCCAATGCCATCAGAAACACGATCAGGATTTGGCCCTGAACAGGCAGTGCTTTCCACTTGCTAAACTGAGCCGTGGTCATTGTAGTGGTGGGGAAGTGCAGTGAAGGAAAAGTAGCTTCTCAGCTTCCTAAAATAGAAAGTAAACGTAAATATTTCTACTTGGCATGTCAGATTTCAATCACCTCTCAAAACAACTCAGCTTCTTGATTTAATTAATTATAGCTTTTCCTTTTTTTTTCTTTTTTTTTCCTTTTCTGTGTCTATGTCTTCAGAAAGAGCCAAATGAAAATATCCTCTTTGTTTCCCCTTTGTAACTACCAGAGCCTTCCTCGAGTTTTAACTCTTCCTCCACCCCAGCACCCTCAGCCTTTTTTTTTTTTTTTCCTTCCTTTTTTTTTCCCTTTCTTTTTTTTTTCTTTTCTCTTTCCTAAGCTCTTCTTATCACTGCTGTCCCATGGCAAGCCCCAAAGCCTGGAACATTTTGTAACGACTATGTGACAAATTGTTGGGCTTTTATTCACATCGGACATCTTTTGCCAGGATTGCTTGTTGTTTTTTCTGTTTGGCTGTGTCATGGGACCAAAGGTGGCTGCTTTTGTGCAGCATGTCAAATCTGGTTAACGTGCAGCCATTTATCTTTAAAACCCACTCCTGCACAATGGCAGGGGTCTGTTGGGCAACTTGTATGGGCTCCAAGCATCGTGTATAAATATATATATATGTGTGTGTGTATAAAATCTACTTTTTATCCAGTGCCATCCTCTCTGTATGATGCACCTCGAGCTGAGGCACTGCGGTGAGCAGGTCATGCAGCAGACAAGATGTTTCATAATTTTGGGAACCTTTTAGAGACAAATTGTACAGTGCAAGTGTAGTGTAACTGAACTGCTGGTTGCCCAGTGAAGTGTAGAAAATCAGATACAGCACAACCTGAAAGAATGAAAGGAGAATTCATATCTATGTATATACACAGTACTTTATAAAGAATTCATATACAGGGAAAAACATATTTATTCTCTTTTTTCCCCCTGCTTCTATCTGTGGATTGTGCATGGGGGGTGTGTGTATAAATGTGTTTGTGTGCACGGTATATACTCATACAAATAATATGCCACGGGATATGGGAATAGTTGTATGTGTGGTGCATTTATATGCATAAGTGGTAGGTTTGCAGGTTAATGCCTGCTTGACTCTGTGTGCGTGTGTGTAAATGATGGAAAGGTGCTCAGCACGATAAAAAGATGAATTATCCAAGAAATAAAATGAAAAAGCCCCAAACTTCCACAGCAAAGTTTGCAGCTTTGGGTGCTTTGCCGCTACTCAAGTCAGGCAGAAAGGTTCCTGATGAAAACAATTTCCTTACAGATAATGCAACTGTAAGGATAATTTGATAATTACCAATTAAAGAAGCCAGGGAAAGAAATGAGAAAGTTGTATTCCAGAGCAAAAAACGAGGGCTGGCAGCAAAGTCTTGGTGCCTTTTTTTTGGTGTGTGTGTGCGCAGTGGAAGCATTTGAGCTAGCAGGACGCAATGTTTTTTTAATGATTTGCTGTGTTGTGTAATAATTATACATATAGTGCAGCGGGGTTACCGGGAGGAACACTGCGGCTGTGCATGTAGTTTGGTTTGTTGTGTTGTTGTTGGTTTGTTGTGTTGGGTTTGGTGGCGTTTTGGTTTTTGTTGGTTTTGCATTTATTTATTTTTTTGAGTAAAGGACCCAGGAGATTGCCTTTCACTTTGAAAACAATCCCTAATATCAGGAAAATGCTCTGTTTGTTTATGCGTACATAATGCAAGTTTGTCCGCCTGGGAACTGCAGCAAATGGGAGAAGTATGCATGGATTTCACAGGTAACAGGATTACGTGGGCACATAATTGATCCATTTGGAGGAAAAAAAATGACAGTGCTCTAAAGATGCCTAGGCTTTGGAGATGGAGTTTATGAAACAGGCATTTGTAAATTCAAAGGAATCAATATGTCAATTTTATTACATCTCAGGACCAGCTGGGCATTAAAGGAACAGTAGCCTTTTTTTTTTTAACTCTCTTTTTTTAAATTGCAGCTGCGTATTCCTGCATTATGTACCTTTCTTAGAAGGCTTTGAGTTGTAGAAAATGTACTTTTAGCAGCGCTTTGCACCTTTTCAGTGACCAGTTTGCAGGGACACACACACACAAAAACCCAACAAGGGAAAAAAAGCACCAGACACAAAACCTCACATTGTGTCACTTTTCCGCTTAAGCCACGGCTGGTAAAAAGTGCTGGGTTTCAACTATACCATGCAGGGCTCTTACTAATAAATATAGAGATACTTGGGAAGAGGTTAATGCCTGTTTGCATCCCAAACATTGAGCAAAACGCTGAAGGCTTTGCACTGAGGGGGCTCAGCACATGTTGTAGAGGCAGCATCATCACAGCAGACTACCTGAAAGGGCGCATTAATGACCTCATGTGAAATGTGGTCTGAATCATTGCAAAGTGATATCTTCTGTTTCCTCCTCACCACAGTTTAAACCCCCAGGTGATTAAATTTAGTGCAAAGGTTGGTGTTTTTTTTTCCACCAGTCTTCAGCTGTCCAGATTTTGAAATGCAGCTTTTCATGCAAATTTCTAAGGTTAAACATGGAGGGTGTCGCAGAGAGCAATTTGGGTTGCAGTGCTGGTCACTGCCTGTAGGCTCTCAAGGCCACCCCAAACAGGTTCTAAATCCCAAAGATACATTCTCAGGGAATTAATAATGGCCACAGAAGTTTTTTCTTAGGAGAAAAGGTGGTTTGGCTTTCCAGAATATGTTGTAGCCTCTTCTACCTGACAGGAGTGTGGTTGAGGAACTGTATTAGTAAAAGCTGAGGCCATCTCCAGCCTTCAGTAGATATCCTGCTGTCTTCTTGCCTCTGCTTGCTGATGACATTTCTGTGGACTTGATGGTCACAGCCTACGCTGCAACTCCCAATTCATAATTAACCTTGTCAAAGGAATCGTTGATTTGGGGTTCCAAACTATGGACAGCTCTAGAGGTTCAACACATCTGAAAACACACTTAATATTCAACATTTTGAGTCTCAGGAAGAACAGGACTTCTCTGCCTTATCAGCTTCTCCAGCTTTATCACATGATCCTCTCTGACCTTCTAAACTCTGGCTCCTTTGGCATAGTTTCTTTTCTTTGAGCTCATGCTTTTCAGGCCAGCCTGGCTACAGACAAGGTCTCTGTGTGGTACTTGAACCTTCTACTTCTTCTTGACTGAGGATCTCTGCTTTCCATAAGGTATGATTACAGCATCTCTCCAGTGATCTGCTGACATTTAACCGTGTAAATATGCCTTGGATGATGCAGAGTCACACAGTAAATGGGCTTATGTTAGTAAGCAGGGTCTAAAATAGGTACTCTCTCTGTATGTGTTTATTCTACTATAGCTCTGTCTCCCATAAACAGAAGTATGAAATGGATAGGAAAAAAAACCCAACAGTCCAGTTTCCTCTGAAAGTGTATGGAAGAGTAGATAGAAAGGAAGCAAGTTAGTGAGGCAGTGTTTTGTGGTCATAGACTTAGCATGAATTAAAACTTTATTATGCACTGAGGTACTTTCAAAGTACTTTGTAAAAAATATTCCTGTGCTAAGGAAGACATGGAAGGAGAGGTTCAGAGTTTGTATTGGAATTTCTGGCATTGTAGTAAATAAAGATGACCTTCTGCCAAGCAGTGATGCTCAGAACTGATGTGAGCACACATAAATGAAAGAAACCGTATAAACTCAACAGAAACCACATAAACTCAATAGAAACCATATAAACTCAATAGAGCAAAGCTTCAGACGTAAGCCTTCCTTTCAGTGTAGCTTTGCCTGCGCGCTTAGGTGTGAAAGAGATGATGTGCACACCTGGTTTGTCTCAGCAACCTCCATCAGTGATGAGATGCTGAGACAAGCCCCAGTTGCAACTAGTCTCAATTAACATTTTCTAAGCCCCCCAAGCAATCTCCACTCAAAAGCTGTCATCCCTTTCCATAGTTGCTAGAGGAGAGTAAATGGAGTTAAGAAGAGTTGAAGTGACTTGGCTAAGGCCTTCCAGCAAGCTGCCTTGTACAAAAAACTTAGGGCTAACAAAGCCAGAGATTATATTCTGACCCTTGTTACCTCCATGCAGTCCCAGAGCCACACTGTGGGCAGCCCTTCTATTTCGTCCATTATTTGAAACCAATTCCAGAAGCCAAACAAAGCTTCCCAAGGATAAGGATGGAAAAAAAGGCGAAAGGAAACCCTGTCCTTGATCTGCTGGATGGTTCTTCCACCGAGATCACAACAGCTTCTTCAGAGACTTTTACAATCCCTACAGAAGTGCAGGAGGCACTGCCAATATCCGCAGATCATTGGCATGATAGACCGTAACGACTTCTTCAGAGCCGTTCCGGTCTATCGTGTCAATGCGTACTTAGGGAGTCCTCAATGCATGGATCATTGACACGGTACTACATAACGGCTCCTTAGAAGCCATTACTGGGTATCAAGTCAATGCATACTTAGGGAGCCCTTAATGCACGGACCCACGCAAGTTGACTTGCTCTGAATACTAACAATCCTGTGGAAGAGTAGTTACTGAGTGTGGCATCGAGGGTGATCATTCATACCTGCCTGTGAGCGCTGGACTGGTGCACCGCTCTCCCATTGCCTGTCTGGGAGGAAGTAGGGCTGCTCCCGAGTTGGGAGAGTCTGAAATCCATGAACTTTCCTTTCTCTGCTAGCATCATTTGATCTCATGAAATATGTAGGGGGAAAAAAAGCTCTCAATTTGAGATAGGAAAACCAAGAGGCAGCCCAGGATAGAACATTTTAGAGTTAGAATGGAAATCCTGGAGAATAAGTGGCTGCAGTGGAAGTGCTGGGAAACCCTGATGTGTGGAGCAATAGTTCCATGGATTTCTGTCAGCCCCTGCCAGTGTGTTACCCCTCTGCCCTACTTTGCTGTAGTTATCAAGTATACCATCTATTTACCATGAGCCCTGCAAGGATGGCAAGAACAACTCTCTGGAAGGAGAAATGCTTTGTTAAATACCCCACCATCCAGCAAGGAGTTTGCTTGGATCCATCGACCCGTTCCCCGGGGAACACCACCCGAGACATTCCAGATCCTCACCGCGCCTCCTCTTTGACCTGCGGAGGCTCACGCCCTTCATTTTGGCTTCCCCTAGACAAGCTATCCCCAGCCTGATTTTTTTTTTAAAGAAAAAGGAGAAAAAAAGCTTCTAGTTTGCTGTTGTTGATATTTTTCTTTTGTGTTCTGCTTACTGACTGACATCTGCTATCATGCTAAGCAGGTGTTCCTGTGTAAACGAACGTGCCCTGTTTGTGTTTCGCCATCCTCGCTACTGCGCACCCAAATGAGCAGCATGATTAAGAATCCTGTAAATTTTTGAAAGGAAACGGATGGCTGCCCTACTAGAACATAATTACACCGCTCCAACATCCGCAGCTCGCTGCTGCAGCCGACTCGGAGAACAGCAGAAATTAATAATATATAATAGCATCATTCTCGTAATTTATAAATGAAATAAAGTAGAGAGGAGATTCTGCTGATATGCATTTTCCTCTTAATTCTAAAAGACAAAGTATAGATTAGAATTTTACTGGGGTGAAACCTGGCCGGCAATATCACACTAGTTGCGGGCGGGAGGGCCTGATTCATGAGAGCGATTTTGCTTAGGGAAAAGAGCTAATATCTGTTATTGGACCAGGGGAAAAAAATGAGCGTGCAAAACCCTCTGAAGGCAACCCCTGATGAAGGGAAGCTAGGAAACCTCCACGGATCCCGTACCTAGTTTTCAGCTTAATTCATTAGCAGCTATTGCCAGAAGACTTTGTTGCACCTTGCGATTTTTTTTTCTTTTTCCCTGACCAAAATAATGCACAGTCGCAGGTCACCCCCTCAGAGAAGGGAGAGAGAGGATTAATCAGTTAAAGATGTTGTCTGATCTCCTATTTTCGTTGAAAAATGACAATGTTTTCAATAACAATATTTTGAGCTCCAGAGATGTGCCAAAAGGAGCTGGGCTGCAAAAGCACTGCTCCTCTCAAGCCTTGGAGTGGGTGCTCTAATTACACCTCTCAACCCCGCTGGGAAAAAATTAAAAAGATACAACTTTCTGAAGACAAAGACATATTATTTGTAAAGACTAAGCAGTATAACTTTTCTTGTCTGTTTTGTTGGGTTGTTTGGTTGTTTGTTTTTTTTTTTCTTTTCTTTTTTTTTTTTTCATTGCATCTGAAGTTGTCTTCTGCAGCTCCCCAGATACACTCATCTGGGTGATGGCCCCACTGATTTATACTCTCACTGGGATAAACTCAAATGGGAGAGCTACCAAGAACCCACAATAATGTTTACTTGCAGGTTAATTAGGGACATCTTTATAGATTTTGACACTGCAAAGCCCTAAAGAATGATAACTGCTTTGATGGGAAAGGTTAGCGTGGATTCCCCAAGTTTAACCCAGCAAACACTCGCACAGTGAACCCAGAGAAATAACTTCTCTTTTAAACTAACAGATCTGGTTGAGCCATGCTGTTCTAAAGGGCCCCCTTAATAATTTGTTTCTGAGAAAATATGTGCATATACAGATTTATTTCATTAACAGGTATTTATTTAAGTGGGCTGCACTGTATTTAAATCTCTGAATAGTTTCCATTACTTCCTCAGCTCACTTAACTTCAAGTTGACTAATTTTAATAAGGCTAAGGTGCCTAGGGTCTTATTGAGTGTTCAGCTTGATCAATATGGCTAAATTAAAATAGTGCAAAATATAAGCAAATGTACTCTAACAACTCAGTGAAAAATGTGGAGTGCCCCAAACATTGATTAGAGTCCCACAGACATTAATTTGTCAGTTTAAGCACACTAATACTGCTCAGAAACTGCATCTACCTCCAGCACACCCATGCATGGGCACTCATGGATCGTATCGTGCCCAGTTACTCTTGCACAACCCCACTGGCTTTCGTGGCATCATGCACATCTGAAGCCATGATTTGACTCTTCACACCGCGGTCTCACACGCAGCACTCCTGGTCCGGATTTGGCCCATTCCAGGAGGAACAGCATCCCTGTAGCACTCACAGAGCAAGCCTGGATCACACCTAAGGGAAGCAGAAGGAAGACAGTTCCGATTATTTGCACGAGTGAAAACTATTTATATAATCATATTCATTATGAATTTGGGGCTATACATCACTTCTGTACGTGTATTTTTAAGACAGGCACAGACTCTTAGGGAAGTGGTTCTACGTACAAGAAGAGATTCGTTTTTGCCCTCCTGTAACACCACAATATTATTGTCATAAAAGATTAATGTCAACCCCCACCTGGTATTAAATTGCTTCCAGTAGCCCTTACATTCATGTCTTGCTGCACAAGACAAAAGCACTTTTAAAGTAACTACATGCATCTTCAACCTGAATTACTGCTATTGCTGGGTTACATTTTATTTTTCAAATGCCTTGGTTGTTGTGGTAGGTATTTAGTGGTTTTTTTTTTCTTCCCATGGATATCGTGTTCTGAGTAAGAAGATGGTATCAGAAACTTAATTTTAGGGCAGTGAAAAAAGGATGCTTGAGAAAAGGGTTTTATCACGGCCTTGCTAATCGATGCTGCACATGTTAATTATATGATGTTTTTATTTTCATACCCCAACAAAAAGCTGTATTTTCCACAGACTAAAAATAATCTGCATTTCTTCCTTTCTCTTTCCCTTCCTTTTACTTTGTGAGCAAAAGCATGAGATTATCATGCTTTGATATCCAGTGCTTGCACAGACAGTTTTTAATGGTTTCTAAAAATATGACAGCAACTCCTTAGCAATCATATTTTTTTTATACATGTATCATTTAAAATGGTTTCTGATCTCTTTCTTGGCTTTTCAGTAGTTTCTCCCTCTACCTGTAGTGTGACCTTTCTGCTTATCTTTAATCTCCTTGGTAAGTGATATTTGCTGTAACAGGTCTTCCTTTCCTTGATACCATCTTTTCATATGTGGCCAAAAAAAAAAAATAATTACACATGAGCAGAAGGTTGTTTCGTTGAAGGTAAATCCAGCAGAGTGTGTCTGAGAGAGAAAGAAAGAATGAAAAGGAGAGAAATAAACAGGAGGGAGTTTATGTGTTACCAAAGGAGAAAAAAAAAAAAAAGGAAAAAATAAAGGCAACTTGAAAGCAAATGAGGCCACACTTAGGAGAAGTAAATTCTGTGAAGATGAAGTCAGATATGAAAAGCATTTCTCTAGTTTAAACTGACCAAATGGAGTTATAAACAGCAGAAACATTTGAAGTCCCCTTTTTTTTTTTTTTTTTTTTTTTTTTTTTTTTTTTTTTTGCTTAAATTAGAGCCTGAGCTTTAAACTTCTTAACCTTCACCACAGCGAGCAGAGCACACTGTGCAAAAACAATTTGGAAGTCTTCTTAACAAACATTTCAAGTGAGGAGGTCCAGCACAAGTTCAGAAGAATTGACTCTTTCAGTTGTTGCCATGCCAAAAGCAATGCTTCGGGTTTGGGGTTTTGTTGTTGTTGTTGTTGTTTAGCTTCGTTCCATCACAACCTTGATTTTGTCCAGCATCTTGCATGTTTGGTGTTTTTAATATCAAAGGTATTGCTCTCTGTAAACAAGTGTAAGTTTACCAAGGCAGCTTCACTTACACTCTTCCCTTGTAATCAGATGTGAAAATTACACCCTCCCTTTTGGCTACATGATAATTACACATTGCAACGTACAACGGCTTGTCTCTGTTGCAGTTGCTGGAATGAAGCAGCGAAGGCACTCAGGAAAATATATTATTATATTAAAGATCAGTGCCAGAGCTGTTTTTAGTAAAAGTGAAGTTTGTAATCACAACTATGATCAAGATACCTTGAGATTTACATATACACTTATATATAGGAGAGAGAAAGCAGCTGAAAAGAAAATGAAGCTGAGGCACCTCAGCATGATACTATTTAGCCCAAGGCCCGTCAAACAACCTATGTCGAGCTTAGATCTCACCAAAGCCCTATTTTGAGGGTGAGTTTTACCCCCAAATCAGGATTTATTGGAAAGCTTAACAAAGTTTCTCCTGCTTCCTCTTGGTTTTTTTTCTCCTTTTCCTTTTTCCTGGCTACACTCTGTTTCACTTGCCTGGAAACTTAGCTTGAATTTCTCGTGCATCTATCGATGTCCTTGCAAATGCTGAGTGAGGAAAGAATTCAGAATTAAGCATTGCTCAGAAAGAGCTGTGGGAAAAAAATTACATATGCAGCAAAACATGTTAGAGTTGTGTTTTGACAGTTTCATGACCAAGCCAAAAAATATACATTTTTTTCTCCCCCCTTTTTTTTTTCCTTGTACCTGGCGCAGTTTCACAAAAATGTCCCCTTGGGGAACAGTCATTTTTTCGTCAGAATCAACTGTTTATTTACTTAAAAATCCAAAAGTTTTGCCTTACATTAGAGGCAGAGTTGCTGAAGGTTAAAGTTCAACATCAGCTTGTTGCCTTGCCTTCATCGTAAAAGCATGGTTTGTGTCACGAGAGAGGGATAAAAGCTTTAGCACGGCCACAGGACAAACTAAAAATGCCTTGGGTTTTGAAAACAGAGCAAGTGAGGTACATCAGGTCTCTTGTTACTCATCTGCAGCCACGGCCTGGCCTGCTTGCCGTTGGTGGGTGACCACCTCGAACCTGCCACCATCGTGGTTGAGTATGTAAGGAATAGGTTTATCCAGATAAGTTAAAACCTGGTAGGGTTTTCTTGATGGCAATGGTTTTGAGACCCTTGCTCATGGAGGTACTCATGGCAGGCAGGGCTTTGAGTGTCTTTCTTCATCTGTGCCTTGCTGGGCTGGAAGGATCAAAAGGGACGTGGGTGGCTTCCCACCGCTGCACTCAGTATGGTGCACACCATTGGAAGAAGTAGCCCAAGGCTGACCTAGTTGTGTCCTACTCTAGAAGTGGTGCCTTTCACATTTCTGGGTCAAAAAGCTATCTAAATGGCCTGTAAATGTACAGGGTGTGAAGCTGGGGAAATCTGTGAACTCCTGCTCTCATGCCTCTGTGTGGTACCATGCCGTGGGCCATCCTGCCTGCCCTGCCTGCAGGTATTGGGAGCATTCTTCACTCAATTGAGAACATAGACAGGCATGCTTGGGACATAACCCCAGATCATAACCAGTTCCTGACCTCAGACTGACATGAGAAGATGCAGTGACTAATTTGATAGTTAGATAATAGTTGGACGTGATGATCTTAAAGGTCTTTTCCAACCAAAATGATTCTAAATTCTGTGACTTTTCTATCAATGGAATTGTACCAGTAAAAGAGAATTAGGACTCCCACCCTGAAACTGAGGTTTTTCCCAGGGTTAAAACTTGGTGTTCTCAGCAGAGTTGAGTTTTAAACTCATTCTTACCTTTCCTTGTGTATGTGAGTAAGAAGTTACTACTTTTTGCCTAGAATCAGTATGCAAGATTGCAGGGTTAACATCAGTGTACTGTGTCAGATGCTCTTTTGCATATATATTTACCCTGACCACAGCCCCACACTGCTGGGACTGGCAGACTGACCTTTCACACTGGCTACCAGCCATGTTCAGTGAATAATTTTGAAACCAACTTTTTATTAGGATTTTTAGCATAACTCTTTATTTGGGGAAGCAACTTGCATCAGAGAGAGGAAAAAAAAAACACATATACACACACACAAAAAAAAAACCAACCAAAAAAACCCCCACCAACAAAGAAACCCCAACCAAGAAATGTAAACACAGTTTTCCCCGGGAGATTAAAAATAGTCCAAAACTAATAATCTAATCTGATCGACATAATGATGATCAGGCAAAATATTCAGTGAGCCTAATCCTGTCCTCCTGGAGTGTCTCTGAACTCAGGGACTCCATATACCTGTTGGAATTTGAGTTTTACCCTTCACATCCCAGCTACAGAAGGGCAGCAGTTCTTGTCTCTATGGTGAGCAGTATTTTGTAAATTACACCTCATTTTAAATTAAAGAAAAAAAAAGGAAAAGCAATATATAAGGTGGGAAGGGAATCTTTCCTGACTCACGGTCATGGGGTGGAGGTCAGAGCTGGAGCTGCTCTGGTAGGAAAGAATCAAGCACTGTCCCAAAAAATAACATGAAAATGATGACTCCAACTGATGAAAAGGGAGTTAATCAGAGATAAGGATGGTTCTTCATCCCCACCGAGCGCTCTCATTAGTGTGGTGGTTCAAGGTATTCCTCCGTCCTCGTTAACTTTGCATTTGTCCTCTTGTATTTGTGATTTGCTCCCTTTTTTCTGCCCCTCAGAAGCTGTGTGTTTCCTGTGACTGACAAGTCAATACTGGAGCCAGTTCCAGGCTGATGACCTCTATGGGGTTATTGCTGGCTTAAACCAGACAGGACCATGCCCAAGGCAGTGCCACTGTTGCGTTGTGGGACCACAGAGGAGGTGGGGTGAGGTCCCTCTCTCGTGTTCCCAGGTCTTCCTGGGCTCTTTGGCACTGTAGGAAAAATTCTGTCCTGAGTTTTGCTGCGGTGCTCAGAGGTGGGATCTGCCTGGCCTCCACGAGTTTTTAAACCAAGCAGAGACCACTGGGAGCCCAGCTAACATACACATCGATGTACCCCGTAGCTTCTGAGATGGGGAAGGAGCATATTGCTTATTTCCAGAACAACGAGCTAGGAAATATTTACAGTGACCCTGTTGAGCTACCTGGGGAATTTCTCTCCAGGTAATGGAAGGAAGCAACACTGGATTTTTATTTTCTTTTCCCAAGGTAAATTATAAAACAACCTCCCAGTAAACCAAAGTTGTTAGTCGGGGCAGAGACACCTCTTCCACCAGCACGCAGATATGATATAGCTTTAATTTGCATTCATCTTGTCCACTGGGGCTAGAAGATGGAGGAGCTATTATGAAACCTTTTATTTTTTTTGGTGAATTTGCTTTCTTCAGTGTTTACTATGCCAGGCTGACATGATATGATTTGTGCATCGTGGGGTCACAACAAGCTACTTGCAGGACAATTTGCTGAATCAAGAGGGTGATTGTGTCTGGTGCCAGTCAGTCGCAATTAGGGCCAGGATCAGGGAGGCCCAGAGCTTGTGTATCGTCTTGGGCAAACCTCATAGAAATCAGCTCACCTGAAACTAATTGTCACAACAGAGACCTTATGCAAATGAGCCCTAGGGTTAGCGTGGGAAAAGAAAAACTGTCGCAAAGATAGGTGACCTGCTGAGCAGGGGGTCTGTTGCTGGGGAAATCTTTGTTCAAGGAGTTAAAAAAATGTTCGCATTGTTCCAAATCCAAGAAAAACGGAGCAGATCCTCTCCCTAAGAAAGCGTGGCGAGCACACTCATCTGAAAGTCCAATAAAGTGGCAGCCAGCTTTCGAGCCGGTAATAAATTGGAAGTCTTTATTCTTTATAAGGGCTGCGGCAGGAAAATGATTTTCCTTTGCAAAGGGGCTTTTAAAGTTTCGCTGCTCGCAGTCAGCCAGCGCTTGAAACTTCCCCATCTGCCGAAGCTTTTGCCTGCCTAACCTGTTGGATCCCAGCAGATTTCCCAACCTGAGGTTTTAGCAGCTGGAAAAAGCCTCCCTCTGGCTCCTGGAGCCGCTTTTGGGAAGGTCTGGCTTTCGTAGCGCAGTGAGCCGTTGGGCTTGGAGGGCAGGAGCAAACGGAGAGCGGATCAGTGGAGATTCTCCCCTTAGAAATCTCCGGAGATCTCCGACGCTCTCCAACTTTGAACGTCTCCTCTCTGGGTGCCTTTCGGAGCAGCGAGACAGGCAGGTCTGAGTGCTGGGAACGTAATTGTGAATTAAGCAGAGTGAACGGCGGGATCATTGACGTCTGCACGCGAAAACGGCTGTTTCTGACATGCTTTCCCTCTCCCTCTGCCTCCTCTGCCTCCAGCCCAGGCAGAGAAAAGCATAATTTTCAGCGAGCGCATTACACAACGTTTGTCCTGTTCACTCCTTCCTCTTTAACAATTTTTTATGGGGGTTGCTCAACACGTTCTAAAATAGGAACAGAGACGATATAATAAAGTGCTGAACTGATGATATACACGGCAGTTTATGCTGTCAATGGCGAATTCAGAAGAAAAGGGATGGATGCAACATGCTCCAAGTGAAGAAATTTTCAAGCCCGTGCCCTATAAGCACACAGGGCAAGAGGCAGCCAGGGGATTTTTTTGCACATAAGGCTTTTCCAAAGGAGTTGACGGGGGGCAGAGGACAGATTAATTGCACCAAAAGATACTGGACGAATTTCAGAGCCACGAGCTGCTCTGCGCTCTCATCGAAGGCAAAAGAATAGTTATTTTGTTTGGCTAATAATTAGGGCTGTGCTTGCAGTGGTGCTGCTTTGAAGGGGTGAAATGTAGATGGTAGCAGATCAGCAAGTTGAGAAATTACCTTCCTGCTCACCAAACATCATGGAATAAGGATGGCTTAAAAGTAATGCAGATTAATCACCAACTTTTTCCTTTCTTTCTTTTTTTGTTTTGATCTCTTTTGTCCCTTTACCACTGTCTGAAATAATTTCCACAAATAGGAGACGTTTCACAGTGGGTATGAAGTGCTCAGCTTTCACTCATCAAACTTTAATCGGAACTGCATTTTAGTTTTTGAATAAAGAACACTTAAAAAATTTAGATGCAAATTATTTTGCATTATTCATGCTCTAAGTGTCCTTGTAGATTTAAACACTTCTGAGGCCACCTTGATTCAAGTAATTACCTAGGCCCTCACTGCTCCATCATGAATAAGGTATTTTGTACAAGTAAAGTATGCACCCGATGAGCTTTTAAAGTGGCTTTACACTGAACTTGTGTATTGCTTCTCGTGCATGAGTGATTCGAACATGCGTCGCAATCTGTCTCAGGTGGGAAATCCTGGCAGAGCATCCATGAGTGACGGAAGGAAGCCTACTAGCCTCGACGCACACTATTTCTTTGTCTTCGCAGAAGAATCTCAAAGTGATTCTCTCACTCGAGTCTTGTGGCTCCTCTTAAAAGTCTGAGGAAGCAGAAGCTGCTAGCAGGGGAAGAAATGAGAGTCATTTTCCACTTAACCCTTTGCTCCCCAGCCTGGCTGCCCCCAACCCCTCACCCGCTGCCTGTGCTCAGTCACTTAAGGCATTCACATAAGATAATATAAAGTCTTTCTACTTTTATGTAGCATTGTACATCTGCCTCCCCATCTGTCTGCTCAGCCTCCCTCACGTACCAGTGCTAGGTACCACCTGAGCAGGATTTTTCACACAACAGAGCCAGCCCAGCACTGAGCCTTGTGGCTCAGAGCTTCTCCCAGCAGCCCTGGCTATGAGAGGGCAAGAAAAAAATGCATACTTACGTATATCTACATTCACATCAAAATGAGCTTGCAAGAGTTAAACTTAATTGGCTGAATCCTGTAGTTGGCATTTGTTGCAGAGTGCCCATGTTGTGGGTTTGGGGTGGTTTCGGTTTGTTGTTGGTTTTCTTTCTTTTTTCCCCCTATTCCAGCCACATTGCTTTGAAGAATTATAGGAATTTTATGATGTGCTATTGGAGTTCCACTGGCAGAGATTACAGTAAAGGGGTTAAAGTTGGTTTATGTTTTAAAAAAAATAAAAATATGCAGAAACCAATAAAAATAAACACACTCCAGTAGACTAAACTTGCAGGGCTTTTAGTTTTAGCTTAACAATAGAAGTTTAGATGAAATCCAACATTGCAGCTTTCAGAAAATTAGTTGACACTCACAGTTGATCATCTTTACTACACAGCGGTGTAATTAATATTTAAACATTCTAATAATGCAGCTTGCTTTGCATGCACTTTTCAGCCCCACCACAGTATATTTTATCAGGAGCACTGCTAGCATGTTCTTAGGTAATGCCATTTTTTAAAGTTATATTTAAAATAGGATATTGGCTTCTCGCTCAGTGCAGAAGAAATATCGATAGGCTAATAGGCAGGTTTCATACCTCAGTCTGTGATTAAAGTGTCTTTACTGAAGACAATAGAAAATATATAAGGGGCTACTTCATTGCCATCACCATAAAATAATTATACCCAGAGACTGTTGGTTTAGAAAACCGTCTTGAGTTGTCCATTTTTCTTCAATCTATCTGTAACAAGAGAAACTTTTCATATCTAGATGCAGAGTAAAATCTGGCAGTGACCCACAGATCTGTGAAATACCACACCTCTGACACTCATTTACAGCCTGGGAGCATTTAATAAAGAAGTCAGGCATGGGAAGAAAAAATTTAAAAAATCAAGCACAGAGTTTTCACATGAGTCTTGTCAGGATTAAGGCTTCTTCTGCCTGGCAATTTAGTCAAATGGTGAGAAATCATCAAAATAGAAAAGGACTGTGCTGGTTTATTTACTTGGGAGAGCCCTCTTCCGCTTCAAGTGGAGGTGGGAAGGAAAAGTTGTTTCAGGTGCTTTGCTCATCAGCTTAATCCCTTTGATTGGTGCAAGGTGCCCTTTATTCCCCATCTTATCACTTCTGGCAAGGGAGGTTGTCCTTTTCTGACTTGCTTTGGACTCTTTTCTAGGACTTTCTCACGCAGTCTTTTGCACACGTTTGTCCTTCTGGTGCCAGCCAGTGGGTTGGTGCTTGTGTGGCTATTATTAACCACAGTAGATGTGTGGGCACCATTGGCAAAAGCCATTCCCATGGCTCCTTTGGGGTCATCCAGGAGAGGAAAAAAAAAAAGAGTGATCATAATATACAGGCAGATATTACATACCCATTGTGGCTGCTGAGTGATATGAAGAGGATCACCTGAATGTCCCGTCTGGAGAAAACATCCTATGAAGTGAGCTCCTTGTGTAGCTCCCAACTTTGGAGGTATTTAGTGGTGTGCTCCCGGGGTGGGGGGGTGGTATTTTTTTTATTTCAGCAGCTGGGTTTGTGGGGGCATGGTGTCAGGCAGGACTGAGAGAGGGCCCAAAGCTCAGTTGAGAATCCAGCCCTGGGTTTTGTCACGTTTCATTGCAAGTTTGAAGGCAGGCCCATTTCTATTAATACTGTTAATAAAAGGCATATGTTTTGTCAAGCAAACCCTTCCTCTCATTAAAACAGCGAATAATTTCATGGGGTTGTTTGGGTTTTGGGTTGGTTTTTTGTTTGTTTGTTTGCTTGCTTTGTTGTTGTTGTTGTTGTTTTAGTATTCATGCAAATATAGCCATTTCCCCAACGTGTCCTGGAATGGGTGTGCAAAATTTCACCAAACCACAAATACTTTCATGCCAAATACCACTGAACAACACAAATGCTCAGCCTCTCGCTGCTTTAAGCTTGTCCTATGCCTCGGCCTCATTGTCTGGGAGTCACAGGGAGTTTTTTAACTTACCTAAAAAGTAGCAGAAAGGGGCTTTAAAAACTCTCTGTGTGTGCAAGAACTATTTGACTGAGGCCATGAGAGCCATAGCACGTGTGAAAATGGATTGTACATTGCTGAGAGCTTCCTCTGGGCTTGGCCACGGATTGCCTCTCGTCATGTGTGCCCGCCAAGAATGTGGGGCCTCGGTTTTGGTGGAAGACGTCAAACAAAGTGGCCTTGTGCCGGCAAAGGGCGCGTGGGAGCCGGCGTGCCGTGTGCGCTCTGTCCGTAGGGCAGGGGTGGGAGTGGGAGTTTGGAGGAAACAGATAAACAGCAAATAGAAAGTGCTTAAAAACAGGGCCGCAAGTTCCACCCTTGCCCGTTGAATGTAGTTATGGGCCAGAGCTGCTCCAACTTGTGAGTGAAAGCGATGCCATGGGATTCTGTGATAGAAACATTTATGTTTGAGGTGTGAGCAAAGCTCTGCTGATGGTCTGGCTTGCTCCTTCTTTATCAGGTTTTGTTCAGGAAGGCAGTGACATGCACCTTGGCTGCAAATAACCAAAAGAGAGCCTGATCTATTTTAAACCTGCTGCTGAGGTGGTTAAAAAAGAGATAAGTTGAAACCTAACTGCTACCTCGCTTGTGTGCCTGACAGATATGTCCAGAAATGGATACAATTAAAAGCATTTTTCATATGTTAATAGCTATCTGAACGAGCTAAAAAACACAAGGAATGGAGCAGCAAAGTCAAGAGGTTTCTATCACAAGTCTATTTCTCCCATTACCTAAATTATAGGACTTCTTTTCCCAAACTGAGATACATATTTTTGCTATGTCTTAGAGGGAATTCTCTAGTAGAGTTTGATTTCAGCATCAACCTTATGGCAGCCATGTGGAAGTGAGATTATGGGACATGTGGAACAAAAGTCTTCCAGCCAGAGGAGGCCTTCTGAGCATAATGATTCTTATTTAAATTAGTCTATGTTTTATTACTCGGTTGGGGAAGGGAGAAGGAAAGCAAGGAAAAGAATATTTATCTAAAACCAAAGTCACCTGAATTGCAGATGAAGACAAATTATGTAGTTTTTCAACCCATAAAGTGGACAAACATTTTCATATCATCATCATAACTTCAGGCAATCTTCCATTTTATTTTTTTTTATATTACTTTTTTTTTTTTTTTTTTTTTTAAAAAATTTTACATTTAAACTTGTGTTTTCCTGTTGGCATGCCTGCTGATTCATTTGTAAATGTGCTTTAAATTCCTTTGTACATTACAATGAATGCCACCTCTTGAAACGCTCTTAGTAATTTAGCGAACTCCTTTGCCAGTGGGTGAAAGTACAGTATTGTACGTGCCTAAGAAAAGGTACATTCATTATGCCTCACGTATGAAAAGGTGTATTAGGAACGGTTTGGCTTAAAGTGGAGGGGTGAATGGAGGAGCCCCTGATCCATCACAGTGCTTTTTGCATGCCTTAGAATGTGTCTCTGCGAACCCAACACCCAGAAACCCTGGCCGGGAAACCTGACGGCGAATGTGTGCCTGTGAAACCTGAGATGATTTATAACAACTAGGTAATCGTTTCAGGCCTGCACGAGGGGAGAGGGAACTAAAAGCTCATGCTGAGGCCAAACAGGAGTTTGGGGGAGAGAGAAAAAACTTGGGGCATTGGTTTCTTCCACCTTCCTTGAGCAGCTGTCACATGGCGTCGCACCACACGATGGGGAAAAGGTTGGGCAAGGAGTAGGCCTGAGATCCTATGAGGATTTTGAATTGTGTTTTGGGGTTGGGTATGGTCCCTGAAGCCTGCCACGTGGCTGATTTGTGCTGTGCAATAGGTAGAGGGACAGAAACGGGGTGGCCCCAGGAGCCTGGGCTAATGCTCCCTCCCACCAGCTTTACCCAGCTGGGATTACTCCTGGCTGTCTCTGCATGAATAAGGAGGTTCAGTTAATGGTGGCTTTTCTCAGTGTGAAAAATACATCATGTGCCATGATGGAATCACAGAATGGTAGGGGTTGGAAGAAACCTCTGGAGATTCATCTAGCCCAGGCCCAAAAGTAAAGGGAGGGAGTGCTGAGGCACAGTAGGTATTACCAGGAATGGAAAGCATCTCCAGGGAGGAGTGCAAGGCCACAGTGGGCCAAATCCTGCTCCTCACCTCCCCCTTTCTCTTGTGACCACTCGTTTCAGTAAGGTGAGTGGAAGTCATTCCATTGGCTTGGCTTTTCTGTGAAGAACAACCACAGCACCACGGAGAAGCTTGGTCAGTTTATGGCCAATAAATATAAAAGCTGCGAGGGTTTCAACGAAACATTCTTCTCCAAACCAGAGGTCATTCAGTTTGCACTTATTCCTTTATGTGGTTTCTGAAAGTTTAATTTTAAGCAGAGGATGTGGGTACGCTCTGTTTGTTTTCCTTCTCTTTCCTTCTCCTTTCTTTCTCTTCTGAGCTCTTTACTTTGAATTAATTTCATGGGAACGCGTGCGAATGCTTTCCAGTGGCATGCCAGCTGTCACTTTTCGATCGAGGGGGGAACCCAGAGTTTATTTTCGAGATGCAATTTTAAGCTTGATTCATTGTAATAAGTGTCACTGTAAGGCAGGCGAGGGAGACTTAGCTTTCATTAACATTCTTCAATTCTGGAGCCCATCAGGAGGTAGATAAGGTACCACCGGGTCCATCCACCTCCCCGACCACAGGAGGACAATGCCAGGAATGTTTGCAATGTGTTTCTATTTTTGTCACACCTATGTGTGGCCATCCATCTGGTCTTAATCAATCAGTCTCATCCCAGAGCTTTGCTGTTCTCCCAGCTGAAATAATACACTTCTTCAGCAAGAGCTCTGCCTCAAGGAGGGTCACTACTCACCATTCCCCAGACAAGGCATATTAACAAGGCTTACATATTTGTAAACATAGGTAAACCCAGGAGGGGTGGTTGGGAAGGAACATTTTGAAGTATGAATATTTTATGAATAAACCACTGTGCTGTTTACTTAGCGATATTACACAGGAAAACTTGATGAAGTACTAGAGGTAAATTTGTTTTAGCAAAAAAAAAAGAAAAAAGAAAACAACCACCAAACTCTCAGAAGCACAGAGACAAAGATAAATGATGAAAGAGCGAGTGATCTGCCACCCTGCTTAAGCAGAGGTAGCTGTGTATAAAATATGTTTCTGAAAGAGCAGAGAAGTGGGTGGTGAGCACTGTAAAATGTGCCATTTATTTATTTAGATTGCACATCAGGAGATACAACAAATGAAAACTCTGACTTGTTAATAATTTACATTTAAGTGGAAAATTCTTACATGCTGTTAAGATACCTCCAAGACCTGACACTGCAAAAGCAAATAATTTCCATTCTTTGTGCACACACAACTTTGCCTGTCTGGAGAGGGGAGAAAAAAAATATATATGTAAAGAGAGATGTATATAAAAATTCAAACGTGTTTGAAGGGCAATGATGAAACCCAGGACACATTGACACTCTTATAATTACATTTATTAATTTGGGGTGCCTCTTTTCAACCATCTGTGGAGCTGACCTCCTCATTCATCAGGTGTTCTTGGCTGAGAATCTGCTGGGCCATACCTCACAACCTAGGAGGTAGGGAGATGCAAAGAGGGGGGGGATTTCTTTTCAATAAGCACTGCTATTACTTCTCCCCCTAACAGCTTATGCAAAAAGTTTTGTGGGGGAGTAAAAAAAAAAAAAGCCCCAGCAGAAAAAAAAAAAAAAAAAAAAAAAAAAAAAAAAGAGGAGTGTGCATAACAATAACTACCTCTGTCCCTTCTGGTTTTGTTCTTTTCATGTCAGGGAACTTTTTAGCCGTGCTGCCTGGGTAACTGCTCTGGAAGGTTGGAATATCTCTTGTTGAAGGAGGTTTGTGATTGAGGGCCCTCTGACACAACCTTTTGTTGCTCTGAGGTGTTTGATCCTCTTTCCCTTTCTTCTACAACCAATCCCATCCCTTTAAAAAATGGATAACCAGCACTTCTTTTACGTATTGTCAGCTTTTGCAAAGTTACTGTGGGGGGTTGTAGAAGTTTAACTAGTTAACCCCTTGCCTCCTGATCGAGAGTTGCCAATAGTACTTCTTTTTGCTCCTTCCCGGCCAGGGAATATTTCCATAGCTGCGTCAGGTATGCAAATCCTCTTTTACAGGGGAGCCATGTGACAAGTTGGCTTGAGGACAGTTTGCTCGCCAATTTTTCTTTCTCCTGGCTTGGCAGAGCTCACATAGGAAAACCAGGTTCAACTGGGAGCTCTGAGCATGAGCAGGGGCTGAAGAGTTGGTCCCCAAATCAGGGCGGTCACTAGTCAAATTTCAACATGAGTCAGAACTTGTAGCTGCTGATTTTCTTCTCTTTCCTTGAACTGAAACTTGTGAGAGTCACCACAGGCGTAGGCTGTTATGATGCACTTTTATTTTTCCTTCCCCTCTCTTTGAGAGCAGCTCTGAATAAGAAGAATTCACAGAGTGTCGCTCCTCAAAAGTGTGTGGCCAAATCTGAAAGTAACAAAGGAAGAGCACCTTAAAATGAGATACGTAAAGAGAAGGCTTGGTCAGGGCCTTGAGATTAAAAATGGAACTGTTGGTTTGGGTGTTTGATTTATTTGGGGTTTTCTGTTGTGCTGGTTTTGGTTTGTTTTTTTTTTTTTCAAAGGGAAGGGACACAACCCTGGCTATAGGAAAGCAAAGCAGCTTAAGTGGATTATTTAACAAGAAGCAACTTATAGCTCCTAGATAGTGACCTACATTCTGCACACAATGATGATGTTTTACGGTGGTGATAGGGTTAATAATCTAACATCATTCATGTAGTGTTTTTTGAAAATTGAATTTTACTGCTACAAAGTAAATGTAACAGCCCTCTGGAGACAATATTACAGGCACTTTATTGTTTGCTAAGCTGATGTCATCTTTCTACGGACTGACTTTAAAACAAAGGCAGAACATTTATTACAAATATCACTGTGTGAAAGGAAATCTACTGAAATATTGTGTAGAAGGTGGACTGATAAAAATGTATTAATACTTGGCTTTGATTATCTGCAAAGTTGTGCCTGTGGAATGTTTTCTCGCGTGAGCTCGGCTCAACAGAAACCTTCCTCTTGGTTGTTACGCCTACTTTTATTTTAACGTTATCCATCTCTGGGCATGTGTAACTTTTAAAACATGTTTTATAATATACTCTGCAGCTCATTTATAACTCTTTGCAGTTTCTTTGCAAGAATGTAAACGAGTTTTTGATCAAAACCTAAAATATTTCCCTTCAAAGCATTTTCGTGTAAAGAGGGCCATGTCTTCCTAGCAAAATCACCGCGAGTGCTCAGAGGAATCAAACCCACCAGACTTGGCCCTCTTTTAAGGACACGGTTTGGCCGTGGTCTACCTTCTGCTCTGAGCTGTCCCAGTGGCTGTGGACACATTAAGCCAGTATTTTCCAAACAGCATCCCCAGTCAGGTGCCTACCTCAACATCCGGTGTGGCGAAGATGCTGGAGGCTGAAGATCTGGTGCCTACAAGTTATGGGGGTTAAGTCATGTGGTGTTCAGTCCCCAGGGAGCCACAACATGTGTTTTCATACAGAGCTCTAATGGAATCACCAGGTTTGGAAATTTTAAGCTGGTTGTAGATAACCCTGGGCTTTGAGTTTTACTCTTGCCATGCAGCCTTTCTAAGTAGGATTCAAATGAGCAAAATAGATGTGTCCCTTTTGAGAAGAGCAAGTCATTCATTTGCAACTAATTTAATATCCATTAAAGTTTAAATTTCCTTTGTTTCCTCACTTGCAGAGTAAATCAATGGCCGTTTGAAAGTAAAGAGTACAAAGAGGGGAAAACACTTTCTTTTTTTTCCCCCGGTAACACATTATCACTGTTGTGGCTTTTGCAGGTGAAGCATAGAAAGATGTGAACAGGACGGGTGTCTAAGCAACTGATTAGCTCATCTGTGTTGAAGACTGCAAGAGAAGTGTAGGAAAGAGGGACAAATTTAGAAAGTGAGTAGTGGAGTTCACAGTAAAACTAGTAACTTAGTAGGAGTCTGTGATGTTAGTATCACTTCTGAAGCCTGTGTACATGTAATGTGCTTTGCAAAGGTGGACATCCACCTACGCTCCCAAGCAGAAGTTTATATTCATACCCCCTTGATATATATTTAATGCTGACAGGTTGTGGCAGCTTCTATCAGTGGGATTAAAACTGGCAATCGGACCATAACAGTTTACTTTTAATATCCTCAGAGCAAAGTTTTCAGATTGCCAACAATTATCAAAGGGTGTCTTGCCTGCTTCGCTAATGCTAATATTCTTAGATGTTTGAATATGATTTTGCATGTCAAGCCAATCTATCTGGCATACTGCTGGACATCCTTTGACTGGTGCTGTGTGGCATTTTTTGTTTGATCTTTGGTGTTGCTCAGATAGATTTAATCCTGACATAACCAATACTCGTTCTGACATCAGTAGGATCTGCACATAGGTAGGGCAACGACTGCAGGCTCTGTCAGAAAGTTAGGAAGTTGTTCAGCTGTTTCAAAGTGTAAACAAGACCAGACTATTAACCTTTGGCTTCACTGAGAAGCAGAGGTTTGTCCTGGCTGAACGCAAGTGTCCTTGTGCTCCTATAAACCTTTTAGAGCCTTCATTTAGACAGATTGGGTGGGTCTGACCCATATCCTGCAGAAGTCATCTCAGTGGCTTTCAGGTTAGATGTCCCAACCAACTTCTTCATTCAGGCCTTGAGATGAACCTAAAACTAAATGATGAGAAGATTTCAGTGTGTAGAAGCTGAGACCACAGCTTTCTCCCACAGATTTTTCCCTGGTGTAAGAGTTGGAGGGTTCCTGGTTCATATCATTTGGTACATTGTGACGAAAATCAATTGACTTGTGGCCATAGATGCCAGCTCTGAGTTTGGCCACTATTCCCAGGGTCTGCATGGGAGCTATATATAACTACAATATATAATGGTTGCTGTTAAATGTGTCAGCTTTGCAAATGGATGCACTAGACATCTCCTTTCTGTCTCATGGACTACAATTGCTTCAATTGTTTGAAGTCAAGTGCTTGACGCCGCTGAGAAAGAAGTCTCTGTAATGTCTCCCACAGTAGATAAGGCCAGTTGTAATGAAAATAAAGGTGATTCTTTATTGAGCCCTGGACACAGACGGGACTCTGTAGTTCTTTAGATGCTTGACTGGAATAGAGCAGCCTTAATGGCACTAAGCACTGTCCTGGAGCTTGTAGTCCTGGAAAAGAGCCTCAAAACACAGAGCAAATGCACACAGAAAGGGCTAATAGGTACCTTCATTGCAGAGGAAATGTTGAAACAGCATGCCAGGTTATACAATCAGCATTTCTTCCTTATTTTAGTTGTACTAGAACTTAGAAAAGGTTTGGGCTTAAACAAACAAACAAACAAAAAACCCCCCACAAACCCAAAAACCAAACACAAAACCCAACCCATCCCAGCAGGAACAATGGCTATAATCACACATTTGAATGTAAGAATTAGTTTTATGTGGCACACTAGGAAAAAAAACAAAACCAAAAAAACAACAACCGAAAAACCCCCAAATCTTGAGTGAGCTTCCAAAATAACCAGAAAAAAATAAACTATTCCTCATGTCAGTCTTGTTAGAGAGGGATTAAGAAACTGGCAATTATTTTGGCGACCTTAATTGTTGCTCTGCAGGAAAATATGTAATTAGAGCACGTTTGCAGGCCTGCACACCTGCAGCACATCCTACAGTATAATGTCAGCTTTCAGTGCTTGCTGGTGCCAGGTTCTATCACAACCAGGCACAGTGATGCTCTGAGAACATTTCGGACTCATGTAATGTAGCTTCTGTGTATGAAAGAAGCAGGCATTTACACTGCCATACAATGGAGAGCATTACTGCAACACTGGTTTCATTATTTTCTGACGCCTACCTTCAGCACTGCTCTGGTTTACTCAGTTTGAGGTTTTATTGTTACGGTATAATAGTCCTGTACATTTCTGAAATTCCCTTATTATTCAGCTTATTAATACAGTACGGGCTTGATTATCAGGGCTGCAGTTGTGAAGGGGAAGATTCAGCGTGCTAGCAAAGTCAGAAGCTGGGTAAATTCCTGGTATAATGAGAACAATTGTTTGACGTGGCTGAGCCCCGCTGCTCTGTGTGCACATAGCGGCGGATGCCAACGTACGTACGCGCGGACGTGGGGAGCGTGTGTGTGTGTCTGCGCCTAAAGAGAGTGAGAAATGTTGGAAGGCAGCTTTAATTTTTTGACAGAATGAGGAAGGGGGTAAAAAAAAAAAAATTTAAAAAAAAAAATCCCCTTTGCCCTGCTCTTTACTTCTTCCCCATGTTGCTCCTCTGGAAGAGTGGAAAGCGAGTTGGAATAAAGGCGCAATGGAGGGAATAGCTGTCTTGCAGCTAAATTCAGTAATCTGGCATGCTGATAGTTAACAGACTTCTCCCCCTAAGGGAGATACACTGTATTTTGCTATCTGACATGTTGTCATATATAAAGAAATCAATTGGTAATTAAATGATGCACCTTGTGAAGATGACAAAAGGCATTTGGTTGCGAAAAGAGAACTGGGTTGTGAGGGGTTTGTAATGAAGGCCTAATGACTATTCATAAGAGATTTTCAGTCCGTTGATCCACTTGACTGGAAAGTTCTGCCCTGGAGAGTTAGTGCTGTCAGATTCTCTCACCTCAGAAAGCCGCCGCGATCGACGGTGTGGAGTATGAGCGAGAAATTATCTAGTTGTTGCTTCAGGCCTGTCTTAGGTCACATGCAGAAGGCACACATCTGGCTTCCTGTAGGTGCAACCTCAGGACATAAACTTTGACTAATTTTTAAACTATAAATATGTAAGGCTGACACTGAATAAGTTACCTTTTATTCATGTTTTCATAAATTTCCTAGTGTGCTAAAGCCCTTGGTGGAGCTACCATTTTGGACTTTTTGGATCTGCTCTCCTTGCAGCAATTTCTCTTTCCCGTCTTCCCACAAATGACATTCTAAGAGATTTCTGTGGCGCAGATGCTGCCCACATTACTTCCCATCTTCTTGCCTACAACCGATGGACCAGCCACAATTGTTTTGGTAGAGTCACCTACAGAGAGGACCTGGTAGAGATGTCAGGCGGCATTACAGGGTTGAAACACAGATTTTTTTTAAATATTTTTTTTTTCCCCAGTATGGTATGCATTTCTCCGGTCACTAGCACTCAGGATAACCCTACCAGACCATCTAGAGTCTCCTCCTCTGAGGTATTTCCTGATCTTTTCCATTTGCAAGAGGTCCCTTGGATGGGGATTGCTTGGAGGTCGCACATCAGGAGGTAGATACCCACAGTGTCCTAGTCAAACCAAAAGCTTTGCCCTAACTGCTGACACTACAGAGATGAGCAAATTTTACACATCGCAATGCTGCACCCTCTTGAGTGAATAAATCTCTCTCTAGCGAGTGGTATTTTATAATTAAAACTGAAAAGGAACAAATTGATTTCAGGAAGCTATTCCAGAGTGCATAGAAGTTGTCCTAGGCTGATCAAATCCAGCACAGCTCCTGGGTGAGAGCCCCGAGCTCTGTACATGTTTGCTTTTGAAAAGTGGCCATCCACCTTATCTTATCAGGCAGCTCACCTTATCAAAGGTAAACATATTTACCACCTCGTTAAAGGTTCTTTACACCAGCACTTGAAAGCAGTATTTGTGGACAGAAACCTGTCAAAGTCATTGTTTAAGAGGGACAGGAGGAGGTTATGGCAAACTTTGGGGGTTTGAGTGTGTCAATAGTGGAGTAGCAAAGGGATTCAGTGCATTGTGTATATTGGAGCTGGCCTCATTGGTGTTTCCTTCTTGCGTATTGTGGTTACTGGATTTTGCTGATGTGTTTGCCCTGGCTGACAAGGTAGACCAAATGAATGGACAAATGCCAAAAAACCAATTATGTTTATTAATGTACATTGATTGCTTGTTTAGGGTATAAACCAAATTAAAAAATACATTAGTATTTAAACCTTCTTTTTATAGCTGGCCTAATGACTACACATAATACAGTGTCTAGTAAAGGACAGTCTACAGGACCTATAACTCCTGCCTTTATTGTCATCATATTTGACTTGGATTTGAAAGGATGATTCTCTTGTCATTTCTTTTAATGACAACCTGGTGGCTCTCTTATGTATTTTTTATTATTATTATTAAATATATAGGCCTTAAGTCAATTCATTAAGGCCAGAAGCAGCTACTTTCATTTACTTTAAAACCTATATTGACCTCAGCTGTGAGCATCTCCTGGTTTCATGCCACCCAGCCACCCACCTTTGGCCCTAGTGGAAAGTGTGCTGAGGTCCCAGTGGTGCAAGGAGATAACACCCAAACCCAAAATCTTCCTGCCATGCTGCTTTGCCCGAGAAAGGGTGACTCCTCAAGGAGAAGAGACAAGCCCAATTTTTGCCTGTATTCACTGCTTTTGTCTCCATTTGCACTGTCCCCTGAAGTGTCCAAAAGAAGGCGCAAGGCTGCCAGCAATTTGAGCCCTTCAGAGGGCTTCACCCTTTTCAACCCTTCCTTCTTTTCACCCCCAAGACCCACCATACACCCACCATCAAAATGCAGCATTTAAGTGGGGGGCTGACTGGCACATGATAAGGGGACTCCAGGTTTACATCCCAGCATTGTTTATGGTGCAAGAAGTTGCTAAATAATTTTACAGTATCTCTTTTAAGTCGGGCAAGAAAGTTATAGCGCTTTAAGTTAAGGGCAGCATCATTCTGTATTGTCTTAGAAGTGCTGCCAAATAGCAAAGTGAAAGCCATAAAGTAAACATGACTTAGCGACACCTGGACCTTTCAGGTTTTATAGCAATTGTTTATAATGTTGGACTGGCCTCTAAAATATGTCTGCAGCAATGGTGCTGGAGCTTTATTTTACCTAACTTGCTCATTTTTTATGTTCTCCCTAGGTTCTACCCCTCTTTTTCTTTTTTGTGCACTTCTTTAAAGAGTCCCTTCTTGCTTTGCTCTTTAACTCAGCTTGTTTTATTCACTGTCTGAGGAGGCAATATAGCTTTAGCAGCACACTTTCCACTTCTAATGGGTATCTTTCAGAACCCCTCAGCACTGTCAGTGCACGCGGCTCAACTGGCTCCCAAAACCATTTAAAATGACTTTTTTGGTTTACCATTTTCTTGGGTTTTCATCCAAAAAGTGGAAATGTTATTATAAAAAAAAAACAAAAAAAAAAAAAAAAGAAAGAAAAGAAAAAAATGAATTAAATTTAATGGGAACTTGTGTGGATTTGAAATTGTTGTTGTTATTGGTTTTGTTTTATTTGCTGCTCTGCTGGAAACTCTTCTCATACAATGCCCCTATAAACATATAAACGTACCTCAGTACTACCAGGCCCTATTGGAGCTAATGGGGCCTGACAGTTCTTCAGTTAAAAATTATACATGAGGGTCACTTTCCCTTAAATTATCTATTGTATGCCAGCTGTTCACAACTACAATGGTCTTACTTTCTTTCCTGTTGCCTAAAATGGTTAGCTTCTCTGCAAAGCTGCTGCAGCTCTGACTGCAGATAGCTTTTTAAAGGTGTCACTTCGTCTTAAGCAACACCTTGATGGCACAACCGGTTTCAGATAGATTTTTATCGCTTCCAGGGAATGTTTGGAGCATTCATTTTGCTGGTTTCGTGTCACAACACTTGAGTTATATCATAATTTCTCATTTGCTGTACAACTTTATTCTATTTTTATGCTTCTGAGTGATGCTGGTTTAAGTGCCCATGAGTGGTACTTCCGGACCATAAGCACTATCAGAGGCAACCTCAGGCAGATAAAACTCCTTGTCTTTTTTGTTGGGGCAGGGAGAAAGGGTCATCGTCAAGTGCTGGGTTGTTGGGGGTTTTTGTTGTGTTTTGTTTTGTTTTGTTTTTCCTTTCCCCCTTCATTCCTATTAAAACTGAAGCTACTGCAGCTCTTTTTCATAAAGGAAGACTACACTTGGGTCATGCTTATTTCAGAATCAAAGCCTTCATCTTCAGATGCTTCTCGTTACTTGCTGAAGTCTGCAGTGGTCATCTTTGGGCTGTAATTAGAAAGCCTGACACTTTTAATGGATGCCTGTAGAATGAAATACTCTTCAAAGTTTGGGGTATGGTGTGGTGGTTTTTTTTTGGTCCTGATTAGAAAATGAAAGGCAACCAACTTTCCTGGTCTGCCTGATACTTGAACAAACCAGCCACCCTTATTTCCATAGATTAATGAATAGAGGAAAGTGAGTGCAAAGGTTTATACTCGTGCTCTTCTCTGCCTTATCAGGGTTGCTCTCTTTAATTGTAAGATAAGTGCGATTTAGCCGTTATTTTTGCAGCTTGGCAGGGCCACTGCATCCGCAGCACTGTGTGATTGTTGTATTTTTTTTTGAGGGTACACCGGCTTTGCACTGACCCATGCTTCCCATACCTTGGAGCAATTAAGAAGCCTATAGCAACACAACCAGCGGCAGTCAAAACCTGGCGCAGCTGCATATCGATGCTTATCGCTAATTTATTTCAAAACCCCGTCCCTGATCCACAGGCTGAGGCAGCTGGACAAGGTCCCATATTGGTTGCAGTTACACGTTTTTCCCTCTCCATTATGTGATCTTTCAGGGGTTTGGGTGCATTAATATGCAACTGTTCTGTTTTCTTTCAGCTGGCTTGTAAACTCTTTAACCAGCCAAACAGAGTTTGCAATTGTTGCGGGGTTGAGTGGGTGGATAGGAGCCGGGGCTGCAGCCTTGTCCAGTTGTAGATAGAATAAAATTGACAATGATGCAATGGAGCTGGCATCTGGACAACTCTGTGGGATGAATGGCACTGCTCTCGCAGTCCCTCCGGTGGTTGTACGCCTTGTAATAGCTAGCGTAGGAAGGGTGGTGAAAATTGATATGCACTATTACTACATGTATAAAACTTAACACCGGGGCCATAGCACAGGTGGGGGTTCCTGTTTATTGATTTTTATGACTGGCTTAGAACATACGGCTAATGCTTTTATACTCCAGGAGCTCTGGGAGCGCTCACCTCAGGTAATAAACCTCTCCCTACTTTGCAGCGGTTCACGATTTACGTGTGAGCTCATGTTGGGCTGTACCAAGTCCCTCCCACTCCCACCCCTCCCTTTTGTGACAGGGGGTGAAAAAGGGAGCGACTTTACAGGGTTTATTCCGGATTGTTGCAGCCTCTGCGTTCCTGCGATGGAAACGATCCCTTATTCTAATTACTCATATTTCCAAGAAAATTAGTCACACAAACTTATGCTATGTGTTGTCTCGGAGGTTGAAAGCAAATTAGGTTTCCAATAAGACAGTACATCAAACAAAGTAGCAGGTTCTTGATGCCGATTTTCTTTTCCTTTCCCTTTTTTCTTTTTTTTTTCCCCTTTTTTTTTCGAATTATGGTTGGACACTTTTGGCAGACAGATTGTCTTTTGCTCTATCAAAATGACAGTTTCTTTTGTAACTGCTACATTCATAATTAGGAGGAGAGCAGCAATCTGCCCAATTTAATATACTAAAAGAAGTTTAGTGTCTTGTGCTAGTAATTTCATTATTTTAAAATATGAATTAATTGTCTTAAAATGATATTGTTAGAAGTGTAACTAGTAGGATTATGGAGTTAATTCTCTTCTTTAAAAAAAAAAAATAATCAAAGCTTCCATTAATGCACTTCAGACTAGATTAGGATTTTAGGTTTATATCAGGTGTTCCGTTTGAAGATTCAGGGGGAGCAAGCTGGAGGCGGGGGAAGAGAATCCTTAATGTGAAATTCCTCCCTGCAAAACCCAGAGCTCTCCCAGGTTTACTGTAAGCTTGCAAAGCTTAACTCGGGGTAATGAATGAGGAGAACAAGATGGTTTAGCAGCCTGGGAAGAGAAGAAAAGGCCTTTCACCTCGGGTTCATGCAGTTTCCTCGGGGAGCTCGGTGCCAAATGGGCTGCCTCTTTATTTTTTGGGTGGTTGTTAGAGGAGTTTCACACACAGTCCCCGAGCTTGCTTTGTTCCTGGTGTTGATATAATGGCCTATTCCAGCACCCAAAATTGTGCAGGTTTGCAAACGCAAGCTCTCCAATCCCCATCTAAATTCATGAGTGCAAGACATAAGTGAGCAAAAAAATGCCTCCAAAAAGCCCCTGATTTATACTTTGTTCAGAAGCAATATTAACCTTGGAAGCTTAACTTTCTCCCACGAGATACAATCCCAACATGGGCTGTACCTTGCAGTTGATTAAAAGAGTGAATAACTTTAACTTTCAAGTAGGTACTGTTTTGTCAGATCTGGTGTTTATTTTTTGCCTCGAGGTAGGCACCAGCCGAGACCTGAGCAGACTCAACAGCAACCAAAGGATGTTTATAGCTCAAAGCAACAAGCTGAGAGATTTGGGGCAGGTACCTGGTGCAGGAAAGAGCACATCCTCAGTTTATATTATGTCACTTCAATCAGAGGATGAGGCCATCCTGCTGGGCCAGGCACGACTCCCAGTAACAAGGGAACTGGGGAGAGAAGGTAGAGTTTCTTTCTGCTGGGGCACCCACACCTCACTGCAGGGGAGCCTGTGGCCAGGCCACTGCTATTAATGCCACATTTTAAAAAGGAAAATACAGAAGGTCGAAAGAAAGGGAAAATACTTGAAGGCTTGAGGTCTGAAGCCTCACTCCACATCCCTTATTTTACCTTGTAACCACAGGCCAATGCCTCTGAAGTTTACATACTTAAAACAACAACAATAGCAATAACATGTTTTTTACAGAGATGTTCTCTCTGTCTGGAGGTGTCCCTCTTGCTGCTCTTCCCTTTAGTATCTGCCCAGCCCTTGCCCTTTGCCATCAGTTCCATAGGAAAACAGCTGCAGAAAGTCTTATCCCAACCGAAATAAAATCATTATGACACAGCAAACCCAAACATGACGTGTGGTTTCAACAGCCTCTTATGCCCGGCTCTGCATTTCCTTTTGGCTGCCAGGATAAGGTTGGGGACCAGCCTAATAAGAACATTTCAGCTGACCACGAGGCACATGTAGATAGGAGAAACTTTGAGCCATTTTAAGCTCAAAGTCTGGTGGGAAGCTGGCTCTGGAGGTGGTGTTACTCCACACACACACACACAGACACACACACGCGCGCTGGCAGCCAGCAGTTTCTCGCATGCATGGCAACCAAAGTCTGTGCTGAAAGAGCATCGGTTGCAACACCAGCAGGAGCATTTCTAGTGCTGCAGGGTGTGAATTTTGCTCCCTCCCCCCTCCTTTTTTTTTTTTTTTTTTTTTTATTATAATTGAGCAGGATATATTGAGTGAGACACCTGGTAGGAAAAAGAAAAGAAAACCAGGCCACAGGCAGGCTGTGCTTGATGGAGGGGTGGCCAGAAGAGGATGGTTCACTTCTCACTTCTCTTCTCAGGTGTCTTGCAGAGGAGTAGGAACCAGCAGGTGAAGAGTGCTGAGGGAAATCCCATGTGAGGGCACAGTCAGGGCCAATCTCTCTTATTCCTCCTCCTCTTCAAGGCACACCTCATTTGCTCCCAAAGCCTGGTGTGACTTGGGCTGCCAATGTGAGTGCTGGCTCTGTGGTGAGCTTGGCTGTAGGAGGGATGGCTGCATGTGGTTATTAATTTGGAGTATTACTGCTGTTCTCTTGAAGAACGTGAAGTGATGAAAGGCTCCTGGGAATTCAGGAGTCCCTGTGTCTGCAAAACCCAAGAACAGAAGCATGGGTATGCAGAAGGCATCTCTCCAGCCCTGGGTCATCGTCCATGCTATGTTTTGAAGGCTCAGGCTGAACAATGGAGGCTTTAAAGCTGGTTAGAAAGGACAATCAGATATTTTTTTCCCTAACAGAAAATGCTGGTGGTTTAGATATATGGGTCACTGCTAACTCTAATACTTTCTGCTCAATACATACCAAAGGGGAGAGCAGTCCGAGGCATGTCTGTCCTTGGGATGAAGCCAAACGTTCATTTCAGTAATGCTATTTACTGGGGGACCTCTTGATTAATGGAGCTTAATACTGTGTCAGATTGCTACTAGTTGTTCAGTTCTGGTAATACCCATGCTGTTGGCACTTTTATTTCTATTTTTTGGGGGGGGTTAAAGCATTTGCCCCCATAACCATCCACTCTCATTGGGCATCACCTCCTTCCCCAGGACACCAGCCGAGCCGGGATCTGGCTGCATCCCACGCTCTTTGCAACTATGTCATTGCCAGAGTGCATCGAAACCTGATGTGACATTGGTTGGCCACTGACTCAGAGGTCCATTCTTACCTGTCTTTAAAGCTGATAAATTTTTGCATGCATCTCAAGAGTTTCACATCTACCATCTAACACAGGAAAGAGCAAAGCAGCCCAGGTACTTTTTTCATTTCTCATCGGCACGAAGCTGCTGGGCTGAGAGTTAGACGATGTACTCATTTCTGTAAGTTCAGAAGCTGGTGGTGCAGCTTTTCACACAGCTTCTGCAGTGACCCCTAACATCTGCCTAACCCTTAAGCATACACAAACCATTTCTGACTTGGGTTAGAGGGTAGAGAGATATTTTTACCGTGCTCTTTTGGAAAGCATGTTTGTTGTAGCTCTAGGCAATCTTTTTTTTTTTCCTAAGCATTTTTACCTAGTGGATTTGTGTACTCTAAGCATCATTCTGGTCATCTTTTTTCCAGCAAACAATGCTGGATTTCCCCTCGCTATTGAACGCATCTGGGGTTGGTTCTTTTCATCACTCCTTTTCTTCTTGGTGTCTCAGAGTTTAGGAGTCTTCCTCCTTTGTATCAGAAAGGAGTAGCACTGAAAGCATTTCCACCTGGATGTTTCAATTATTTAAGTTGCAGGAACCAGACCTTTTCCCTCCTGAGTAGTTGTGGGTTTTAAAGGCTAAAATTGCTTCATCATGCCGAAGTGAAAGTATGCATAAATTATTTAGTTAAACCTGAGAAAATACAGACTTTTCTCAGTGATCTTTCAAGGGCTGCCTACTTAAATTTCAGAAGAATGGGCAGGGGTTTCTCTCTCTCTCTCTCTCTCCTCTTTCTTTCTCTTGAAAAATATTTTAAGTACCTATTCAGCCTTTTCTGAGATAAAGCTGTGACCAAAAATTGGGAGGGCTGGGTTTTCAGCAAGTGTTTATAATAGGAAGGCAAATGCTGTAGAAATCCTAAGTGCCCCTACTTCATCACGAACCCATGAATTCTCTCACCAGAGCAGGTAACAGGCAGTTGTGCCTGTTCCTGATGTCATGCAGAGGTTTGTGTCAGCATTTCCACTGTGGCTGCTGTTTATCAGGAGTTTGTAGCTCAACTGTAAAAATAGAGAGGATTTTTTTCTTTTTTCAAACTGAATTTCTGCCTTTTGTTGTTGTTGTTAATTTTGGGCCAGATCGTGGTGTTCTTGGGACTCTGCATCACAGAAATGCCTCACAGTGGGCAGTGAGGCTACCTAAAGAGTCAGGTGGTGCTCCTCCCGTGGCAGAATCCATCCCTTTTTGATTTCGAGGTGTAATGTTGCTGGTATTGAAGTTAGTGAGAAAGCTCCCTTGGGCTACAGTGGAGCAGGAGTGGTGTTTAAACCTTCTGCAGGCCACCAGAAGGACCTACCAGCATGGGACCTGGTTCTGTCAACACGACAAAGTTTACAGGACTCCGTCCCCTGTGTAAAGAAACCTGATCTTTTCCCAGCTGATGTCAATATTTCTGTCACTGACTGTGGGATCTAGATCAGGGTCAGATATAAGGATGTAAAAAAGAAACACCACACTTCCCCACGAAGGCAGTTATTTGTTTTACAGTGGTTTTTAATACAGTCTGTCTCTCAGGTTGCATATGGTGGCGGGAAGGAGTAAAAAATACTCTTAAAAGAAGGAATACAGACCCTGCTCAGTAGCTGATGCTAGAGGGAACTCTGTTGCAAATTGTGAGGAGTTATCAGAGGGATAAGATTGCTGCAGGATCCATTTCTTCATTTTGCAAACAATTAATTTGGCCTTGTTGAAATTAAAGTGAAGGGGGGGGGGGGGGGGCGGGGATGGAAAGAGAGAGAGAGAGAGAGAGAGAGAGAAAAGAAGAGAAAGAAATGCTCTGAAAGCTGTGGTTTGGAGGAGACAGCCGGTGGGGAGGGCAGCCAGCTCCTTGGCCTTTCGCTGGAGTCGAGGACATTGCTGGGAGCTGGAGGGTGGCAGCAGCCACCCGCGGGAGGATGGAAGTGTCAGGGCTCCAAGGAGGTCTCCATCAGCTGGTGATTCATTACGGGAGCGACGCCGACAC
Organism: Picus viridis; assembly: GCA_033816785.1. NCBI lineage: Eukaryota > Metazoa > Chordata > Aves > Piciformes > Picidae > Picus > Picus viridis. The sequence continues at coordinate 2,895,730 of CM066587.1, read as the reverse complement.
CGCGCACGGCGGTGACTGCACGGCCGGGGGAGCGCGGCGCCGCCCGCCATGAATATGTATTTTCAGAATGAATGTAGCCACCAAAGGCCCTTCGGTTTTTAGTCAACGGAGCCCTTACAATCAATCAGGTAGATGATACCATATGTGCAAAACCAATAGAGATCACAAAGATACATATTTATCCAAGATGGCCCTTTAGGCTGGTGTAGCAAGTCAGATCGGGTTTGCATGTTTTCAGAAGTGGACCAGGGATGGAGCAGAAGCCTGGAGAGGATCACAGGATGTTAGGAGTTGGAAGGGACCTTCGAAGATCATCAAGTCCGACCCCCTTGCCACAGCAGGACCGTAGAATCTGACCTGTATCCTAACAGAAATTCTGCTTGACCACTGGAAACTTCATAGCTTCTCCTACCAGCTCCCATCTACTTGAATCGGCAGTCTGGGGGCAATGCTTAACTTTTTCATACTTTAAGGAGAAAAAGAGCGCACCAGGAAAAAAGAAGCTTGGGAGAAGTAACTTTTTTGAAGCTGCAGTTCAGAGGGAGAGTGGAGGCTTGAACCTCCTTGTGCAGGTGGGGAAAGTAACTGTTTCAAATCACAGTGTGAGATGGGGAATCAGCTGTAGCTGCAAATCTCCTGGCTTTGGTTTGGTTTCTGCCACAACCTGCACACTAGCATTTTCTCTCTCTGAATTATTGTGGCGACTTTTATTCTACGTAATTACAATATG
>CM066587.1:2885000-2890000 GCA_033816785.1 Picus viridis | reverse complement strand
TTTCTGGTGTCTTGCCCCTCCTCCCAGAGCTGTGATTCCCCTGGAGGTGGCCTGTGCCTCACAGGGTGGTGGCTTCTTGTGGTCAGTGCTGAGAGGAGCATGACCTCAGTGTGTAATCACCTCTGCCTCTGGGAAGGGGAAGAGGAAACATGGAGGTGAGGCCAGAGGATGTGGAGGGCTGATGGTCACACCATGTCCTTTTAAGGTGACGGGGAATCGGCTCAGAGACAGCTTGGCTAGGCACAACAAGAGTAAAGACCAGTTTGGGGGCCTCAAGGGCATAGGCTTTCAGGAGAGGGCACTTAAATCCCATATGTAGGTCAAGCGGGCTGACGGTCATGAGACTGAGGGTAGGGGAACGAGTCCCAGCAACTCAGCCTGGGTGGGCAAGAGGGAGGCCCACGCCCAAGTGTTGGACTCGGGTGAAAGATTTCGTGGTGCACCCATAATACTGGGTAGTGTGATACAGTGGTTCCTGTCTTTACCTTGAGGCCTTTTTGGGATGCTCCTTGGCGTGTCTGGCTCGAGGTAGCAATAAACCCATGCCATGGACTTCAGCTTCAAGCCATTTAAAGATGCCTATAGATGGAGACCTCAGATCAGGCTGTGGCACCATGCGCTTGGGGAGCTCGATGTATGTGCAGGGCATGTACTCTGGCAAGGGGCATTGTTCTCCCGCCTTTTCTGCTGAGCTTTTCTGTCTGGCTTTTCTGCAGGACTTCCATTTCTGTATGTAGGCATGCCCCTGGCCCACTGCATCCAAGAGAGGGGCAAGCTGGCTGTCACAAAACTTGAGCTTAAATCTGGAGAACTGATTTTTGTTTGGTTGATTGGTTGTTGCTGTTGCTCTTGTGATAATATGCACGTGACAAAATGTACTTCTCCAAAAAGAAACAGCAGAGGCAGGGCAGGGAATCATGCATGAGCTTGTTGAGGGTCCTGTGGGAAGCAGGTGTTCCTCTTCCCCGTGTTTTTAAAATATTTTAAGTTCTGACACATGTTGGCCCAAAATAATTATTTACTCTCTACAACCAGTAGTGAAAAAAAAGAACCCAGAGGGAAATTCTGGCCAAGTTATTTCCACACATCTTCAGCTGAGTCTGATTCTGGTCAAAGTTATATCGATGCAAATCATGGTCCCAGAAGTTTGATTTAAGTCAATAGTTACACTGGCATCAGGCTTCCTCAAATGAAATGAAAAATCAGCCCTCCCTGGAGCTGTGCATGTGTGGCAGAATTTGGACCTTAAACGTCGCCGAAATGAATTAATAAATGCAAAGCCGGTTCAGAAGTTGTAAAATTAAATATACATCTGTGAAAACATCCACCCAATTACGGGGCTGCACATTTTGCAGGGTGCATTTTGCACTTCATGTGGAATTAAACCATTAGCAAAAATCTGTCTGCAAATAGTGACACTCCCTTTAAAAGATCACATGGATTTATATTGTTTCACAACACATCTGAAACAGCAATTCCTGAGACATCACTTCCACTTTAACAAGATGTGGTACTCTTACATGGGCTAAAAGTCTGATTTTTTTTTTTTTTTTTTTTTTCTCCTGAGGAAGGACTGTTGAAGCCCAGAAGTACTTAGCTGGGAAGGGTTGGGTTAATGCACATAATTTCTTTTCTTTCATTGGACTTCCTTTTGCCAACTTTTACCTTGTATAAATAATTTTGCCTGTGAGAGTCTTTACATGGAATGCAGATTGACTATTACTTCCTGAATAGATTTAAATTTAACACCAATTTAGTCACTGTAGTATTCCTATATTGCAAATAACAGCTTCCATAGGACTTCTACAAAGTGCCAGAAATATGATCTCATAGGTGGAAACAAATTTAAATGTGTTTTCTTTTACATGTTTTCTTTTCGTCTGTTTTTCCCACCTATGTTTCCCTTGCTTCCCAAGTTCTCCCTTCTGCTCCAGGGCTGTGAGAAATCTGGAAAAATACCTGGTTAAAAAAATAAAGAAAGAAAGAAAAGAAAAAAGCGAGCTTTTAATAAAAACATTTTTATGGTAAAGCTCTTTTTTTCTTTTTTGGTGTTTTTAAACAAAACAAGGCTGTTTCTCCTTCCCAAACACCAGATGCTTTTAAGATAAAGCTGGGCTGCCCCATTCATAATTTCTGAACTGCAGTGTGAATGCCAATAAGAGAGAGGTTTGATCAGGAGGCTGGAAATCATTTATTTAGCTTGGATGTTGTGAAAGTGATTGGCTTTGGCTTTAGGAAGCGGCATTTCCCATCAGCTGCTGGGATAACTCTTGACTGCTGGGCAGGGCTCACCGGGCAGGGCTCACCAGCCAGTGCAGGGGCTGGTGGAGTACCACAGCTTCTCACTTTGTTCTCTCCTTTCCATGGGGTCATGGAGGAGCCAGGTCTTGGCTCTGTCATGTAGCAGCTCACATGGCAGGTCAGAATGGAGTTACCACCTTCCTGCCCCCATGGCAGGGCTGGAGAAAGCCATCCCTTATGTATGGCAGAAAAGCTATGGGGTAGGGACTAACACTGACTTTCTTCCTTCTTCCCTGTAAGGCTATGCTAATGCAAGGTTTAGTTTTTGTTCCCTCGTTTTTAATTCTGAGAACCCAAACCAAATAAAACAGAAGAATAGTAATAAAGAAAAAGGCCCACCTCAGAATGAGATCATAGCTCAGTGCTTTATGGTTTGGATGCAAATGTACATTTTCAGTGGGCTCCTTGGCTCCTATGGAATTTTTTTTAGTTATTTGGCAGTTGAATAGTATGGTTTCCAACTTCTTCATCAGCTTTTGAGGCAATTAGAAAAGTGCTAATAATACACTTTGGTTTGCTCTCCATGCTTGGAAAGCTAGCAACTGACTTGCTGGAACTCCAGTGCTACTCCTTTAGTCTGGCTCCTGCTTTTTTTGCGGTCAGAAATCTCTGTAGTGCAGCTGAAGACCACCCTCCATAGGTGGGCAATGCTTTTCCTGCTCCCTGGCAGGAAGACAGATTGCTGCAGGTCAACAAGGCAACACAGCTTGTGGTGAATGTTGCCTTTATGGAGCTTTTTGCAGTGCTTTACTTGATCTTTTCCTAGGCAGGGTGCATCTTGCCTGCTTCCCTGTCTCCCAAACCACCGAAGGGAAGCGGAGCGGTGTTCAGCTGGATGTTGGGTCGCAGCCCGACTTCCACTTGCTCATGCCACAGATACCTGTGGCATGTGGCCACTGCAGTTGGTTGCAGATTGGGTGGATGCCAGGGTCAAACAACGATGCCAAGGGTCAAACAAAAAGATGCAGCCCCAGAGCAGCTGAATTTCTGCCTGCCCTTAAGGAGGGGTGTTGGGGCTGAATGTGAAACAACCTTCCTGAAAATGCTTTTTATTCTGGTTCCTGCATGATTCCTTCACTGTGAGTTTTATCATTGGAGCTGCTCCCTACTACTAATTCCAAATGCTTAAAAGGCTTGTTAAAACTCATGGCTAAGGAGTGGTAAAATAATAGACAAGGAAGCCCCTCTCAAGGAGACAAGTCACTCAAGGAGCAAGAGGAGCCTCCTCAAACACCTCATGATTTCCTCATGGCTCTGTTGCTCCAACAGCTGTGAAACTCGCAATACTCCATGGCCCTCAAACTCACCTGCCAAGCATGTGCTACTGGGTGAAAAAGAGGGATATGGATTAGTAGGGATTTCTGGCTGATGGTTTGTCTGTTTCTTTCTGTGCCTCCCCTCCCCAGTGTCTGTGCTTCTTTGATCACCCAAAGATGCTCCTTGCGTGAATCTCATTTTATCAGAGGATGCAGTGAAGCCCTGAGGGTGCAAAGTGAAACAGATAAGAGATTGACAAAGGGGTAACCTGAAGGTGCAAGAGGAGCAGAGCAAGAACCCACCACACATGGCCCATAAGAGAAAATGCTGAAGGTCTGCAGAAGTAGGAGGAATATTTGAAGGGGATATAAACGCCTCATCCTTCCTTCTGCCCTCCTGCCATAGTAGTGACCTCTGAACCATGACAGCTCACATAACCCAAGAATACTTGGGTGACATAGGAGGATGTCCATAACTATTTTACTTTGGCAGTGGCCTCTCACACACTTAACAGGAGATGCTGTTTGCTGAGATGTGAGGTGCTGCAGAGTTGCGATCAGGCTGTCACGTTAGAGGACAGGCTTGTGGAGTAGCTAAACAGGATTATCTCCAATGGAGCAAGGACTGAGTTGGCTGCTTGCAATGTGGCAGCAGGAGAAGCCACAGCAAGACACTGGGAACAGTAATCATGTCTGTGTATTTAGCCTGGAAAAGTAAAACTAATTGCTCCTGCATCAGGAACGAGGAAGAAATGTGCACGCTTTCTGCAGGTAGCACAGCTAAGGACCTTCAAAAAGCTAGTTTGGCAATTGGATAAGCAGCTGCATAACTGCCATAAAACTTCTAAGCATGTCCAAGGGCAACAGTTATTAAAAAAAAAAAAAAGGAAGTATAATTTTATCATTAGGTTTAAATCTGCCCCTAGAAGAAGCAATGGTTAGTGACTGGAGTCTGTAGCTGGCAAAATGTAAATGAACACTATCAGCTCCTGTAGCTAATGGCACTTTTACCAGAGGGAGCATTGCAGGATTGGGCTTGTAACAGATTTTCACAGACGAGAGATCCTGGTTCAGCACTGAGTCCCACACAAGCAGAGGGATCCCTGCCATGTGGTGCTCATCTTCCATTCAGGAGGACATGTGTCCAGGCCGAGGACGTGATGGCTAAGAGACTGCGCATTAAGTTAAAAATACAACAGCAAGTCTGCATAGCCGGCGTGCCATCAAGGGAGCAAAACACTCACTCCTGCATATTAAACTCCATTTCTAGGCTCATTTCTACATTTCTTTCCCCCACATACCCCAAAGGATCATTAGGGACGAATGATCTGCACATCATCATTTTATGAAACAAAGATGTGTTTGTTTTACATGAAGGCAACAGCAACAACAAAAAAATCCTCGCTGACTCCTATTATTTCTCCCTGTATTGTAATTTAAGCA
>CM066587.1:2867500-2880000 GCA_033816785.1 Picus viridis | reverse complement strand
CACTTTGGGTGTCAGCTCACGGGGGGGGGGGGGGGAAATAAGGAAAAAAAATATTGTGATAGTTTAGATTGAAGAAAATCTTCCTTTTCCCTATTTATTTTCTACCTCTTGTCAGGGATGTGCCAGTGTGATGGGCTGGAGTTGTTGCCGTGCTGGTGGGGTGGCAAAAAGGGAAAGTTTATGAGAGCGCTCTTGGAAGGGGTGGAGGCCTTTTGTTTTCTCATTTATAGAAAGAAGAAAAAAAAAAAAAAAAAAAAAAGGAGGTCATTTTTCATCTCTATCCCAAGACAGAAGGTATTTAAAGCATTCTTAGAAAACAGATGACCCTCCCTCCTTGACAATTAAAAAAAGAAAAGAAAAGGACCAGGAAAGGTTTGCTTACATTTCTGATCTGTCTTCCCAATTGTGAACACTCAAGGAAGTGACTTTTATAGATGGAACTGGAGGAGCAAAAATTAGACACCTCAAATAGATTAAAAAAAAAACACCCAATATCAGTATCACCAAATAAATAAGTAAATAAATAAATAGAAGAATTGAAATTTTAAGGCACATTGCACGAAGGAAAAAAAGTGTTTATGATGGAAAGCAGCATTATAAGTGGTCTAAGTGATGCTCAGGAGGTGCATTTTTGGCTCTTACCTGTTGGCAGAGCTGACATCTAGTCTGAAAGCTTTACTCAGGTGAGTAATCCTGAGTTACTTAGGTCTCACTGAGGCCAGTGCACCCTGGGCCATGTCATCTTCCACCTTAAGGCTCCTCAAGTGGAGCAACAGATATTATTCACCTGATGACATGCAAAAGCAGTAAGTACTTTGACAGATGTGAAATATATCTCATCAGGAGAGGGCAAAGGATGGTTTGGACTCTGGGATGTGTTTTGCAGGCATGTGGACTGCATAGTAAACCCCTCCCATTATATGCTCAAAGTTGCAAACTCTTCACTGCCATTATTTTCCTTCCCACCCCCTCAAAAAAAAAGGGTCAGGCGCAGCACTGGTTTTCTACCTTTCAAAGGCCGACTTACTTTATCAGTCTTAAACGCTCCAGTGCCTTTGAAGGAAATGTTGCTCTCGTGCTTTTAAAAACCAGTAAAAGTTATGGGATCCCTTTGAATTGGGCAAATGTTGGCAACATTGGCAGGAAAGCCACCGAGCATTTCAAAGTTCTGGTATGAAGAAAAAAAGATTCTGAATAAAACAATTTAATGTGATTTTGCAGGTGGTTTGAGCTATCATTTTATATGTACGTTTGTACCACTGCTCATTGGAATGTTCATATAATACTGACCTAATTATGCATAGAAAAAAGATAAGCCATTTACTTGATTCATTTCTTCTTTTTAAATCAAGAAAGGAACAAAAAGGCTCCTATTTTCTGAAAGAAATTGTTCGCTTTTATTGCAGAAAAGTAGCAGCTTGTGCAGAACTAGAACTGTAACAATTTTATATTCCAAAGGTTTTGTGTGTATTCGGTTAGTTACAGTAATTATACCCAATAACTGACAGCCAAAATCACGTAGGAGAAAGCAAAGGCTGTTTTCTCACACAGGCCCTGCTGCAGAACATCTGCTGAGAGATTTGCATATTAATTAACCCATATTAACTCTAATTATTCTGGGAAATTATCAAATAAATTGAATTTTCTAATTTTAACCTTTCTTTTACTTGACGCGTGTCGAGGCTGAGAGGACGCACCAGGCTATCTCACCTGGGCAATGAGCAAAGGCTCTTTTCTTCCCTTGGTTTGTGGTGGGGTTTGGGTTTTGGGTTTTTGGTTGGTTGTTGTTTTTTTCTTTTTTCCCTTCTGTGGTTTTTGTTGTGTGTGGTTGTGTTTTTTTTTTCCCCCTAGCTCCCTTAGACCTGGGGCAGCCTGGGGAGCTTTTGTGTGCCTGGTGCTTTTTTGGCTCCCGCGCTCGGTCGGGTCTCGGCGCATTTGCTGCGCGACGGCACATGTGTGCGTGTGAGCACAGATGGTGGATTTATACAGGGGTGAGGAAAGGTGGTACCTCCGAACAGTTGAGCAAACCTTAAGTTGGTTTTGGTGGTTGTTTTTTTTTTTTCTCTCTCCCCCCTTCTCTGCCCCCACCCACCGCCTCCTTTTTTTCCTTTTTTTCCCCCCTCCCTTTCCTTCTCCACACCCCCCCCCCCGCCTGTTGTTTAGGCCTGAGCAAATAAATGGGAGTTTAATTCAATTAGAGCCTGGCTTTAGTCAGTTGCCTCATGACAGAAATTATTCAATATTTTTTTTTCCTCCCCCCCCACATTGTTTGGTTTACACATCGCTGACTCCCTCGCTTTTGTGCTCTGTTTAGAGTGGCCGTAATGCGGTGAGCTTTTGTGTCTGCCATGTCGCCGTCCCTTTCACCGCTGTCTGGTTTTGTCAGTCCTGAGGTGCAACGATGCTATTTTGAAAACAGAAAGGTTTTAATCTATTAGGAACGGGGCCCGCGCTTGCACAGCAGCAAAACGTTAGGAACAAAGCTCCGGCGACACAATTACAGCCTGGGGGGGATGTTCTGAGGGGGACGTGGCGGGGGAGGGGGCTCTGAAGGCCCTGAGGTGCCAGCCCCGCCACGCATGGAGCCCACAGCCCTGCCGCGCATCTTCCCAAGCTCCGATAAAGTTGGTGGCCTCAGCATCCTAGATGTGCCCAAAGCCACCCTGCTCACAAAGCACCCTCTGAATCCTTCCCCTGGGAGCTTTAGCAGAAGCAACACCTCTGGAGAACGCTGGCAAGCCCTCATTTCCACCTTAATGGTTGCCACCTCCTCCCCCCATCTCCTCTTCCTTGGAGCTGGGCAGGTGATGCTCGGTGGCATCTGAGCCAAGCTGATCTCCCCTATTATTCCTGCTGATGGGCTCGGAAGCCGCATGTTACCTGTTAGACACAAGATTTCCTGTTGACATCAGGAAACTGGAAAACAAGAAGAAAGAAAGAAAAAAAAAAACCCCACACCAAAACACTCAGACAACTCAGCCCACTCCAGAACAACCCAGCTGGGGCTGCCGGACAGGCGGGCAGAGACTTTCAAGGCAATTGGGGTGGGGTTTTCTTTAGTTTGTTGTGGCGGTGTTTGTTGTTGGGTTGCTTTTGATGGAGAGGCTGGAGCTGCACAATGGTTTTGAGTGGAAGTTTGGAGGTTTCCTTCCGGAGAAGTATATCTTTGGGAGGCAAGATGTGGCTACGTCAGAAGAAGGTAGGGTTACCAGCGAACACTTTTCTCTCTAAACTTCTGAGGAGGAAGCGATCGCCCCTCCTGTGCTGAAATGCTGGGTTGGTTAGGCTCTAAATTGCGGGTTAAATGCAATATGAGGAATGAGTCAGATGTGGAGCTATTAATCTTTGGGGCGGGGGAAGAGAAAATGCCAGCAGATACCAAACTTCTCAATAGAACTAGAGAGTCATTGTAAGGCTGCCTCTTTTCCATGTTGGGATTACTCATTTGCAGTTACAAAATGACCACTTTGTGATTTCTGAGCGTTGGAAGGCAGGCCAGCGTGGACTGACTTTTTACCTACTGCCTGGTTTTGAAGTTGGGCAGGCTTTTGGGAAGAAGGTGATAGACACAATATCTCTTTATGCAAGGACACATTTCCCTTTTCTTTATGTTCTGTTTAGCCAAGGTTTTGTTTCCAAGGTCTTATTACTATAAAACTTAAAGCGCGACAAGGTCTGCCCTCATGTCAGATAACAACACCAAAACAATTCTGATGGTTCAGGAGCTTATTATTTCATACTTCCAGGTCTTAAATAAATTACAGTTATTTTCATATTCCTCCTGAATATCCTTCAGGCATGATAATAAGTGCTTTTTTCCCCCCTCTCTTATTTTTTCTTCCCCCTGAAAAGACCGTTAATATTTCTTTTCTTCTCACTGCCTTTAAATATTTTGTGGAATTGTCAAGTACAACAATAATTAGATGGGTCTTGCTAAATTTCTTTCAGTGTGATGCTGATATTGTTTAGCTCCTTGACATATTTTACTAATCATTGCAGAGCTGTTGGCAAATAGATTGTAAATTACATCGAAACACAGAAGTGCAGCAACAGCTTTAGCATCTTTCCCCCAGCATTCCTTTGCTGCAGTCTTGCAGATTCCCTCTTCCTTTTTTCTTTTTCCTCCTCTTTCCTTTTTTTTTTTTCTCCATTCAGCCATCAAAGGCAATTATTGACTTGGGTTTTGAAGTGCAGATTATCAAGGTATTATTTCCTTAGAAGTGCAATACTGTAGATTGTGGAATGCAAGAGGACCTGAGCAATTTTCTAAAGAAGAGAAGTCTAAATGATTCCATGAATGTCACATGCTTATGGTTGGGTTTTTCTTCCTGAAGCACCAGTCTAATGCTTCTCCCCTTTTTCTCTTTTTCCCCAGTATTTTCTTTTTTATGCCCTGTATAGGTTAAATAAGGTAATCAACACTATTTCTCCTTTTACTAGAGGGGAAGAAATCCATGGGTTTGCTCATTGTTTTTTATCTAAATACATCACTACAGGGTGGGTATAAAGTTACTCTATTACAGTCTGGGCAATTTAAGGTCTGGCTGAGTGCTGTGCAGGACCAGACCCTGGTTCCATGAAATGAAGGAGATTGTATCAAAGTGCCAGAGAAGAAGCAATCAATATTGAAAGAGAGAAGTTGTCCCAGAATGATTTCACTCCTTTCTCCTCCCATGTTTACTGTGATGCTTCCAGTAAAATACAGAACTTATTAAAATTATTTTTTCCCCCTATTTACTCCATCTTAGCCTTAAATATTGGAGCTCACAAGCCAGGATGATCAGTAGCATGCCACAGGTACAAAGTCTCTAAGCTTGCAATGCGCAACCTCACATTCCCAGGTTTTGGTCAAGGTCCCAAAAGGCTTTCCTCTGAAACCTGAGGTGAAAGGAATTGGGAGCATGCTGGTCATTTGTTTTGTTAGGAAGGTATCAGATACTGGGGCACTTGTTTCTGGTGAGTACTTCCCACTTGGAGGAATGACTGCCTCAGCTGAAACTTTGCAGGAAGAGGGATTTATCAAGTGATGCTCTGGTGCCATTTGGGCCCATTTACAAAGGATATTTCCATTCACTTTCGGTAACCAAAGCGCTGCTTGTGCATGATAAGTGTGTTGTGGGATATTTGCTAACTCCTCCTGGCACCTGTGGGGATGTGAAGACCTACGTCCTCAAGGGCCCACCATCTGAATGATGCCTGAGGAGAGATTTACATAGCACATAATGCCAGCTTTGAAGAGTAAGTCTCATTGAACAGTCTGAAGGGAGTTATAGAATCATAGAATCAATGAGGTTGGAAAAGACCTCAGAGATCATCCAGTCTAACCTATCACCCAACACCTCATGACTAAACTAAACCATGGCTTCAAGTGCCACATCCAATCCTTTTGTGACTCCACCACCTCCCTGGACATCACATTCCAACGGCCAATAATTCTTTCTGGGGAGAACTTTCTCACCTCGAGCCTAAACTTCCCTGGCGCAGCTTAAGACTGTGTCCTCTTGTGCTGGTTGCCTGAGTTCAGGAAAGGTTTCTTTTGGATTTCAATTTTTAAGACATAATAACACCTTCAGCCTATGATATTTGGGTAGTTCCAGCTTTCCTTCCACTTGCCTATCTAACAGACATCGTATATGCAGCAACTCTTTCTGGTGGTGTGTTAGCAGTGGATTTGACTTCCTCTTGTTTGAGAATGAAGTTGACTCATTTGTCAAGCACACACAAACCACTCATCCACAACCACTCAGCCACCAGCCCAGTCTTTCTTGACCAGAAAAAAAAAAAAAATATTACTTTCTTGGTCTAGATTTACTTGGCAGGAGTAAGTGTCAATCTTTTCTTTAGTTCTGTTTGGTTTGGTTTTATTCACCCCCCTATAAAATACATCCCAGGTGAATAATCTTAGAATGACTTAATTTTTACCTATGAAGTTCAGTAGCTGGGGGTGTGGGGGGGCAGTTCTCTCAAGCTACTGCCATCTTCCTTATAATGCTGGGAACCTGACCAATTCTTCTACCCAACACTGCTGGAGGAGAATTCTTCTGCTGGCAATTTTAAACTTCAGCTCTTCCAAGGAGATGGTGAGAGAGCTGGGTTCCTGATAAACAATCCTGTTCAGCTGTTGTAGCTCTGCATGGGTATGACAGCACTGTAGAAACTGTATTTCAGGCCCTCTACAGCAAAAGAGCAAGTTCTTAGCAGGCCCATAGATGTGTATGGAGGATAAATCACAATTTAATCTCTTCCAGTAACTGCCATGCCCACGAATTTCAACAGGAATCATTCTTTGCTGGGAAAGTTCTACTACAGAGAGACTACCACTTTCCTCAGGGCTCTTCAAGAGTGTGAGATTGTGTTCCCTCAAAAGTTATACAACAAAATGTGTAGACCTCAGAAAACAGATTTCCACCCCACCCCACCCCCATTCGGTTGAGAATCTTTTATTTCTACATAAATGCTCAAAACAATAATGAAAATAATAAAAGCATCTTTGGGACAGAAGATAATGATATACAGTTCCAGCTCCTCTTTCATCTCTTCTGTCCCTCACCGGCAGTCAGTGCAGTGAGGAAGGAGAACTATCAGACTTGGAAGTGTTCTGGTGTAGTAAAAGCTTTAATTTATTGTTATTTTTTGTTTCCCCCTGCTACAATTCTTAGGCATGCTGCATAGAAGTTAGCAGGCATCCTACACAGGAGTTATCACTACTGTTTGCAAACAGCCAGGAAAAAGAAAAGGGGATAAAATATTCACCTCCAAAGTCAACACTGAATGAAGCTATGCATCTATATTTCTCTTTCAAGGGCATCATCAAAACAGGTGGAGGCAAAGCCATCCATTGCAAGCCATGAGGCTGTATAGATTTTAAGGTAATAAAGCTAACGTGCCTGTCAGTCTCCAAACTGAAACCGTGGCAGCCTTTTTAACTAAAGAGAAAGTAGTTGTGGTTGGGTTTTTTTCCCCCTCTTTTCTGAAGAGGCTTCCTCTTCAAAGACCTTATTGATGGGAAGGTAGAAGGAAACCTGACATTATTTTGGATTCTTCCCAGCCTACCTTCAGGCATCCCTTTCTACTGCTTCTTTCATGGAGGCACTCAAGTCTTAGTGTGACAATTTAAAAAATATGATGCCTCTGGGCTGTTATGAATTTCTGTCCCCAGCGAGGAACACAGCACAAATCTGACACACCAGAAGACTCAGAGGAATGGTCTATTTTCTGGTATTTTGAGATGGTCAGCTTGAGACTGAAGGTGGTAGTGTTGTATGTGGGGGTCAAACCCATAGCAGTTTTTGCAAGGGGTAACTCCTAACTGCAATGGATTACTGGTGGGTATCCCAGAAATAGGGAAATGAGGAAAGAGGTGTAAGATTCTGGAGAAGAGAAGGCTCCGAGGAGACCTAATTGTGACCTTCCAGTATCATAAGGGGGCCTACAAGAAAGCTGGGGAGGGACTTTTAGGGTGTCAGGGAGTGATAGGACTGGGGGGAATGGAACAAAAATAGAAGTGAGTAGATTCAGATTGGATGTCAGGAAGAAGTTCTTCACCGTTAGGATGGAACAGGTTGCCCAGGGAGGTGGTGGAAGCCTCATCCCTGGAGGTTTGAAAGGCCAGGCTGGATGTGGCTCTGGGCAGCCTGCTCTAGAGTGAGGGGTCCCTGCCCATGGCAAGGGGGTTGGAACTAGATGATCCTTGAGGTCCCTTCCAACCCTAACAATTCTGTGATTCTAAGGGTGAGAGTGAGAAACAAGGAAGAGAGGTGATGTAGACTCTGTTGGCAGATCTCAATGGACAGCTTGGGTGATTCTGTGGATGACATGTGTTTTCCAGACAGAACAATGGCATCCAAACTGCTAATCAGAACACAGGGTTGGCTCTGTCTCTCCTCTGTGCATCTTGCATTCTCCTGTCTTTTCTGCAGCCAGGTTTTTCAGTCAGCCAGTAGGGAAAAAAAAAAAAAAAAAAAAAAAAAAGAAAAAAAGAAAAAAAAGTGGACCAAATTCTGTAGCTATCTTGAGGCTTTTTATGGAAGTCAGTGAACTGGTTTCCAATGACTGTGAAAGTAAATGCAGACGTAAAAATAGTGGTGGATTTCTCCTCTAAAAAGCCCAAATAAATGTGGTGAAGTAACCAGATCCATTCCGTTTCCTAGTTCCACAATATCTACAGCATGAGATAAACACAGGGGCTTTAAAGAGTGGGAAAAAAAGATCATTTTATGCCTATTGATCAGGAGCAGGACTCAAATCGAAATAAAAAGCATTAAACATAGGAGTGTCCCCCACTAGAGCTCACAACTGTTCTTCATACATCTCTTTTTGTTCAGGTGTTTCATCAGCCCTCGACCACATTAGACTGTTCTCTCATTTTTAAACTTTATCAGTAGAATAATTCTGAGAACAGTCTTTTTTTTTTTTCCTTCTTCTTCTGCTTTTTTCTTCTCTATGCTCAAAGAAAGAGAAAAGCAGATTTTGGGCAGGGAAAGAGAAGTGTGAAGGTATTAAGCCACACTATGATTCCTCATGAGATAATGCACTTGTAATTTCTTAAGACTTGCAAGATGTGTCCCTAAATACTTAGAAAATCATCAAAATCAGATCAAGGATATAGTTAAGCAACAAAAAAGTCTTCTTGAGCATCATGAACATTAGAGTCATACTGATTCCATACTCATTTCAAGCAAAAAATGAAGGTATATTGTCTTCCTCCAGGCTATGCTTTTGTTCCTCCTGTGAACAAGCTCTATAATCTACCAGGAGAAATGGCGATCTTGAAGGATAAATAAATAATAAATTATTTAGATGTCTAAAAGCATTCAGCTGTGCTCTTAATGCTGTGTGCAACCATTTAAAAGTACATATTCAGCAGAGAAATTCCAGTCTGGGAATCTAGTGTCTGTGACTTAACCTACAGCCTCAAGATTCATAGGAAGATAGATCTGATTCTGGTCGTCGGCACCCAATAATGGGCCTCTCACTTCAGAGGACAGACAACAGAGACTGGTTGACCACATGGTTGCTAAAATTAATGTCTCCCCAATGAAGATGTACAAACATTGATGAATCCCATTGCTAACAGGAGCAAGGAAGCAAACACTTCCTGAGAAGCGAAGCCAAGAGCCTCACTAATGTGTAGGGCATCTCCTCTGACAGTGAGACTTGGGTGACAGCCTCAGGACTGTAAATAGATGAAATATGAAGTGATTTGCCTACATGCAATAGGAACATTCCTTGTTGTTGGAGGTCAACACAGTATCGCAGTGTCCTGCTGAAGTCTGCAGTGGTTTATTATTTAGGTTCAAAAGAGCAGCAAAGCCTCCTGCTCAAGTCTGCAGTGGGTTTTAACTAGTGCTCATTCCAAAGCACTTATGGGTAAAGGTAACCTGGCAGGGTGATACAGGCCTGAGCATCAGCTGTTAGGCTTCAGAACCAGGAAATCCTTGAGGTCTGCATTTCAGATTTCTCTATTTTTTTGCCCCCTTCTAATGTCACATCTTAAGTAATATTGAGGTCCTGACCACTAGCAAAATGTTGTCTTTTAAATCCTAAGCTTTCTTAGTTGTGGAGTTTCCATCCTTATTAGAATCACCATTCCCATACCAATTATGGTTGCCCAAGAAATGTCTAAAATTAAATGTATTTTTATTATCAATGAACCTTCCCTGAGAGCAGTGTTTATTCTGGTGGGAAAAGAGTGGGTGTACCCTAAGCTTCCTGTCGTATCACTTGCATCGCCCTCATTTCTCTTGGGATGAGAGACACTCATTAGTGCTAGAACAGAGGAGATGATAATCACACACTCTCTCACACTCACACACACACACACATAAAGCAGGTAAGGCTCTTTCTGTTCAGAGTCTCTAGACAGAAGCAAGGAAATGCAAGGTAATGCTATTACTTCATTCTTAGATCATATCATTTATACTTAATGTGCTGCACAGTGTTGTGAGCATTACAGGATTCTGTTATCTACAGAGCAGGAAAGCATAAAAAAAAAGAATAAAAGTACTTTCTTATCTACATGCAGAATTTACCCCATGTCTAAGTCTTTTATTCCCCCCCCTAAATCCATTGCATACATCAAGCTGGGATATGTGGTCATGGCTTGAGAATGTCCAAGAACCCACTGGAAGAAGCCAGTCTGTTTCCAAACTTGGCCAAGCTGCACCTAAGCCTACTTGTGTGGTTTCTCCTCTGGTCATCCTGCTGGCCACTCCTAAGAGAGGCCTGCAGACAAGGGTGCAACTAGTCACATTGGGATGAAACAAGGTTTGCATCATCCATCAAGGAGAAGAACATATTGTCCTTCTTGTGTGGACATTTTCTGCTTGCTTGGTTAATTGCCATCTTTGAGCAGCCGTGTACTCCTGTGTTAAAAGCCAAGGAGTGATAGGACCAGTGAACTGACCACCTAGCACTCCTGAAATGGTTGAGGATTTCTCAAAAGCTTAATTCTGATGCCTTGGCCAAGGTTGGGCTGGAGCAGGAGGAAGACATTAAGCTGAGAGAGAGTAGGATAAGCTGAGGGAGAGCAGGGTTAGGCTGGATCTTAGGAAGAAGTTCTGCAGTATAAGGGTGGAACAGGCTGCCCAGGGAGGCTGTGTCTGCCTTCTCCCTGGAGGTGCTCAAGGCCAGGTTGGATGAGGCCTTGAGCCACTGAGTCTAGCTGAGAGATGTCCCTGCCCATGGTAGGGGAGTTGCAGTAGATGCTCTCTAAGGTCCCTTCCAACCTAAGCCATTCAACGATTCTTTGATCCCCATCCTGTGGCAGGACACTTGCTGCCTTTCCCATCCTTCCTTCTGCAGGGAGCTGTTTGCATAAATTACTTGCAGATGAGGGAGAACATTGATCCTCCACTTTTCAGCTCCCGTCTTTTACTGGTTGTCACAACCTTAACAGTACTTGACATCAATGGGAGGTACATTGTGGACTGGGGGCAGTGTTTGGCCCTTAAGCATAGTTTTTGCATGTTAATACATTAGCAACTGATGTCTTATTTGTTCAGTAGCTGACAGAATAATGTACAGAGAGCACATAAGTATGAAAAGGGGCTAGTTAGGTAATGTTGAGCAGAACATCTTCAAGACAACACTGCAACCACTGTATTTCAAATGTCAGGCTAATTATTATCAACATTTAAATGCTAGCATGGGCCATTTTTAATAGTGGGATTGGGTGGGTTTTTTTGTTCAGCAGGTAACATTAGGGGAAGAAAATGTCACATTGAGTTCTGCTGTCACATTGCTCCAAAAAAAACCAACCCACAAAACCCCCAACAACAAAACCATAAACCAAGGGAATTCTTTCCTGGGGACAGCAAAAAGAACACCTAGTTTGCTTCAGTCTGACTGTAAAATTAATCTGCCTGATGATACTGTTTGGGGTATCATCTGTTTTAAGGAGGCATGGAGAAAACTTGCTAGAATCTACCAATTTCAAGTGCGAACGCTCGTCAGAATGAAAGGCAGGGCCTTTTACATGTAGTTTTTTGGCGACTCATACTTGTGCAGGTCCCAGTTGATCTGGAGGCAGTTGTAAGCCTGAGCTGTGTACTCTGTGGTAACCCCTTTACAGAAAATGAAACCTGAATATGATTCAGCACAAAAAGGAATGCAATGCCAATAATTCAGCTACTGCTCCTCTGCTCTGATCCATCCCTTGCCATGTAAACACAGCACTAAAATGACAAATGCCTCTGCAGTCCAGGAGGACAGTACCTGGGTGTAACTATGAGCATGTTTTGCTGGTGTAACTGTTAACACAGAGTTATCTTTCATTCTTGTGAAGTTTTGGATACTGGTGCTGCTCTCAACATTTCTTCATAGAATGGTTTGGGTTGGAAGGGACCTTTAAAGGCCACCTAGGCCAACCCCCCTCCAGTGAGCAGGGACATCTGCAATTAGAGCAGGTTGCTCAGAACCCCATCCAATCTGACCTGGAATAAGTTCCAGGGATGGAGCATCTACCACCTCTCTTGGGCAACCTGGGCTAGGGTTTCACCACCTTCATTATAAAAAACTTCTTCCTTCTCTCTAACCTAACCCTCCCTTCTTTTAGTTTAAACCCATCAGCCCTTGTTCTGTCACGACAGGGCCTGCTGAAATGTCTGTCCCCATCTTTCTTGTAGGCCCCTGAAAGGCCACAATAAGTTCTACCCAGAGCCTCCATGTCTCCAGGCTGCTCTTTAGTTGGCTTTCTGTTATATTTCAGAGTCAGATGTAGAAGGAATATCTGTTTGGAGCCATCCATCAGTATGTTTTCCGTCCTGTTCATTATGGGAGGGGTTCGTTGGATTCTTCTCTGTGGACTTAAAGCAATTTGGCTTTGTCTCATCTCTATATCTCCATCACAGGTGTAAAGTTTGGGTGAAGCTTGAAGTTGCTCACTCAACTCAGTGGAAAGCACAGAGTCTGAAGTTAGGATGCCTTGTGTAGGAGGGCTTTCATTTCTCGACACTGAGCATAACTTTATGCATCATAAGTGTGAAAATAGGAATCAGCTT
>CM066587.1:2832500-2860000 GCA_033816785.1 Picus viridis | reverse complement strand
TGCTCTGTTTACATTATTCCCCTATCTTCAGTCAAATCATTGTCATGGAAATGGATTAATACTGGGCCAGTTTCTGTCCTCATCAAAAATCTTTCTCAGCAAAGAAGAAAAAAAAAAAAAAAAAAAAGAGAATAAGGTTTTTAATGCTTTGTGTATCAATAAGATTTTAATAACAGGCTTTGATCTTCTTGCCAGTCTATCACTTGATTGGCTGAGCAGCATCCATCTTCCTGAATCATCATCGACTTCTGTTTGTTTCTGGGAAATTCTCTGTTTCTTCCCCCCACTTCTTTTGGTCGTTGTGGAACCACTTCTGGGCGCTCTTTGACATTTGATTTCTTACAAGTGCAGATAAGTGAAAGATGAAAGTAGTTTTTTGTTGGTTTTTACACCCCACCCCCCCCCCCCTCTTAAATCTCAAATATTAAATTTTCACACTTGGAAAGAAAAAAAAACTAAAGAGGCGAGATTGTGTGTTTGTGCATGTCTTCCACTAAAGAAAGGCTGGCAGTTAGGAGAAGCTGAAAAGGCGAGAGAGAAATGCTCTGTATATTTATTTTTTGCCTGTAAAAACCCTTTGGAGGGTTAAATCTTAAGCGGGCTGGCTGTGTGAATACCTGTTGCACATGAACTAACAATTAGCAGCAAGAAACCCAAGTTTGACAGGCACTTGGAGGCAGGCTGAGCCATCTATGAAAATAAGCCTTCTCCCCAGTGATGGAGCTGTAGCCAGCCCTTTCAGAACGCTGGTTTAACTCACTCCCAAACAGTTCCACGGGAAGCAAACCGGTCCATGAGAAATAGACAGTAAATAATTCCACAGATATCATGCTCATTTGCATGTGAATTAACCCAATTTATGGCCATAAAGGCCAAGTTTGTCAGCGCAGGGAGCGCTCGGAAGACACAAACAAATGGCGGGGGCAGAGAAGAACTGCCCAGAGCTGAAAATTTGTCACATTTCTGCAGCACTTCATCCTAATACATAGAATCACAGAATCATAGAACATTAGAGCTTCATGCTGAGCCTCAAATGAGGTTACAATGACGATGGCAGCCCAGATCTGTGTGGTGATAGACAGAAAGAGAGAGATAGAAACTTCTTCTGTCTTCCTTTTGTGTCTGCAGTTTCTTCCAGGTCTAGATCTTGCCGTGTCAGTTAACTGATTATTTCTTTAAATACAGAAAAGAAAAGAAGAAAAAAAAAAAAAAAAAAAAAGGAAGAAAAATCCCTTTTTGTCACCCAGCTGCTTATTAGATTTGATATTGGGAAAAGCCCTTCATTTACTCTGAATAAATAGTTCTGTTTTCCACTGCTGGCTGTCATGTTTAAAGTAAATAAGTTCTCGTCTGTCCAGCGCTGCTGAACTCATTCAGTTGCCAGAACAAAGCCATTGTGTAGAGGTCCACAACAGCCCTTTTCTCTCCTCCCCATAGCAGGATCGTCCCCGTTGCCGCTGTGTGCTCCCCAGCTTTGTAAGCAATTCAATGATGTGCAAATGCTAAAAGTGTGCATGCTTATTTCACAGAAGAAATGAAGGAAGATTATGACACTATGGGGCCTGAAGCCACAATTCAGACCACTGGAAACAATGGTACAGGTAAGCTCTTGCATGATGGAAGCATGGCTGTTCTCCGGGATCTTGTAGAATTAGCTGGGCATGAAGAGACAAAACCAGTTCTTGTCTTCTGTTGAACATTTACATAATTCTCTTGGCTTTTAAAAATTTTGTTCCCCCAATTTGATCACAGCAACAAACTCATCCAGTGGTGAGAGTCCTCACTACCCGCCTCATGCCCCACAGCGCTCCAGCCCCTAAGTCCTTTTAAGTGCATCCTTGTGAGCTAACAGTTTTCAGCAGCATGAGGAGATGGTTTCCCTGCGAGGGCAAATCTTGTGTAGTCTAAAGTAGCTGGACCAAGATACAGCAGCCTTTTAATGAGAGAGCCTGTACAAAGAGCTTGAGAATGAGGATGGGGTGCACCTTTCTTGGCAGCCCCAGATTCGCATGGTGCACAGAGTAAGCTACTTCAGAGACTGAAAACATCTTTTCAGCAAGGCACACATAAACCCCTCACACAGATACACAGACACACACACATTTTAAATGCATATTTATGAGATTATTATGTTTCTGGCTAATCTTTCTTTATTTTTTTCTTTTCCTCCACTTTCCATATCTCTTTCTTCCCTCTCTTCTTAGAAATCAATACATTTTTGGGAACAAGGAAGGGGGCATAGATATTCAGCAGGCATCATCCCTGAGCCACCTCTAATTTATTGTTTTTTCCCTGTAGCAGAGCAAAACAGCAAAAGGTTTCTGCTACTGTGTTCTAATCCAAATGAATTCAGGGGTTTGCCATGTTCTTTCCGAAGGCCACAAGGGCCTGCTCCATCCCGAGCACAGCTGAATGCCATACATCACCCAACGCTTCTTTAGCATTCTGTCACAATTTGAGACGTGGCAGGTAGTCCTGCTTCACACAGCTAAAAGTGTTTTCTAGCATAACAACTTTTCTCTGCATTCCATCACAAGATTAATTCATAGGTAATGCCCTCTATACAAATCTTACTGTAAAAGTTGGTACCTAAGTCTTGTGAGGATTTTATTACTCACACTTTCCTAATGTTGGCAACACCCACAGAAAACCCCAATGCTCTTATTAAGTAACACAAGAAATTTGCTTTATAACCCTTGAGGGGGAAAATAATAGGAAAATAAACTCACGTCACTGCTTCTTTGCCTTTTTTTTTTTTTCCATTAGATTTCCTATGCCTGGCACCGAGGTGCAGTTTATCATCACATGTATACTTAATGATGTTGCCATACAGGACTGGAGACAAATGTATTTTACAAGTGTTTTTATTTCCAAGGAACATTAATAAAGTGGCAAATTGTGCTTAACACTTGGGGAAACAGGACTTTGAAAGACATCTGATTCGGAAATAAGACTTGATGGTTATCTGAATTACCATTACTAGAGCCTTTGAGGTCCCCTATCAGTCCGTGTGACTTCCTTTGCACATATTTTCCTTACCATAACAGGCCTCGACTCTTTCATACTTGCAATGTGGTCTGCTTGAGTGGGAAGACTTCGTGTCCTCCTAGCCCCTTCTCTTCCAATATCTGATGGTCTTCTCTGTCTGCTTGGCTCTGGCCTCACGACATGTCTCTGTGGGCAGGATGCTGTTGAGACCCTGCACATCCCTGCCACCAACTTGTGTCAGATCTATGGCTGTGGGGTGTCCTGCCTCTCCTGAAACCAGATGGCTGGGGGAAAACATAAAGGTTGCCCCTACCCAGCTTGGTGCACTGCATACTCGTGGTTCAAAGAGTGCACTTAGGTGGTCTGCATTTAAAATTCAAAAACTGCCCTGGAGGTTGCACCTGGCAATTCCTTCCCCAAGCATCCAGTGCAGAAGTCCCAGCCTCCTGTTCACTCCAGCTGCTATTTGCTGCAATAAGCATCTTGCTCAGAGAACCGGTTTTCTCCCAGCCTTACATTCAAATCTTTTCTTGCTGAGGAGTTCAGAGCCCCTTCCTTCAGTGGAGGCTGATGCCTGGGTAGGTTGGGTCGAATGTGTTTCTCTAATGGCTTCAGTCTCCATATCTCTTAAGAGCTATGTCAGGTTATTCAGTCATATTAAATAATCTTACAAACTAAATGCTTTTGCCATTCTTTTTACCTCTCGTGGAAGATGGCAGGTGACAGTTAGGAGCTGCAGCATCCTTCAAGCAGAGCAAAAACTGCTTCAGCTTGCCTGTTGAGGGGCCCCCAATCATAAATTTGAGGAAGAAAAGGAAGAGGTCAGTCCCTGAGCCACTGGAGATCTTTCCTATCTATTCCTGGAAACGTTAAAAGTTTTCTTCTTCAACCTCACTGAAAGTTTTGGGGTGTCTTGAGTGTTTGGCCTCAATTTTCCCCTGCAGTTAGGAGGAGGATTTAATACCGATGTTTAATAAAATAGCTGAGGTGAGGCTGCGAATTGACCCAATGAGAAAAGCTGGATCAGTAACTCCATCTTTAGCAAAAGCCACACCACGGTGACCTTCTGGAGGCATTTAGGTCTTCCCACAGATCAGCAAGGCCTCTTCCAGATGGGCCAAGAAGATTTCTCTCATTTAACAGAACGTGCCTCTCCCTCTTGACACCAGATCTTGTAGTGCTCCGTGACCTGGGCTGAGCACAGAGATAGGAGACACAGCTTCAGCCTCATTGCATACATCCAACTGACAAAGTTGCTGTAGGTTCATGCAACAACAGTGGTGTATTTTTAGTGTCAAATTCATTGCAGAACATTCCTGGCAGAGACAGAAAACCAAAAGCAACAGCAACAGCCAAAAAGGCTCCAATATTAAATTATTCTGCTGCTGTCAGGATGGCCACTTCCAAGTGGCACTCAACAAAGAAATCTTGTTATCCATACATTAATCAGCTGCATTTTTATAATGAGCCATGGAAGCTTAACAGTGCAAAAGCAAAAGTGACCATCAGAATGAAAATTTTAGTCTTTGGCCCTGCTAAATTAATTTGTGACTATTTATGGGACTCCTGAAATGACTACTTGACAAAAAAATGATGTTTTGCAGAAAGGGTTTTTACCCTATGAAAGTATGAATTCCTATGGTTTATTTTGTTGTACCTGTTACAGTTCCTACAAGTGGGATGTTTACAGAAGATAGATCAACAAATTCCCTGCAAACCAGAAAAAAATATTTTCCTTGTTTCAATTGCTGACAAACTTTGAGTAAAGATCTCCTAATATAATTTAAAGGAGGGAAGAAGGAAAGAAAAACAAAACAAAAGAAAGCAAAAGTCAACAAACCAACAACCTTTGAGTGGAGGCAAACAGAAGTAAAACTTGGCAGGTCGGAGGACAGGCCGTTTTCAGGCTGTAATCTGTGTGTACCAATGGGGGCCTCTGACTTCCTGGCTAATGAAGGCTGTGGTTTTATTAGCTTTGCTTGCGATTAAGGGCAGCTATCACCATCTCACAGGACGAGTTCCCACACAAAATAACTGGTCTCCCAAGCTCCTTGGACCGCGTTCTCTCTCATTTTATCTTGAAAGGTCCGAAATGTCTCCAAAGATAGCTTTCCTTAATGTGTTTTATTTTTACGTGGCATGGCCACAGCTTTTGGAGCTGAAAATATTTCTGCTCTCCAGGCTCCAATAATTAATTAAAAAAGAAAAAGAGAAGACTTCTTTGGTGAGGTCACCCACCACAGATCTCGCTGAGGCTCTCGCCCCACAGGAGGGGGATGTGCAGTGTGTGTGCAGTGTCAGCCCACGAGGAATCTGGGAACATGACTTTCTGCACGGAAAACAAATTAGGGCATGGGGGGAGAGAAGGAGGCCTTCCCCCAGAAATGGAGGGAGAAGCCTAATGGTTATCAGATGAGTCTTTGTAGTTACAGTGGGTGAGCTCCCAGCCATGTTTGAACTGTCAGTAGCGTCGCTGGTGGGAAACCAGATACACATGGTCACCTTTTGCTATTTATGTTAATCTGCAGCGTTGCAGCACTGGCTGTATTGTTTCAGTTAAGGATCTGTCAGCTTTTCCACTAAATCCCCTTGTTTTTAGGGGTTTATAATGTAGACATAAACATTTGCTTTAGCTCCCGGATTGCATGCACAGACATAGAAGCTAAATAATCCAGAGAATTAGGAAGCCAAGGCCAGTAATATCACAGCAGCCCTCCACAGCCTGTTGGATCAGCCTCCAGACAGACTTGGGGGTTGGGAAGGAAGAACCTCGTTTGGGTTTGAGTTTGGGACTGAAGCTCCTAATATTAACTCAGGCCTTGCTCAGTGTCTTGAATCCCCATCCTACAAATGCTGTCGTAAGTTCCAAGGCCCCCAGTCTGGAGGTGGACAAGGACCCATGGAGCCATTCCCTGGAGCCATCCCACCCTTTCACCTTCCTGCTCCCAGATCTCCTTTCTGGAGGGAAGCTTTCTTTCCTTGCTTCACAGGTAGCTTTCACTGAGTCATGGCCAGAATCTGGCAAGAAAGAAATTTGTTTTCCTCGTGTCCATAGCTAAAGCCAAGAGAAGGAGCACAGATGGGGTAGCTCTAAGCTGGAAGGTCTTGCAACCGTTGGAAGATCTAGGCATAGCAAGGGAAGGAACGTCAGATTTCCAATGTAAAAAGTAATGCCTCAGCTTTCTTTTGATGAAAATGCATAAAAGACTTAGCCTCACGCTCTCCTGCATAAGGTGTGCTTAAATAGCTGCCATTTTGTCATACTTCTCTCAAACCAACAAAATGGAGCTGAGGTACTGAGTCTTGTTATCCATACTCGCACTCCCCTGCTCTGGAAGTTGGTTTTTGGGGGGGGAGGAAATATAAAAGAAGATGTTATTTCTTATGCTCATAACAAATGCTAGCAGGAGCTACAGAAGGACCAAGGAATGACCTCTGTGGTGTTGTAGCAATCCCCTACGAAGCCTTTATGATAGGAACAGAAGTTTCCTTCTGAAAATGAGCTCCTGTACCATTTGGTCACTGTCACTAAAATGCTGCAGAACAGTTGAGAAGCTGCTCAGCTCATATGAAAAATAGGGCAGATTTGTCTCAGACAGAGGTTTTGATTTTATCGGCTAAAGGGATGAGGTTTGCACAGACAAATATCTACTTTTATTGACGACAGCGAGCTCAGCGCTTTGGATCGGGCACTCGCGGGTTTCCAGTTGTGCTGTGCCCCAGTCAGAGGTCAAGGCTCATTTTCGCTGCCAGCAGCACCTTGCTTTTTTTTGTGTAGGAAACTGAGGCAAAGTGGTTACTAGCTTCTAGTACTGGTCAGCCTCTCATTTCCAGTGGTTGCAAACGAGTATAACTAACCCTGCAGAGCCATAAGCTTGATTTCCATGAGTTTGCTCCACATTACTCCCTGGTGTCAGTGACAGCAGAATCGTGCCATTTAAGATTTTATTTTTATATGAACTGCAGAGCAGTTTATGGTGTTGCCTCATTTTCTTATTTCACCTAAGGAGAAACACATTAAAAATGTAATCAATCATGAGCCATTCTTTTCATTTATGGTCAGTTAAAACCAAGTATCTTTAATTCTTTGCCACCAACTGTGTCTTCCAAGACTTGTTAATAGTAAAAAAAAAAATCAAACAAAAAGAGAGAGAAAAAATGATCAGGTCCTTGGGTTTTTTTTTTCCGTCTCACATATTAATATTTATCTGTAACATCAAAGAATTTTTAAGGTCTTTTCTGTATGGAGTCCT
This sequence comes from Picus viridis, assembly GCA_033816785.1. Classification (NCBI taxonomy): domain Eukaryota; kingdom Metazoa; phylum Chordata; class Aves; order Piciformes; family Picidae; genus Picus; species Picus viridis. Next base: position 2,852,759 of record CM066587.1, on the reverse strand, counting down.
CATACACAGAGGAGAAAAGTGTATTTTTAGGAACAGGATGTTTTGTGGTTGAGCATATATTATGTTTCATGGACATTGCATGGACAATAAAAAACTGGGTTTACATTTAAGGAAAAGAAGGAAAACTCTTGGATAGGCTATAAAAGTGGTTTTAGGCTCAATATCCCTGTTACAGTCCAAAACATGTGGTTCTATTTGCAGAAATCTACCAAGCAAGATTATTTTTTTAAAAAGCAACCTATTCTTCCATTGTAAGATAATTTTTCAGGGAGAAAATAAGTAAAAGGAAGATATTGCGAGCAGTTCTTTTCTCATGCCTGCCGTGGAAGAGTAGCCTGGGGCAGGACCTGTCACAGAGGAGAAGCTGTTTTGGTCTTTACTACCTGCAGCTACTATCTTCCATGCGGGGACTGTCTCAGGGTCTGCAGGATGTGGGGGCAGCTGAGCTCAGCCCTGTAGGTCGAGCTGTTTTCATGCCACAAGCTGTAGGTCCCCCATGAGCCTCCAGAAGGTTCAGGTTCCATAGTTGAAGGATTACCTGCATTACCCAAGCCTCATAAACTTCTCCTGCTTCCCTGTAGAGCCCGTGCTCCTGTTAATTTAACTGCCTGCCCTTACTTCCATCCACGCTGGTGGAAAGCCCACATTAATTTTATGAGGAGCTGGAGCAAGACCGATGAGAGTGAGGACCCAGATGCAGCCCCAGCCCCGCAGCTCCAGCAGACCAGCTCAGCTTGTGCGTTACGATGCTAACCAACCTGAGCTCTGGAGGAGACCACGCTCAAGCCTCCTTTCTTCTCCCCTTCTCTCGTTTTAGTGAAGAATGCAAACTGCACGTCGGACTTTGAGGAATACTTTACCAAAAGGAAACTGGAGGAAGGAGATGGGCATGCAGTCAGCATAGCGGAGTACCTGCAGCGCAGCGACACGGCCATCATTTACCCCGAAGCCCCCGAGGAACTGTCTCGCCTTGGCACTCCAGAGGCCAATGGGCAAGAAGAAAATGGTGAGGCTGTAATTCATTTTTAGCCAGTCTCCTGACCTAGTGCAGCTGTTGCAATTATAAATGCACTGCATGCCTGGGTGTTTACCTTAAAAATTGAAGAACAGCTGCAGCGGCGTGGAATTTCATGAGCAAAGATTGGGGCTGTAATTTCAGGGTATTGTTGAGCTTTTAGTCAGCAAATTTGTATTATTTGGCGGGTGAGGGGCTGAATTTAAACGGGAGAAAGGCTGCTGCTCTAGTTGGGAGTCTGGGAAGTTTCAGTTGAGTTCTAAGGTGACCTAAGAGGTGGTAGCTGGCCTATCGCTCACCAATGCCTGGCTAAATAACTGGAAAGGCATCGGTAGGAAGGCTTTGGTCAATGGCATAAGTAACATAATGATTGGGGCGGGAATGCAAAGCACCAATTGATCAGGAAAAGTATTTCCTAGTTCTCCAGCCAGCGAGGTCTGCGGGAGGAGGGATGCCTGTAATTAACTTCCTGGCAGGGTCCAGAGTGGGTCCTGCGAGTCTGCCATGGGTGTGCGCGGGTGCCGCTGCCTCCCGCTGCTGGTTGGAAGCACCATCCCTCCCTCTCGGGCAGCAGATTGCAGCGATTCCTCTCATACCATCCCGGGCAATCAGCCCATGAGCTGCCATTGATTTGCTGACCTTTTGGCCTGCTTCTCTTCCCCACCGCCCCCTTCCTCCATCCCGGGGTGCAGACCTGCCACCTGGAACTCCAGATGCCTTTGCCCAACTGCTGACCTGCCCCTACTGTGACCGGGGCTACAAGCGCCTGACGTCCCTCAAGGAGCACATCAAGTACCGCCACGAGAAGAACGAGGAGAACTTCTCGTGCCCTCTCTGTAACTACACGTTTGCCTACCGCACCCAGCTCGAGCGGCATATGGTGACACACAAGCCAGGGACAGATCAGGTGGGGGGCTGGTTTTAAGTGATTTCTTTCTGTAATAACCCCTTGGAGAAACGATATTGCTTTGATTGGCAATCATTATTAATTTTTCATGGCATTTTGAAGATGCAGATCTTTTAATGGTAATAGCTTTAATTGAGGTCTAAATGATTTTTTGATGGTCTCTTCTAATATGATTTAATAGTCTTATGTTCACGATCGAATGAGTGTGTTAATTTCTAATTTAGAAATTTTATTTGCACTTTAACTTGACTTTAGTTTCGTTTTTATGTTCCTCAAAAAAGTGAATGAAACTGTAGCATTTTAATTATACATTATTAAACATCTCAGCAATTTTAATTCCATTTTTCACCTAGCTTTTACTTTGCAGCATTGCAAAGAGAAGCTCCAAGACACGCTCAAAGATCTGCTAATATTTTTGCACTACTTTTTGAGTAGCCTTTTCAGTCACATGGAAATATGCCTGTTCTGATAATTGTTTGTTAAACATAATTACACTTTCCCCCCACCCCCCAGAGTAACTGTTTCAACAGTACCTAGAAGGCCACCATTTGTGATTGTGCCACCAACACATGAGTGCACTAGAACCGTGGCATTGCTATCATAGCCCGGCAGAGTATCTGCCATAAATCAAAGCAGCTTCTTTCCTCGATATGATGTGTGTAATATTATATCAGTGCTGCATTTAAGGAAATGCTGCGTGTCTCAGACAGGTGACTGAGCTTCCCCAGTGCTCCTAAACAGGCTGGTGATAGACCTGTGACACACAAAACTCTTTACAAACCAGCAGAAAAACTTCTGTCTTTACCAAAGAATTACTTCTCGAAACCCTTCTTGTAATGGAAACTCAAATGGCCTGGTTAAAACCGAAATGAAAGGATGAGTGCATTGTGTCAAAAGATAAGGGGGGTTATGTCATATTTATTTTTCTTTAAAACCTGGAAATCATCATTTCTCTTGGAAGGTTTTTCTCAGCATCAAGGAAATTCAGTTAGGCAGCCACACATCTCCTAATTGCTCGATTTTTGCAGTTAGCATTTTTAAGAAGCAGGGTAGCTTTTGCTTGATCTTAAATCAATAGAAGTGATTCCGGAGTGGTGTCTCCTATTCTTCCCTTCCCAGGCCTTTTCCAGGAGACAAACACATTTTCACGTGTCTAGTTTTCCTACCCTGATCCACTCTAAGATTCTTTCTTTTGCTTCATATCATTAAAAACACCAAGGGAGGAAAAAAAAGCCAACCCACAACCCGCCTAGATATTTATCCAACGTAACCGCCTGAAATTTCACATGCGAGAGCGTGCTGGTGCTGGCGCATTATGAATGGTAGCTTTGGTGTTGAAAAGTCCCCTCATTTGCTCATGGCATTTACAATTAGTAAATTAAAATGATTGTATCATATTAACAGTGGCACAACTAAAGTTTATAGTAGTCCTCGGAGGGCGATGGGGGGAGACAAAACAGCTGTTGCTGTTTGTTTATGCAACTCAGCAACATATGAGCGCGGGTCCCTCAATGGCGCGCGGCGGGCTGGGCTCTGCTTGATCTTTGAAGGTTGCTGCTGTTTGAACAAACCTCCCTGTGTCCCATGTAACACCATCTGTCTCGCCAGGAATGTGGGAAGAGGCAGCACACCCTCGCAGTTGTCATACCGTTTCGGCACTGCCTTTTCTTTTTTTTTTTTTTTTCTTCTTCTTCTTCTTTTTTTCTTTTTTTTTTTCCCTTTTTTCCCCTTCTTCTTCCCCCTACCCCTCCCCTGCTCCTGCAATAGGCTTTTGTGTCGTGGCCGCCTGCAAAAGGCTGACCTCCTACCTTGAGTATCCAGAGCAGTTGGCTGCATTATTATTAACATTATTAAATATTTTAAATTACTTTTCTTTTTTTTTTTTTTTTTTCCTCCTCTTCTCCCCAAATTCAAAGTCACAAGGCTTTTCTTGCTTGTTGCAAAAAGGTCAGCTGCCTTTGATTATATCTTTATGCCACTTTTAACTTGCAACTTTCCCTCACCCCTTAGAAGAGCACCAGGGGAAAACACAACACGAAAGGTAGCTTGAGCCTTCCCTGCTGCTCTGTGATTTTAAAAAGCATCTCCAGCAGCAGCTCACGCTGAAGACACAGTCTCTTCTGCTTGATAATGAATTAAATCTTACACGAAATGCCACTACCGACAGTGTTTCTGTCTTTCCAACGCACGCAGTAAACAGAATTTTTAAACAAGCCGAGTCCCACATGTTCAGAAGCTGCTAGGAATATTAAGAGCCACAAATCTTCTTATAAAACAGTTTCTCTCATTGTGAGATACCTTAAAGCAACACATTTCTGATGAGAGACTTAGGAAATAATTCTAAAGCAAATACCGAACGCTCATGTGAAAGTACTCTCTCATTTGTTTCGGTTTACTGCCAACATTTTGATTTTTATTGCAACGCTGATGAGACAAATAAATGCACATCCAGACCTTTTGGTCCGCTTGATAAATTCAGAGCCACATTAATTTTGACTTTTTTTCTTCGCTTTTATTTTTTGAAATTAGAAATTCATGGATTGTCTTGCATAACATTCAGGTTGGTATTTTTTCTTTGATATTTATTTTTTAAATGTTCTTCAATTTTTTTGAATCCTAGCACCAAATGCTGACCCAAGGAGCAGGCAATCGCAAGTTCAAATGCACTGAGTGTGGCAAGGCCTTCAAATATAAACACCATCTGAAGGAACACCTGCGAATTCACAGTGGTGAGTAGCGGAGGTGCCGGTGTGCTCATTTGCATTTTGTTTAATTAGCTGAGTTTTTAAAGACCGCTTAAAATTTACACAGTTCTGCTTCTGGCTTCTCGGAGCTACTAAGGTATTTCATAAGTGATATCTGAGTCATCCTCATTTATCACACTGTTAATACCATGGTCTCGCTGAAAGATTTGGATATAGTAAAGCTTCCTGCAAATAATATAGATTGTTTGTTCATCAGTGTGAGTTCAGAAGCATTCACTCATGGCTGTGCAGTCAGACCCTGAAGAGTCCATTACATTTTCCATAACAAAAAGTCCCCTCGAGTGAAATGCAGCTCATAGGTTCAGATAACGAGCAAGCGCAAAGTGTGCTGTGCTGAATGACTTGGGCATTTTGGCTCTCCTCCTTGACACAAGCCTTCAGCACACAAAATCATAGAATCATTCAGGTTGGAAAAGGCCTTCAAGATGACTGAGTCCAACTATTAACCCTACAAAGTCCACCACTAAGCCATACCCAGCAGGCTATGTCCACGCAAAAACTTCCACCAATGCTGAGGTGGAGTTCCTCTTGTCAGGACTCAGTTTCTCCTACCGTGTTCATTTGCAGTGAAAATTCCCCTTATTTGGGAAGAAAAACAAAAATAAGCCACAAATCAAATTTAGGCAGTCTGGATTTGATTTGACTCCCTTAGGCACAGGGTACTCACCTGTGACTTGTAAAGGTCAGTCTGGAGCCAATCTCACACCTTGCTGGATGGAGACCATGGGTGCAAACTGACCTCAAACGCCATAGATGAAGGAGGGTGAAGCAGCGGTGGTGCGTGGCCATATTCAACAAATTACTATTTTCTTCACTATCAATCAGTGGGTATGCAGAAGTTCAGCTGGGTATCAGATGAAATCTGATGGGTTGGACTCGATGATCTTTGAGGTCTCTTCCAACCTTGGTGATACTGTGAAATCTCTTGCAGTCGTAGCAGCAACAATGGCAATTAACATTTTGTTTCAATTGTTATCGTTTCAGGTGAAAAACCGTATGAGTGTCCAAACTGCAAGAAGCGTTTCTCCCATTCTGGCTCCTACAGTTCGCACATCAGCAGCAAGAAGTGTATTGGTTTGATCTCTGTCAATGGCAGAATGAGAAACAATATCAAGACGGGTTCTTCTCCTAACTCTGTATCTTCCTCTCCTACTAATTCGGCCATCACACAGCTGAGAAACAAGCTGGAGAATGGCAAACCACTTAGTATGTCTGAACAAACAGGCCTACTGAAAATTAAAACAGAGCCACTAGATTTCAATGAATACAAGGTTCTTATGGCCTCACATGGGTTTAGTGCAACTAGTCCTTTTATGAACGGTGGACTTGGAGCAACCAGCCCCTTAGGAGTTCACGCTTCTGCTCAAAGTCCGATGCAGCACTTAGGTGTAGGGATGGAAGCGCCGTTGCTTGGGTTTCCTGCAGTAGGCAGCAATTTAAGTGAGGTGCAGAAGGTCCTACAGATTGTGGACAACACGGTTTCCAGGCAGAAAATGGACTGCAAGGCTGAAGAGATCTCCAAGTTGAAGGTTTACCACATGAAGGATTCATGCCCTCAAGCCGAGGAACAAGGAGTTACCTCCCCCAATATTCCCCCCGTGGGTCTTCCAGTAGTAAGTCATAATGGTGCCACTAAAAGTATTATTGACTACACATTAGAGAAAGTCAATGAAGCCAAAGCTTGCCTCCAGAGCTTAACCACAGACTCGAGGAGGCAGCTCAATAACATTAAAAAAGAGAAGCTGCGAACCCTAATAGACCTGGTAACTGAAGACAAGATGATAGAGAACCATAATGTATCCACTCCATTTTCATGCCAGTTCTGTAAAGAAAGCTTTCCTGGTCCCATTCCGTTGCATCAGCATGAGCGTTACCTGTGTAAAATGAACGAAGAAATCAAGGCAGTCCTTCAGCCTCATGAGAACATGGTTCCAAACAAACCTGGAGTGTTTGATAAGCAAACCCTCTTGCTGTCATCAGTACTTTCTGAGAAAGGAATGACTAGCCCCATCAACCCATACAAGGACCACATGTCTGTACTTAAAGCATATTATGCTATGAATATGGAACCTAACTCTGATGAACTACTGAAAATTTCCATTGCTGTTGGCCTTCCTCAGGAATTTGTGAAGGAATGGTTTGAACAAAGAAAAGTCTACCAGTATTCAAGTTCCAGGTCACCATCACTGGAAAGGGCCAGTGCCAAGGTGGCGCTGGCTGCCACCAACAACACTCCCACTAAAGACTCTTTGTCAGCCAGATCTCCAATAAAGCCTGTGGACTCTATAACTTCACCATCTATAGCTGAACTCCATAACAGTGTTACTAATTGTGATACTCCTCTCAGGCTAACAAAACCTCCTCATTTCACCAATATTAAACCAGTTGATAAATTGGACCACTCTAGGAGCAATACTCCTTCTCCTTTAAATCTTTCTTCCACATCTTCTAAAAACTCCCACAGTAGTTCTTACACTCCAAACAGTTTCTCTTCTGAGGAGCTTCAGGCTGAGCCTTTGGACTTGTCTTTACCAAAACAAATGAAGGAACCCAAAAGTATTATAGCCACAAAGAACAAAACAAAAGCTAATAGTGTAAATTTAGAACACAACAGTGTTTCTTCATCATCTGAAAACTCAGATGAGCCGCTGAACTTGACTTTTATCAAGAAGGAGTTTTCTAATTCAAATAATCTGGATAAAAGCACTAACCCAGTATTTGGTATGAACCCCTTTAGTGCCAAACCTTTATACACAACACTTCCACCACAGAGCGCATTTCCCCCAGCCACTTTCATGCCACCGGTCCAGACCAGTATCCCTGGGCTGCGACCATACCCAGGACTAGATCAGATGAGCTTCCTACCACATATGGCCTATACCTACCCAACTGGAGCAGCTACTTTTGCCGATATGCAGCAAAGGAGAAAGTACCAGCGGAAACAAGGATTTCAGGTAAATTGCTACAACCACTTTTCTTTTGCCAGGCTAGAATTTAGTGCTTCCTGAAATGTCCTTTTACAGAAGAAAAAAAGCCCAAAGCCATACTGAGCATTTCCAACACAATTAGCAGAGTTTATCTTCCTCTGAACTTGCTAAAATGCAGTGAAGTAGGAAAACAAGCTACAAGTACCTTAAGAGTGCCTCTACTTGGATTCAGAGGCAGCATCAACACCTTCGAATAGGCACGAGGCTGCTGGTTTTATTCTGTGAAGAGCTCTGATGTTTCCTATTAGAATTGTAGCTAAATAATGTCCATGAAAAATCACAGGAAAAAATAAAAAGGAAACGGATACTGATCTCTTCAGGGTATAACCACACTTCACCACGGGGTAAAGGAGTAGTAGGAGACCTTTTGGGGATCACCTGCATTCATAGTAGTATCATAGTATCATAGAATCAGTCAGGGTTGGAAGGGACCACAAGGATCATCTAGTTCCAACTCCCCTGCCATGGGCAGGGACACCCCACACTAGATCAGGCTGCCCAGAGCCTCATCCAGCCTGGTCTTAAACACCTCCAGGGACGGGGCCTCAACCACCTCCCTGGATAACCCATTCCAGGGCTTCACCACTCTCATGGGGAAGAACTTCCTCCTCACCTCCAGCCTGAATCTCCCCACCTCCAGCTTCATTCCATTCCTCCCTAGTCCTATCACTACCTGAGATCCTGAGAAGTCCCTCCCCAGCCTTCCTGCATTCTTGGATGCAGAGCCTTACCCCTCTAAGCAGAGGTTCATATGGCCTCATAGCAGCTCCATCCCATTGAAAGCCCTCAAAGCTTGCTTCTCTGTGGAAAAGTGCATCTTTTCCACCATGCGTGGGAAAGATACTTTCTCTTTTCATGAATGTTTATGGGATGAGAGAAGTTGACACCTTTCTTCCTTCAGCCCACCCAGGCTATCAGTCCTCTAATTCTGCCAGTCTCTTGGAATAGCTTTGAAAAAACCCCAGAGGTCAAACAAAATTATTTGGAGAGGTAGCAGCTAGGGCCCTTAATTGCAGCCAAAGTCTTTCCCTGGACATGCAATCTGGGTCAGCACTTCTTTACAACCTTTAAACCTTTCCTGGGGCCATCCCAGCATCAAGACACGAGGAGTAAAGGATTTTGCTGCTTGCATGCCGATGGTAAAGAGCTGCTGTACAGAAGTCCTCTACTTTTATGGCTTATTGCTGGGTGTATTCAGATAAAATGTACTGAATTTAGTTAAATGAGATTAACTGATTAGAGATTAATAATTATTTTTTTCCTCTTACATTTGTGCATGTTCCCCTATGTCCTATTATGGTCCATTAGTAATTTTACTGACTAGTAAATGTTTTATGGTTTCAAATGTGAAAATCAGGTATGGTTTTACATTACAGGCTGTAATCCCTCCTTGCACAATAGGAGCATAAATAGCACTGCACCTCCATAACAGCTGTTCCACTATTCCAATTTACAGTACATCTGCCCTCTTTGTAAATGTATTTAAGCCTATTTAATCTTCTCTAATATTAATTAGTGCAAACCTAGTCTAAGAAAACCGAACTGTGTGATAGTAAATGGAAATGTATGTTATCATGCAAGTTTGCACTCTCTTTGGATCAAGACAAAATAAATATCAAGAAATTTAATAATTTACCGATCCACATTCATTATTGCTTAATGCTGAAGGCTGTTTTAACATAGATAGAGCATTGATAAAAAGTGTTATTAATATTCCCTATTTCAAATTACAAAATTAAATATAAAAATATAGCTTGAGGCCTTTAGTGGGGAGACATACATTTAAATGGATTGCATAATAATAACATTTGTACCTAAATATAAAATTCAATTAAAACCTTTCTACAGACACAGAACATCCCCAAGTTTTGGTGTTTTGGAAAGGAACGATCTCTCAGCTGTTGCTTACACTCACCCCCATAAAACATTGCAGTCCCTTTTGCCATCCAAGCAGAGCCTCCCTTCTGCATTTTCCACTCCTCAAAAAATGCAGTGCCCATCCGATAAACACTGCCTGCATGTGACAATCAGATTACTGCAAGTGTGCTCAAAACCAGAAAGTTGGTTGAAGGTGAAGAAGCAGATGGCTCCTCCATCTTTCCAGAGTTTCCAGCAGCTGTAGCTTCATTACCAGTGGGTGCCTAAGAGGGACCACCATCCTAAGCAGGGGCTATTGGGGTGGTTGGTTCCTCTCTGGGAAGGACTGGAACTAGGTTTTGCTAGCTGGTGGTTTGTCGGACGTGGAGAAGTAGGTGGCTCCTCCTTCCTTCCACCGTTTCCATCAACTGTGGCTTCATTACCAATGGGTGCCTAAGCTAAGAGGGACCCCCATCCTAAGCAGGGGCGGTTGGTTCCTCTGTGGGAAGGACTGGAGCTAGGTTTTGCTGACTGGTGGTTCCCTCACAGGGAGAATTGCTTGATGGAACCCCAGACTACATGTCCGGCCTCGACGACATGACGGATTCCGACTCGTGTCTGTCCCGGAAGAAGATCAAGAAGACGGAAAGCGGCATGTACGCGTGTGACTTATGTGACAAGACATTCCAGAAGAGCAGCTCCCTGCTGCGACACAAATACGAGCACACAGGTAGGGCAGCTGCGCGCGCCGAGGCGGGGGCTTGAGGGCTGTGTTTCTGGAGTGCACTTGTGCAGAGAACAGTCCAGCAGGTACCCAGGATTTTGACAGGGAAGAAATAGAATCACAGAATGATTTGGGTTGGAAGGGACCTCAAGGATCATCTAGTTCCAAACCCCCGCCATAGCCAGGGACACCTCACCCTCACACTACATTCAGGTTGCTCAGAGCCATGTCCAGCCTGGCCTTAAAAACCTGCACAGATGAGGCTTCCACCACTTCCCTGGGCAACCTGTTCCAGTGTCTCACCACCCTCATGGGGAAGAACTTCTTCCTAACACCCAGTCTGAATCTACCCATTTATAGTTTTGTTCCATTTCCCCTAGTCCTATCATTACTTGACACCCTAAAAAGTCCCTCCCCAGCTTTCTTGTAAGCCCCCTTAAGGTACTGGAAGGCCACAAGTAGGTCTCCTCGGAGCCTTCTCTTCTCCATACTGAACAACCCCAACTCCCTCAGCCTGTCCTCATAGTATATAACAGATTTTGCTAGGAAATAATAGATTTTGCTCAATTCAACCTAATTTTTTTCTCACTTTTTAATAGTATTATCTCTTGAGAAAGTATGTGATGGAGTGAATCATAGAATGCTTTGGGTTGGAAGGGACGTTTACAGGTCATCTAGTCCAACTCCTCTGCAGTAAGCAGGAATATCTTCAACTAGGTCAGGTGGCTTTGAGCCCTGTCCAACGCGGCCTAGAATATTTCCAGGGATAGGGGATCTACCACCTTTCCGGGCAACCTGTGCCAGCGCTTCCCCACCCTCAGCTTAAAGAATGCCTCCATTCTATCCAGTTTAAGATATATCTCAGTAGCTGCTAGGCGAGGTCGTGTCACGTTGAGCATGGTGGCAGTCATGGCACTCAACATCTTGCGGGACAAGGCCTCTTCAAACAGAGCATGCCTGAGCACTCAGAAAGGACTGCAACTTGGTCAACACCAAGTCTGGCACGGGAAGGAAGAGCGACAGCGTATTTCTTGTTTCTTAGACACTATCTGACCCTGCGCTATTTAATTCAATAGGAAAACTTCCACTGACGTTAGCAGCACAAAAGCCAGCTCTGGCCAAGTTATCTGAAAGTAAACATCTCACAGGGGTTGCTCTCCCTGTGATTTCGTGTGCCAGCACCACAGGCAGGTTGCATTTCACTTTTTCACTTCTCAGTCAATGCCTGGGGAAGGTTTCCTTCTTTCCCAAGTAGGAATTGATTTTTGTCTAGCTCAAGGAACCTTGCCAAAGCTCACCATGAATTATCACCTTAAAAAATATGTTGGGTTGAAAAAGCCCCTCCATCACACCTATGCTGGCTGTGATTCCCCTTGCAGGCAGTGCTCCCACCATCAGCTGGGCCAGGGATGAGCCTGGAGGTGGAGAGCATTCTGAAGGGGATGCATCAGCTCAGGGTCTTTCAGCTCAGGGAAAATGGGACCAGAGCTCCCCAAATAATAGAGATATCAAGTTATGTTGGATGAAGGGAATGTGAATTATCAGGTGAATTACTGTGCAGCAGGGCATAAACCTAACTCCAGCTTCCTAGAGTTAGCAAAAACCTTACTTGGGAGGAAACTTTCCCTCACTTTGAAAGCTGAGTCCCACTTCAGGAAATGAAGCAAGTCACATCATCCTTCAATCTCACCATATGATGGTAAAAACCTTACACCTCTCTATTAATACATCTTCCAGGTCCCACATAGCCATTTGGCGTTTCACATCTGAAAAAATTTACAGTTCAGACTCTGCCCTTAAAAAAAATTAAATAAATGCTTTGCTTTGTTATTTTTCCTTCTTACACTTTTCTTCCAAATTTTAAACTAATCCCACACAGGAAAATAAAAGAGGAAGTTAAAATACATGTGGGATTAGGAAGGAAAATTAAAAGCAACATTTTGGACTAGATCATTGGTGGAATGTGCTTCCCACTACATTATTCAGATCAAATTGTTTATTCAGTAGTAGAAGCTTTGAAGGCTTTACGTCCCTGCACCTTTCCTCTCCTGAATGATTTTATTACAGCCATCTGCAAACATTATGGTTTACTACACTACTACCGTAAAGCTCTTATGTTAGAACTGGCCTTCATATATATATCGGGATCTGGACATATGGTTGAATCCCATAAAGTTGGTAGTCCATAAGGTCGACAGACATATGGTTGAAAGGCTGAAAATTTGACAAGCTGAAATGTGTGCAATCACCTTGATTTGCAAAATAAACTGCATTCGTAAAAGCAAAAATATGTTCTGGTCCTTAAGCAGCACAGGAACCTACTGCCTCCCCAGCTGTGGCGCAGGGGCTTTGCTCCTTCTTTGCTCTGTCCCTTCCAGCCTCTCAACCCTAAGTCCACCAATTTTATGGGACTCAGCCTTATGATCCAGAATGTGTCTGTGGTGTCATGTTTAATATGCCAGAAGTACAGCACCTCATCAAGCTGGAGCGTGGCGTTTAGAGACAGGAAGGATGCTCTTGTGGCATAGGCATTGAGGCCAAGTGCCTTCTCTGCCTTGCCACAGACTTCCTCTGTCAATTTCAGCTTCTTCTTTCTCTCACCTTTGCTCATCTTTGAAAGAGCAGGAGATGATACCAGCCCACCTCTTCAGTGTGTTTTACATCTTAATTCACACAGGCTGAAATCCTGTGATGGAACTTGTTATCCGAAGTGTGAAGTATTATTAAGGATGCGTTGGCTTTCATGGAGCCTCCACACATCACGACAGAGGTGGTTGGGAGCTCGGAAGACCTTGCTTGGGCTAGCCTCCATAACTCATTCACAGCCTTCAGGAGGCTCACAGTGCTGGGACTGTGGTTAATGGCTTTGCTTGCATCTTCAGTGAATTCCAAATTAATTTGATGGGTTTTGGGAAAGGCTTGTGATTGCATTAATAACATAGGTGTGAAATTGCAGTCTGTGCTCAGTGGAAGGAACCCTTTTGACAGGAAAGTCATCTTCTGCGTCTGAGGTCGCTGTAAGAGTAGGCCTGGATTTTTCAATCAACTTAGTGAAACCCCCCAAAAAAGAGAAAAAGCATCTTTTTTTCTGGTGTGCCTTGCTATTTTCTGACTAGCTGATCACTATCCCTTGTTACTTCATCAAAAACTTCATCCCCAGAGAAATTATGTAACATTGACAGGTAGAACTACATGAGCTGACTTCATCATGTCCCACAGCAGCTACTGTAAAGGAGAAAACAGGAATGCTGTAGGTCTTGTGGTGGAGCTGAGTTTCCCTGCCAGGGCAAGAAGCGGGGTAGGGTTTGGCTGGTTCTTTGAGTCAACGCAGAAACTTTAAGTAGGACCACGCGGCCCTAGATCCAGGAGCTCTGTGATTAACTCTGTATGCCATGCCTGCCACATGTTGAGCAAGGGCTCCAAATGTCACAATCCATAATTTTTAATTTATTAGCAGGATTTTGCAATATCTTCTAGCTCAGCATAGAGAAGGAAAATTTACTGCATTACTGCAATGAGTGAATTGCATTGGTTCTGGCGGGAGTGAAATTTAGTGTAGAGGCCACTGCCTGATGCAGGAGCCAGTTCTGCCAAGCTACTCTTGGGATGTCATTAAATGTTACAAGTTAGGTGTCCATTTTACCATCTGAGCTTCATAAGGCCCTATTTCTCTAAAACCAAAGGCTGCAGCACTGTAATTAGGGTGCAGAGCGTGGCAGGTAGGACAAGGACTCGGTGCTCACGTTATTTTCCCGTGGAGTCTTATGAGCTCATCCTAACTTTGGTCAGGCTGAAATTAGTTGAGCAGATATTGCAAGGGCCTAATCTCAGATTTCTCCAAGCTGCTTAGCACAAGGTTCAAGACACTTCCCTAACTAAAGGTGAAGAAGCTGCTTCCCTTCATGGCAAAGCTATCGAGTGAGCCAAAACCATCTTTGCATTGCAGATAAGGAGGGAAAGCAGAGGAGGAGAGGAGGGTAAGAGAGGAGGAGAGCAAAGAGAATGGAGCACCTAGAAAACAGAGAAATATCCTGGCTCCTGGGGAGCAATCCAACCCCCTTTAGTCATCAGTGCTGTGCTGGGCTGATGCAGGGGGAAGGTGAAGGTTGGCATTTGTTCTGCTGTCGTCAACGCCCATGTGTGCTACACACCAGCTTTTATCGTAGCTTCGCAAGGGAACTTGCAGCTCTGCAACAAAAGCTGGAAACAGTTTCTCAGAATCCTACCTAGAAATTTTAAATCCTTTCATTGTTGTTCTATATTACATCATATTCTATTTTATTGCTTGTGTGGGCTGTCGAGGGCCTCATAGCTGTGCTGGTGCTTTCATCCTTTCCTTTTCCACTGTATATTTTATTAAGACCTCTCTTTTATTTTCGTAGCTTTCATGCTGATGCAAGCACTAGTTTTATTTCCAGATTGATTCTGTAAACTAAATATTGTTCTTGAGCCTGCTAGCAAATCAGCTCTCTCTGGCTAGTGTTTTGAATTCCCAGCTCAGGAGTTTTCTTTATTTAGAGCTTGATTCATAAAAAATTTACATGCCATTTAAAGGTTATTTTTATTTTTTTTTCTTGCTTTACTCCGACACAAGTTTAGAATTCCCCATTTTACACTCCAATAAAGAAAAACACAACAAAATGCAACAAAACAAGAGGAGGAAAAACAAAAGGAGAAGAAGGATATTTTCTCTGCTCGTGAAATTGGTTCTGTAGACAAGGTCTGCTGTTCAAAACAGAACAGGTGCAGCTTGGGCAATTATGTGTAAATTGCATTTATCTTGCACCTTTGACCGCTTCGCTGTGCTCTGGCCACTAATCCATCTCCAGTGGGACTACATCTAACATCCAAAGCCCCTCAGCAGCTTCAAAAGAACTTCCTTTAAAAAAAACCAACAAACCCAAACCCAACAAAAACTGAAAACTGTCACAAAAATGTTCCCTCCTTCCCTCCAAAGAGTAGGATTTCTTTTTGGCCCCCTCCTACTGAAAAAAAGAGCCACTTGCCTTAGACAAAGGATGGGTGATATTTAGTCTGGGACCAGTGATGGCTTATGACCTGATGCCTTATGAGTTCTGCACCACTGCACGTGTAGCTTTTCAGCCAAAGACTTTTAGCCCAGGAAGACTGAGAGACATTTAACTGTCAGGGAATTTCTGTTGTTGTTTTTTTTTTCAACAGAACTGCAATTTTAGAGACTTTGCAAACAGATTAGTTCTAATTTCCCCTCTGTACTGTGAGCACAGGCCCCTGTGGGAACCTCTTTATTTTTTTTTGCAGATGGTGGAGTAAAAAGAAGCCCAAAGATTTCCTTTAGATATTTGAAAGAGATGTATCATTTAGCTTCACTGAAAAACGGGGCATCTACACCACACAGCCATGTGCTTGGTGAGCTCTCCTGTGAGCTGCCTTGGGTACCTTTTTCCTACCTCCACAATCATCTCAGATGACAGTGGGTAAAACCTGTTGGATGGGATGCTCAAATCTGCTTCCTTTTGACCCATCTCTACTCCATTGCATGACAGTGCACTTAATTTGTGTCACTTAAACAGCTGATAAAGCACGCTGCTCTATCTACAGTTGTAGGTCCTCTCCATCCGTCTACATTTGCAGGCTCTCTCCATCCACCTATGTTTGTAGGTTCTCCCCCTATCCGCCTACAGTTTTAGGTTCTCATCCACCTACAGTTTGGGTTCTCCCCATCCACCTACAGTTTTAGGTTCTCCCCATCCACCTACAGCTTTAGGTTCTCTCCATCCAACTCTATTTGTAGGTTCTCCCTATCCACTTAAAACTGGAGATTCTCCCCATCCACCTACGCTTGTAGGTTCTCCCCATCCACCTACAACAGCAGATTCTCCCCAGTCTAAAATACCTTACTTCAGCTTTATTTTATGGCCTACTAATGCACTGTAGGGATTAGGAACTCACTTTAGATGGCTGAAATTCTGGGGGTTTGCACATGGGGGTGGTGGTGGTGAATAATTCTTCTGCGAATGTTCAGAAACCTGATCCATTTAAAAACATCTTTCAATTAGTGTTGTAACAGCTGCGTGCTGCACACTGCTAAGGTATGTTGTGTGGTGTCTGAACAAAGAACTTTGCTCAAGCTGTCATGTTCCCTCAGATCAAAACCCAGTCCTTGATATGGATGTGGCAGACTAAATAGCTCTAGTATAGCCTTTTTAGTAATAATAGAAATTAATATGAAAATAGGAAGCATTTTCATCTTCTCCTTTCTAAATTAATTTATAAAATATGGATGATTCCCTGCCAGGCTACTTCGGTGCTGGCTGCAGGAGGCCCCAGGTAGCATGAGCAGGAGGTTTGGTGTTGAATGAACACTGCATGCAAGGGATGAGCAAAGCAGGCAAAGATTGAGGGATGAATACAACACCCAGCCTTGGAGAAGGTGGGTGGAGGCAAGTCTGGATGAGAAGCAATGGAGGTGGTTGACTTCTTTTTTGAGGAGAGAAAAAGTGCTGAGTGACTGGCTGGAGCACAACGATGAGGTGACAAGGGTGCTGCAGGCATCAAATGTAGTGTGCATCCAAAAAAATAATGAAATCTGAAGTAACAGAGAAAGGATGGTGTCATGGAGAAGTGGAACAAGACAGGGGTTGGGCTTGTCCATGCTAGGGAAAAGTAAGTCAGAGGGAGGGACTGAGACAGCGTGGGCAGTTCAGTGGGGAGAAAGACACAAAAAAAAAAGGTCCCAGGGAAAAGCAGAAGGTCTGTGAGGACAAAAGAGGAATGAAATTAGCAAGTATGGAGATACTAGCAAAGGAATGTTAGCATGTTGGTCTCTGAGTGGGATAAACAGGACAGCTGCACCATCCAGCTGGGTGGTTAGTAGCACTGGGAAAGCTCCCACCACACCCATGGTTTTCTTCTGGCAGTGTTGGGGTTTGAAGGCGGCTTAGGTCAAGAGTGCTTTGGGACTTTAAATTAATTTGAGTAAGTGACTTAATCCTGCTAAAATCTCCCACTGGATTTCCCCACTGTGGCAAGACTTGTGCTCTGAATCACAGGTAGCTGCCTGCCCTGGACTTGGTGAATCCCCAGGTCAAGGCTGGAGGTTCAAAGCCCTGAGTTTTCTTCAAGCCTGCCTTCTAACCAACAGGTTAAACTGACAGGACTGCATGTTTGGGGAAAAAGATCATAAGACCAAAACTGCTACACCTCAATACATCAAGCTTGAATTTTCAGTTTTACCATAAAGAGAAATAAAGAGGAAGAAAAAGAAAGAAAGGAAAAAAAGCAGCCCTGTGTGTGAGCAAGCTTAGGAAACTCTCATACAAAGAGTTTTCATCCCAGTTTCCAGGCATCCATTGATTTCCCAGTCACTTGGGTTACTCTCTCTCTGTGGTTTCTCCTGTATTTTCTTTCCTGCCAGATCTCCCCTTTCATTTCATAACATGCAATTTTTGGCTTCCTTGAGAATTCGTTAATCACACCTTATTAAATGTGAACTTTCACAGTGGGACTTGAAGGTAGCTGAGACTAGATTGGGGGAAAAAAATTAGCATATTCCCTGGTATTCCTTCTTAGCAACTTTGCTATGGAAGTGAAAATGTTTACGCCTGACTTTCCCTGCTCTCAAGTTCCAGAGGTGACTGCAGAGGAAAAGAAAGCAGATCAGGTTCATAAAGGAACAGCTTGAGTTTTCCTGGAAGTTGAGATCCTTCAGTGGTTTGAAAACTCTTTTTTTTTTTATTTTAATTTTTTTCCTGATGGATTTCCTTCCACTTTGGCACTGCCAGAAGCTCTTCAGTATGAGGGATGGTGGGACTCTGAAATAGGTTGCTCAGGGAGACTGTGGAAGCCTCCTCCCTGGGGATGTTCAAGGCCAGGTTGGATGGGGCCTTGAGCAGCAGAGTCCAGTTGAGAGGTGTCCCTGCCCATGGTGGGGAGGTTGGAGGAGATGATCTCTGAGGTCCCTTCCAACCTTAGCTGTTCTATGAACAATCTCCCATCTTCCTAGCCCTTTGCTCTTGGTTGGGGTTTTCTCACCTACCCTCCACCCTACTCTTCCTCTCCCTTCTCTTGCTTCTTTAGCAAAACCCCCACACTGTTACAACTGGCAGGATGGGAGGGCTCTGGTGTGAAATGTATCCTGTTCTGGTCACAGGCCACATTAGCTAAGCATTATAAAGAAGCCTGAGGAACCAGGCCAGGTCACTAATGAGTTCCTGAGATCTGCTCTAGCAACAAGACATGCAAAGCAGGGCTCCACATTCCAGGCACCAAATACCAGCATTTAAATCTGCATAAAACTAGCATGAAATACAAAATAACCACCAGTTGGCTTTGTATCCACCTGCATGGTTGCACCACTCTGGAGCAGTCAGTGGAATGACACTGAGATCATAATTTGACATTTTGAAAATAAAAGGGAAAAAAATTGGGGGGAAAAACCCACTACCACAAACAACAAAAAAAGCAAAGCTGGCTGAAGGCACTAATGTTTGATTTTATTTTTTGCCTGCTGCAATCTAAGTTTGGTGATGGGTCCTCACTAATTCCAATCTTTGCACCATATGTTATGTCTGGATATCTCACGGTTGCATCATGCTTTGCTGAGTTTTGTCGTGTGGCATCATGCTGACAAGTATTTTTTGTCAGCTCTATTTTGGAATTAAGCTTTCAGTGTGGCAGTTCTGGAAGGTGTTGAAGGCATTCCTGTGCTATTTGTGGCCTGGGATCAACCAGATGTGTTTAGGCTTGGCACTGGTTTTGAGTTTCAAACATTGGTTCGAAACTGCCTGAAATGCCAAAGGAAATACTGTTTTGTACAGCTTAACACTGCTCCAGCACTCAGCCAGTGGCGGACAACGTTTTATTTAGAAAGCCCTTCTGCTTCTGCGGCAGATGTATGCGTTTGAGTTTGCTCATGTGGAGGGGTGGCGAAACATCTTTTGGTCCTTGAGAGCTTCCTCCCCCCACCCAGGCAAATGCTGAGGGAGAGAACACCTTGCCAGGGGTTGGTGTGAGTCCTGCATGGGTCCTCCTGCCAACAGCAAACCTTTATGGACTGATTTCCAGTACCTGAAGGGATTCTACAAGAAGGCTGGAGAGGGACTTTCAGTAAGGGCGTCTAGCAATAGGACAAGTGGAAATGGTTTTTAGCCGAGGGAGGGTAGGTTTAGACTGGATCTTAGGAAGTTCTTCAGTCTGAGGGTGGTAAGACTCTGGAATAGGCTGCCTGAGAATGTTGTGGATGCCTTCTCCTTGGGGGTGTTGGATGACCAGGTTGGGTGAACCCTTGAGCAGCCAAGTCTCATTGAGAGGTGTCCCTGCTCATGGTAGAGTAGATGATCTCTGAGGTCCCTTCAAACCTAATCCTTTCTATGATTCTCTCTACGATTCTGTGACCTTCTGGAGTCTAAGCTCTCCGTGTTTCTGTCACCAGACCCATAGCGTGTGTCTGGCACATCCCAAGGTAAACCATGACGGGCTCAGCTCGAGGTGCCACAGGTGGGGAAGGGTTGGCAAGTGGTCGGCTCGCGGTTGCGTGGCACCACTGGCAAAGGCACAAAGATAGGATGTTGGCTTCCTGCTATTCATGAGCAATGTACACAAAGAAAACTTTAAGAAACAAAGGTCTTCTCTGCAGGCTAATCTCTCTGGCGAGGGGAGGGGAGGAACCACAGTGTGTGTATGATGCTGTCAGCAGAATTATTTATAAATAGGGATATTTTTTCAAACATTTTCATGGGTGTCAGCTGCTTGCTAGAGCTGCCAGTTTTCCATTGATGCTCTCTGAGTCATTTTCTTTATTATCCTGAGCTGCTTGAGTAAAATTACTACAATCAAATGCATCCAAAGTCTAAGTTGTAGTGTAAATGTGGGGTTTCATTGTTTTGTTTCTGCAACTGAGCTTCCTTCAAAAAATCACAGTGGGGCGGTCTGGGCGCCACGCTGCTCCAGGACCTTAGGGAGCGGAGGGTGGGGAGCGAGGGGTGGAGAAGCCACCACCATCCCTGCCCCTGTGACCCACACGT
>CM066587.1:2595000-2827500 GCA_033816785.1 Picus viridis | reverse complement strand
GGCTTCAGGAACAAGAGGAGAACAGACTGACCCTGTTGGATTCCTGCAGTGGTGAGTACTCTCAGTAATCTTTCCTACCTAGTCGCAGAGGTTATCTTGGAGTTCCTTACATACCAGGAACACAGCATAGCACAAAGCATTTCCCAAGCTGTCTTAAAGAGTGACCTTCTATAATCCACTGAAAGACAAAGAATTCTGTCTATCCTGTCTCAAACCCACTCTTAGTATCTGCACAAGCCACAGTTCAGCAGAACATAAGCCCTGGGCATAAGGTGCAAGAACCACATTCACTATTAAACCTTTCTTGTAGGTATTTAAGATTGAAAGAGAAGCCAGACAGGGTGAGGGGAAAAAAAAACAAACCCAACAGCTATTTTGAAATGTACTGAAGTGTAAGGAGAGGTCTCACCTACTGGAACTTTGTGTTTTCCTTCTTTCTTTTGAGGGAAAGTAGCTCAGTATTTTGATACGTTTAGCAATTTCAGTCCCACCTAGACTTTGGATCTAGTACTCAGAGCCCCCAAGCACCCACAGAGTTCTTGGTGAAGGTCTTCCCATTTTGATGCAGGAGAGTTTGAAGCCAGGGAGCTGTGCTCTTGGGCCAGACATGCTTTTCTGGTATTCTCACAAAGAATGCAAAAAAATGACAGGTTTAACTCAAGCACATGAGTAACACCAGGCAATTACTCAACACCTGATTTCAAGACTTTGAATCATCAAGGCCTTAATTACCACAGCAGCAACTTCAAAATGTCACAGAACCAACCACTGCCACACCACACAATGCTGCTCTTTGCTTTGCCTGGTAAGAATAGGTTTGCTCATTCGTACTGCAAAGAAAGAAAAGTCTTTAGGCCCAAATCTGCAACCAGTGAAGTCATTAAACAACTGACTTCAAGTCACATGAGCAACATTAATTGTCTGAGTAGTACAAGCAAAACCAGAGCCTCGGTGAGCAACCCATCATAACCTTTGGGGGACAAAAGTGAAGCCAAAGGAGTGGTTTTTAAGTTCAACACCCAAATCATGACATGTCTATGTGCCCAGCCAAATGGGAGTATGGATACTGTCTTAACAAAGACGGTGAAATATTTTTACCCAATAAAGTACGTCAGCAAATATAACACTAGGTTGAAGCACATAATGAAAAGGTTAATAATAATGAAAGATTAATAGCAAGGGAAAGAACTTCTTCCCTATGTCTAACCTAAATCTACTCTGCTACAATGGTTCGAAACTGGAGCAGAGTAGATTTAGGTTGGACATCAGGAGGCAGTTCTGCCCAATGAGAGTGGTAAAATACCAGAACAGGTTGACCAGGGATGTGGTTTGAGGACCCCTCCCCAAAGACAGACTTGATGTGGCCCTGGGCAGTCTGATCTCATTGGAGGTGTCCCTGCGCACCGTAGCGGGGTTGGACAAGATGATCTTTGAGAGTCCCTTCCAAGGTGATGCAATCTGTGAATCTGTTTCCCTTTATATCTTTACCAATCTCTACAGGAGGTAAGCGCCTTCAGTGCTATTTCGGACATTTGGTTGACAACTACTGAAGCTCCAAAGAGTTTGAAAATCCTGCACAGTGCATGTGGAGTCCACTGGCTCCAGACATACATCTACAATCTGGAGTTGTGCAGCCTGAAATAAACACAGCTGTGTTTATCTGAATGTGTGATCCCATGTACATGGTAGAAAGTTCAAATAAATGCACTCGGCGCGAGGATGCTGTAAATGCAGCGAGTGCATTTGTCAGATGTGTGGTGATGCAATCTCTTAAATAAACAGACTGAGCTGTTGGTTTAGCTCCCCAGCTACAGAGACACACCAAATATATGTTCATTAATTGAAGCCAATAAAATGAAATCCAAACCAGCTATAAGATCTGAATTGAACCTGAACTGAAAATTCACTCGTCGTTCTTACACCCAGAGTAAACAAGTCCTGCGTGTGGGTGTGAAGCCTGTGGTGCAGGTTTTAGGCAGTAACAGAGGAACCTAACAGACAAACATCAACTCCAGTTTTAGTTGGCCGGTCCTGTTGTCTCTGAAGATGGCCTCTTGTTTAAGGCCAACTCTAGAAATTACAGCATATCCCACATTTTTCATTGCATCTACCAAAAAAAGGGAGGTTGAGGGGAGACCTCCTCGCTCTCTACAACTACCTGAAAGGAGGTTGTAAAGAGGGTGGGTGTTGGTTACTCCTCACAAGTCTCAGCTGCAGGGGGGTTGGATCAGATGACATTTCCAACCCAAACTATTCTATGATTCTATGACAAGAGGAGATGGCATTAAGTTACACCAAGGAAGCTTTAGGTTAGGCATTAGGAAGTCTTCTATACTGACAGGGTTACCAGAGACTGGAACAGGCTGTCCAGGAACTTGTCTAATCACCATTGATGCATGTATTTAAAGGCCATCTAGGTATGGTGCTCAACGATACAGTGCAGCAGTGCCCCTGGTAGAGTTAGATAATGGTTGGACTTGATGATCTTAAGGGTCTTTTCCAACCACGATGATTCTGTGAAGTATCTGTCTTTACCAGCTAAAACATCTTTATCTGGGATGTGTGATCTGTTTGGTATTCAACAGAATCAATAGTCTAGAGGAATAAGTTCCTGATGAGCTGAAGAATATGTGAAGAGAAAAAAACCTGAATGAATGTAGACGTTATCAAAGCTGTTGTTTCACTCAGAGTTAACATTGGCTCAGCATTTCACTAGAAACTCATTCAGAACATCAAGTTACTGGGGAAAAAAAGAAAAGGAAAAAAAAAAAAAAAAAAAGAAAAAGCCTCCACTTGAGATATATGCAATAGATCCTGATGAGTCAGAAGCTGGAAGTAGTGACACCACTCCACACTATTAAAAAGTCCTACTTTTAATAGCGTCTGACTGCTCTGCAATCCGAAACAACATCGCTGCTGAAGCGTTGTAAAGCTTTTTAATTCCTCTTAAGCATTTTCAGTTGGAAAATAAGTGAGCTGTACAAATGGTCTCGAGGATGGGTGCTGTAGAATTAGACCATCACATTCCTTGACTTATGTGCTTTAAAATCTTGCCCAAAAGATGGCACTAACATTGTTTTTAGTAACATATATTGGATATAGATTTAATTCTTCCCCCATGGAAAGGTATCTCCAAAAGGGTCACAAATCTATGCTGGGAGGACGTGCTTAGCATGCACTCTTATGCTAGCTAGCAATCACTCCACAGGAATTAATTCCTTCACTTTAGCATCATCAGACACTGCACACAGAAACCACTGCTGGGCCAGCAGAGGTATTTGCCAAAGCAGAGAGACACTGAGCTCTGAAAGCTTCATCCCATGCAGGACTATTTAAATCTATGTAATACACCATACAATATCCCAGAACGGTCTCATCCATTTAAATCAGGCACTGGCAAATCTCTTGAGAAGTGTGCTAAGACTAGATCAACTTCATTGAACAATTTATATCTGATTTAAAATATTCAAAGAAGTAGTAGAGTGCTGAATTTTATGATTGGTAATTTATTCCAAGGTTTAAAATATTCAAATTACAAGCTGTATAAGGGATGGCAAATAGTTTGCAGGTCTCCTCAAGCAGTGGAAGGACCTATTTACAATACTTTCACCATTTAATGGGGTCAGTTTGAGCAAGCACAGAGAGCATGTTCCTTTTGCTGAACAGGTCATGTCAACAAGCTTGAAGAAGGTGGGGCCCAAAAGAGCTAAAAATTTGCCATTGATCTGGTGAGAAGAGAACACCTGGAGCACTTCTGCTGTGAGGACAGGCTGAGGGGAGCTGGGGGTCTTCAGCCTGGAGAAGAGAAGATTCTGGGGGACCTCAGAGCTGCCTTCCAATACCTGAAGGGATCCTACAGAGAGGCTGCAGAGGGACTTTTCATAAGGGTGTCTAGAGACAGGACAAGGGGGAAGAGTTTGAAGCTGAGGCAGAGCAAATTCAGACTGAATCTTAGGAAGGAGTTATTCACTATGAGGGTGCGGAGGCTCTGAAATAGGCTGCCCAGGGAGGTTGTGGATGCCTCCTCCCTGGGGATGTTCAAGGCCAGCTTGGATGAGGGCTTGAGCAGCCCAGTCTAGCTGAGAGGTGTCCCTGCCCATGGCAGTGGGGTTGGAGTAATGATCTCCAGATTCCCTTCCAACCTAAGTCATTCTAAGATTCTATGATTTCACAAGGAGAGGGGTCAAGTTTGGCCTACTACAATTTACAGCAGCACAGGGGAGACAAACACTGCTGCTTTTGGTCTTGTTCCCTCTGAAGCTAGCAGAAAAGAAGATCTGTAAAGAGCCAGGTCCAGCTTTCAGTATTGCAAGCTTCTGAACATCTGGTGGCTTGGCTTGTTCGTTTGTTTGTTTTCATGTCATGCTCCTTCCATAGTAACTCATCAAGCCTCCAACCCCTCAGGTACATGTCAAGATACCGTGATAAAGCTGAACACCAGGTAAAACCGGAGCAAGACAGAAGATGAGACAAACAGGTCAGTGTGATGGGTATGACCAAATTATTGTCATCTCCTTTGCAAGGACCATAATGAAGGGTAGATTTGAGGGACAGAGCAGGGAAAGTTTGAGGAGAGAGCCTGGAAACTGAATATAAAGGCAAGAGATAAATGAAAGGGAGAGGTAAAGAAGGGCAGTGTCATGGCAGGTCATGAAAGAGAAGTCAAATAGCATATGCTCTGTGTGGTCAACACATGGGGTGTTATGAGATCCAGGAGAGAGCAGCTATGAGTTGAAGCTGTGCTAGAAAGCATCAGGAGAGGAGGTCGATGGAGAGGGATGTGCTGGGACGGGAATGTCACCCATGACAGAGAAGCCAAAAGGAGATGGAGCAAAGCAGGGTAAGGGGTACATGGTCCGGAGAGACGGAGATATGTCAAAGGTGAAGAAATAACTAGGACTGGTGCAAAGATAACAGTGAGGGAAGTGAGGCAGACACATACATACTGGGTTCTGATCTTGGGACGCTCCCTTGCTTCTACTGAATTGAGCCCCAAAATGAGGAAGAGAGTGAGCCTGAATTCTGCTGACACGATGTATATATAGTTTTTCACCCTGAGAAGCTCTACCACAAATGAGGAGGATGAAGAATTGCAGGAGCTGCTTCAAAGCACATTTAATACTTAATATCACTTCCTTCTGAAGTCAAAGTCATTTATGTCCCCAGCTGGCTGCTGTTCTGCTAACAAACCCCTCCTGAAGTCAGTTTGTTAAAGAAAGGCAAGACAGAGGAAGATGAAATCCTTGGGGAAGCAAGACCTGGCCACCTACTTTTACTTTTTGTTTTAGTTTCCCAGAGATAGAATCAGGTTTCACAGGCTCACAGATGCTATGGGTTGGAAAGGACCTCCAGAGATCACTGAGTCCAATGACCTGCCAGAGGACCATAGAATCCAGCCCAGGTCACACAGGAACACATTCAGATGGGTCTTGAAAGTCTCAGGAGAAGGAGATTCCATAACCCCTCTGGGCAGCCTGTTCCAGCATTCTGTGACCCTCACAGTGAAGAAGTTCCTCCTCCTGTTGAGGTGGAACCTCCTGTGCTGGAGTTTATATCCATTGCCACTTGTCCTGTCACAGGGTGCAACTGAGCAGAGCCTGTCCCCTCCCTCCTGACCCCCAGCCCTCAGATATTTACAAACATTTATTAAATCCCCTCTCAATCTTCTCCACTCCAGACTAGAAAGCCCCAGGGCTCTCAGCCTCTCCTTGTAGGGAAGTGCCCCAGTCCCTTCATCATCCTCAGCCCTCCATTGGACTCTCTTGGAGTAGATCTCTGTCCCTCTTGAACTGGTTTCCTTTTAGGCTTGTATTTTCCTGGCTGCCTCTGGAGCCATCCGTTACACCCTCCCCAGCTGAAGCTTTATATTTCTTTGTGGGAGGAATTAGTCAGGGAGAAAAGGGAAGTGAGGCCCAATGACTGCACCACAAAATAGTACCAGAGGCAGCACGATGAAATCGGGAATTTACACAGTGAAAAATTAGATACAGCTACTGAGGCTGCCAACCACAGGTGGGTTCTCTCGTATTAACATAAAACCCCTCACTGAAGAGGACTCAGAAGAGCCACAGCACCAATTATTGTAAGCTGCCATCGCCACTCCTGTCGAGGCTCTGTTCAGTCCACAAGACAAATCTCAGACCGTGTGAGAAGGGCCTGAAAAGTCCCCAGAGCGCTGCCGGAAACTCCCGGAGCAATGTCCCTGATGGCAGAACGTTTTCGTGCTGCTACACAGCAGATCATCTCAATACAGGCAGACAGCAGATCACCTAAACACAACCGGTTGCTTTTGCATAAACCTAGAGGTGCTCAGCTGGTTACAAGCCCAGCAAGCCGCCGCACAGGAGCACACCTGGGAAAAGCGGCTCCTACAATAGGCTGCTGGACCATAACAGGACTCTGCTGCCCCTTGCTTAATGAATTTTTCAAAAACCAAAGGGATCTGCCATCCTAACAACAGGAACTGGACAATTTGCAGTAGGTGCTACGCATGGTAGTGCTAGTAGCAGCAGGAGTGCCATGAATATGGAAGTGATGAGCTAACAGGAGGAAGAGACATTTGGAGAGAAGTATCTTGCTCAGCTTCTCATAACAACAAAAAAAAAAAAAACCAACAAACCAACAACTAGTTTTAAAATCTTCAGCAGTGAAGCAAATGGGTAGGGTGTCACTGGTTCAGCTGAAAACTCACTTGCACCTTATGGTCACCATCTGTGGTGTGGAACGTTTTCAACCTTGACAAAGCAGATTTGTCCGAGGATATTTCCTCTCTTTGAAATAGGAGAATTAGCTGTGGTAAAACCGGAACCTGTGTTGGCACATCTACACTCAGGAGAGCTCTGGAAGGCAGGGGTGGGGGGGTGAGGGGGGTGGAAAAAAAAAAGAAAAAGAGAAGTATACCATTGCAACAAGCGTCTGGTTGCCAACCTGTAAAAAATAACACCCCACCACCCCCAGCCAGCTCCAGCTGTGTCCGTGCTGAGCGACACCAAAGGCCACTGTCTCTTCCTCCTCCTTTTTAAAATATGAAGTGCTTTTTTTAAAAGCCCACGAGAAGAAAGGCAGATGCAGCAGGTGGTCACATCTGTGCCCATCTCCCTCTGTCCTGAACAATTTGCTCCCCCAGTGCTCTCTCTCAGTGAGGGAAAGGCGTGAAAGGAGGCCGAGCGTGGGTGGGAGAGGACAAGAGCAGGCACCTTGAGAAGGAACAGAAGAAGATCAGAGGCTCACAGGATGTTAGGGGTTGGAAGGGACCTCCGAAGATCATCCAGTCCAACCTCCCTGCCAGAGCAGGACCAGAATCCAGCACGGGTCACACAAGAACACATCCAGACAGGGCTGGAAAGTCTCCAGAGAAGGAGACTCCACAACCTCTCTGGGTAGTCCATTCCAGCACTGTGACCCTCACAGGGAGAAAGTTTCTCCTCATGTTGAGGTGGAACCTCCTGTGCTGTAGTTTATATCCACTGCCCCTTGTCCTATCACAGGGTGCAATGGATAAGAGCCTGTCCCCTCCCTCTTGACCCCCAGCCCTCAGATATTTATAAGCATTTATTAAATCCCCTCTCAGTCTTCTCCAGACTAAGCAGCCCCAGGTCTCTCAGCCTCTCCTCGTAAGGCAGTGCTCCAGTCCCTTAATCATCCTGATAGCTCTCTGTTGGACTCTTTCTTAAAGCCCATGAGCTGTTTGCCTTCTTTCTTGCCCTATCTCAGTGTAACCTCTGTGGGAGAATTCCCCCAGAGCCTACCCAGCTGACAAGCAGGGAAGTCAACACACATTTCAGATCTGTATGCGCAGGCACGCTCTCTATCGCTGGTGAGATGGAAGAGACCAGAGAAACACAACCCAGAGATGGTTTCCTTTTGATTCACCCTCCACTTGAGAATTCTCCATTGGCTGCATTTGCATTCAGAATGTTGCTGCATTTGTGTGTTTTTCAAAGAACCAAGTCAATAAACCAAGTGATGACTCCAGCTCTGGACAGAGCTTTTCCTTTCAACTCATTTAACATTTTAATAATTCCTGAAGTACTGTAAGGGTTCTCTGTCAAGCTGGAGAGGAGCACTGAGGTTCCACAGTTCCTCTCTGCTTCTCCTGGGACCTTCCCTTGTCCTGGGCTTCAGTCCTTACAGCCTGCAAAGCAGGGATCAACTTCCTCATCTCGTGGGTAAGTTGTGAAGGTAAACTTGTGCACACAAGTGCAGATCATGATTATGGGTAGCCCAAATGGCATTAAGCTGAGTGGTGCAGTTGACATGCCTCTGGGCAGGATACTATCCAAAGGGACCTGGAGAGGATGGAGAGGTGGACCTGTGTGAACCTCGTGAGGTTCAACAAATCCAAGTGAAAGGTCCTGCACCTGTGTCTGGGCCACCCCTGCTATCACTACAGGCTGGGGGCTGAAGGGATTGAGAGTAGCCTTGTACTTGGAGAAACTGGTGGGTAAAAAGCTGGAAATGTCAGAAGGCTGACCATATTCTGGGCTGCATCACAAGAAGCGTGGGCAGGGAGGTGATTCTGCTTCTCTGCCCCACTCTGGTGAGACCTCACCTGGAGTACTCTGTCCAGCTTTGGGGTCCTCAGCAAAGGACACGAACCTGTTGAAGCGAGTCCAGAGCAAGGCCACAAAAGTTATCAGAGGGCTGGAACACCTCTGTTATGAAAACAAGATGAGTTGGGGTTGTTCACCCTGGAGAAGAAAAGGTTCCAGGAAGACCTTCTTGTGTTTTTTCAGAGCTTAAAGGGGCCTCTAAGAAAGATGAGGACACTTTTTAGCAGGGCCTGTTGTGACAGGACAAGGGCTGATGGTTTGAGCTAAAGGAGGGAGATTTAGATTAGAGAGAAGGAAGAAATTTTTCATGATGAGTGTGGTAAAATATGCATAGGTTGCTCAGAGAGGTGGATACACAGGTAGCTCGGAGAGGTGGTAGAAAACCCATCCCTGGAAACACTCAGGTTGGACAGGGCTCTGAGCAACTTGAGTTAGATGAAGATGTCCCTGCTCATTGCCAGGGGGTTGGCCTAGATGACCTTTAAAGGTCTCTGCCAAGCCAAACCATTCCATGACATGGCACTCTGGGACATGGTTTAGTAGGCATGGTGGTGTTGGACTTGATGACCTCAGAGGTATTTTCCAACCTTAATGATTCTATGATCTTGTGATTCTGTGACAAAACACTTGTTTAAATGGATAGATCCAGCAGTGCATCTTGCTTCTACAGGGAGAACAATGCTCTGCTTTCCCTGGCTACAACCCTGAGTCAAACAATTGTTTCAGCTGGCAAAGACCTCTAAAATCATTGAGTCCGCTGCCATTTCTAAGTTTTGACTTCTGGAGAAGCACAGAGCAAATTAATTCCACAGCTAAACACAAGAAATTCAACCTATTCTACCCGGTTTTAATCTGTTTTAATTTTCCCCCTGCTTCTTCAGCTTTACTTCTTCCCCCAGATTCTCCCATTCCTCCTCACAAAGAGATGGAATCCCAGTGAGCTACACTTCAGCAGAGATGAGCAGCATTGTTGGGCTAATTAGAACCCAGTTAACAGATTCAAATGTAACCACTTCACCTCCAGTTCTGGTAGGCAATGTCACACGCTCCAGTGACACAGGAAGTACTGCAATGTGATTTGAGCAGCATCAGCTGAACCAACAAGGAGAGACACAGGACACCAATTGTCTGCCTGCAGAAACCACAAGAAAGGGCAAAGCTCTCACCATCAAGAGCTTTGCCTGTTTGTCTGGCCCAGACAGTGACTCAGAAGGAGGAACACAGGAAAATCTGTGAAAAAAGCAGTTTGTCACAATGTGGGATCTGTTTCTTCAACAGCAATAACCTCAGCTCCTGATTCAGCAACTTCAATGCCTATAAATTAAAGAAATAAAGGGAAAAGGCAAGGTGTTTGCATGGGATGGAGGTAAAATCAGGTCAAAAAAGGAAAAGCACTTTGGTGGGCAGGAAACATCATGCAATGTGCCTGGATTCAAGATCAGTGTCAGGTTAGGAGAACCCTTGTCTGAACACTAACAACATTATTGAAGCCACAGTAAATTCAAACATGGGTGAAGCTGGGCTGACACTTCCAACCTTTCACCAAACATTTCTGAAGCACCCAAAGCCCAGCACTGGGGCTGGAAAGCAAAAGCGAAATAGAACAGATAAATAATAAATTAAATAACATAAGTTAAAGCCTCCTGGAAATGAAAACTGATTAGCCAGATTTCACAGAGGGTTTCAATTAAGCCTGTTTCTCATTTTTGTTTATCTATATTTAATACTGATAAATAATGTTATTTCATTACAAGCCTCTGAAGGGTGTTTGGAGCCTTTCTTAAAGGCATAGTCAGGATTAAAAAAAAATAAATAAAATTCATCACCTAGAAAATCTGGGTTAGGAAAAGGGAAAAAGCATCCTTATTATTCTCCACTAATGATTCTTGAATGCTTGCTTGCACACGGTTTCTCCTCTGACTTTCCATACTAGAAATGGAGCTCTACTAAGCATTCCCATCTTCTCCCTGTGTTGAAAACCTGGCATATTGGCTACCTCTGAGCTTAAATCTTGATTCATTCACATCCTAATTCATTTATTTGCCCTCATAGAGAAGAAGAAGAAAACCCAAGAGGGTCAGTTCAATAGCTGCCCATCTCACATGGCCCAGATCTGCCCCTGAGACCTAAGCATGGGGAAAGAAGAGTTCAGCCCTGCTGTGTAGCTTCCCTCCAGTGTTACTCGTGCTTAAACTCAACACCAAAAGCAAGGAATTACAAGGAGTGGTAGCCAAAAAGCACACAGGAAACAGTGACCTTCATGCAAGCCTTCATGCACCACATGGTGACCATGACAGAATCACAGAACTGTTTCTGTTGGAAAATACCTCTAAGCTCATTGAGTCCAACCATTGACCCAACACCACCATGGCCACTAAACCGTGTCCTTAAGTGCCACGGCCACAGGTTTCTTGCACACCTCCAGGGATGGTGACTCCCCCACCTCCCTGGACAACCTGTTCCAATGCCTGACTACTCTTTCAGTAAAGAGATTTTTTCCTAATATCCAACCTAAACCTCCTCTGGTGCAATTTGAGGCCATTTCCTCTCATTCTATCACTTCATACTAGAGAGAAGAGCCCAATCCCCATCTCACTACAAGAACCTTACTGGTTGTAGAGAGCGAGAAGGTCTCGCCTCAGCCTCCTCTTCCCCAGACTAAGCAATCCCAGTTCCCTCAGCCACTCCTCATAAGACTTGTTCTCTGGATCCTTCACCAGCTTCGTTACCCTTCATTGATCCTTGCACAGCAAACAGCAGAACTTCCCTGGTTGCAGCTGTTGGAGATCAATGCCACGTCCTGGAGGTGAGCAGGTGAAAAGCTTCCTGAAGTCTTCTTCTTTAATTAAAAACTGTGTAAGAGGAAAAGGGGCAGCATGTTAATGGGCACTTGCTTCAGGTGCAGGGACAGAGCTTTACACTCAGCAACAACACCTGGGTGAGGGTTTTGGCTCCATGCTTCTCCCACAGGTCATCCTCCTCCTCCTGGACAGTAATTTGACAGCCACAGACCATGACTTCAGTACTGCAGAAAACGGCCTTGCATCTCCTACAGCTGCTTAACACTGTTTAATTCTGCTAATTTAACCCAGGTGGTCTCCACAGCAGCCTTTGCCTTAGGCCAGGAGGAAAGCAGGGAGGAGAAAGCAGTGGATTTGCTACGTTTGTGCATGGGAATCACAGAATGCCAGAGTGGTGTGAGGTTGGAAGGGACCTCTGGAGATGCTCTAGTCCAACCTCCCTGCTAAAACAGGGGCACACAGAGCATGGTGCACAGGATTGTGTCCAGGTGGGTTTGGAATCCTTCCAGAGACCTTTCTGGGCATCCTACTTCAGTGCTCTGTCAACCTCAAGATAAAGCTTGTTCTCATGTTCAGATGGAACCTCTTGGGTTCCAGTGTGTACCTGCTGCCCCTTGTCCTCTCACTGGGCACCACTGAAAAGAGTCTGGCTCCATCCTCTTGAGCCCTGTGCTTTCGCTATTGATCAGCATTGATCAGATCCCCTCTCAGGTTGCTCTTCTCCAGTCTCAACAGTCCCAGGTCTCTCAGCCTTTCCTTCTCACAGAGATTCTCCAGGCTACTCAGCATCTTTGTAGCCTCCCCTGGATTCTCTTCAGCAGTTCTCTTTCTTGAACTGGGGAGCCCAGAATGGGACACAATACTCCAGTTGTGGCCTCCCTAGGACAGAGAAGAGGGGGAGAAGAACCTCCCTTGGACATACTGGCCATACTCAATGCACCCTGGGAGACCACTGGCCTTCTTGGCTGTGAGGGCACATTGCTGGCCCACCAAGACTCTCAGGTCCGTAGTCACAAAGCTGCTTTCCAGCAGGTCCACCCCTAACCTGTACTGGTGCAGAGGGTTATTCTTCTCCAGCTGCAGGACTCTACACTTCCCTTTTTGATCTTCAGCAGATTCCTCTCTGCCCAGCTCCTCAGCATGTCCAGGTCTTGCTGAATGGCAGCACAGCCTTCTGGGGTATCAGCCACTGCTCCCCATTCTGTATCATCAGCCACCTTGCTGAGGGTCCACTCCATCCCTTCTTCCAGGTCATTGATGAGCGAGTTCAGAAAGCCCAGTTCAGACACGCAGAAACAAGACACAGCAATCGATCCCTATCAGTTCCTGCAGCACTAGGGGAAGGTCTTGCCACAGGCAGCCTTCCACGAGAATATGCTCCTGTCCATGGTGATGTCAGTCAGAGCATGGGGGGTGCTGATGGAGGAGTTAAAAAGACCTGTGGGGTTGGGGACAGAGCAGAGATGTTTCTTCTGTGAAGGTCATGTTCAGGGTCTGTGGAGAACAGTGTGTGTTTCACAGGCAATGCAGTGCTAGCTTCAAGGACTCGGCTGCTCTGTGTGGTGGAGACATTTTTGCTCACGGGGTTTTGAGGTGGAAAGGACGGGGGATCTCTTTAATTTCTGAAGAGCCCAGGTGACTGCCTGTCACATAATGTAGTTGTGTTGCCACCACCAGCACATCAGTGAGATGCTTTTCCTGAGAAGATGTGCATGCTAGCATGGAGAGGTCTGAATCTTACACCAGAGGAGTCTTCCTTGAATGAGTGGCCTTCGGAAGGGATGGAGGTAGCAATGCCTGGAGCTGAATGATGGTGGCTGGTGTTCACAGGCTCACAGGACATTCAGGGTTGGAAGGGACCTCTGGAGATCTTCGAGTCCAAACCCCCTGCCAGAGCAGGACCATAGAATCCAGCACAGGTCGTACAGGAACACATCCAGATGGGTCATGAAAGCCTCCAGAGATGGAGACTCCACAACCTCTCTGGGGAGCCTGGGGGTCTGCTGTCAGACATGCTGCTGCATCCCTGTTTTATGAGCTGGCAATCATGCTGCTGAAGTAGGATGACCTTCTTACTCCAAATGGAGGCACTTTTTCCTGCCCTCAGACTTTATTCAATTGTCTGCTTGTTTGGCAACCTGAGCAGAGCAGTGTCTCCAGCTGGACTGCTGGATGTCTGAAAGACTAAAGCTGGCTGTGAGCAGATGGGAATGTTCCCATCTTTCTGTCTCCAGCTCTCAGGGACCCGACTGAGACTCACAGCATTCGGAATGCTGAAGGAAGGTGCCCAAAAAAAGCCATAGCAAATGCAGCTGGAAAGTCATCTTTTTTTACTCACTTTGATTTCTCAGGCTGCTTCTCAGCCTGAAAACCAGGTCTGAATCTGGCAATGCACGGAAAGGAAGGGTGTTGAGTGTCTGCTCATTTCTGTGGTGCTCTTTCTGTCCTACTTCTCTAGCAAGTAGGACATCTGGGATTTACAGTCACCTTCATCTCAAGCTTCAACCTCCCACCTTCAGCAAGCACTCCCAGCCCTCAGAGCAAAAGCTGAGCTCCCAGTCAGAATCTGCAGACTTAGCAATACTGCAAAAATTTCCCGTGACCAGGGGAAGAAAAAGCAAAAGGAAATCCAGCTCTGTAGCTCAGTGCTGAGAGCACTTACCAGGCCAGGGGAACCCAATGCTGTGATTCCTGCTACCTTCAGCCAAGTGGAGATTGGTCTCTTCTCCCAGGCAACTAGCAATGGAACAAGAGGACACAGTATCTAGCTGTGCAGGGGGAAGTTTAGGCTTGATCTTAGAAAGAAGTTCCTTACAGAAGGAGAGATTGCCCGTTGGAATGGGCTGTCCAGGGAGGTGGTAGGGTCGATGTCCCTGGAGGTGTTTAAGAAGAGACTGGGTGAGGCACTTGGTGCCACGGTCTAGTTTATTAGTTAATCTTGGGCGATTGGTTGGACTTGATGACCTCAGAGGTCTCTTCCAACCTGGCAGATTCTGTGATTCTGTAAAAAGTAACATCTTGGGGCAGGGAAGCCATGCTCCGTGCATCACAGAATGTTTGGGGTTGGAAGGGACCTGCAGAGATCATCGAGTCCAAACCCCTGCCTAAGTAGGATCACCTAGGGCAGGCCGCACAGGAATGCATCCAGGCAGGTTTTGAAAGCCTCCAGAGAAGGAGACTCCACACCCTCTGTGGGCAGCCTGCTCCAGGGCTTCTTGCCTCTGTTCCATCACAGTTACAGGCATCATAAACCATGCCTGCACCATCCACACTGGAGTCCAGGATAGACAGAAAACTGACTAAAGAAAATGAAGCTCCACCTTGATGTCCCACTTTTCTCAGGCTATGTTTTTGCAAGTTGGTAGCAGATGGTATGTCTTAGGTACAGCACTTTGAAGATGCCAAGTGATGTGCTATCTATCAGTGTTTTTATTTAATGAGGAGGGAAGTTTTGACTCCTGCTTACACTTAGGAAGCTGCAACAGGGAGACAGGTGTGATGCTATTTCATGCTGCTGTATCATCCACCCAGAGCTCTTAATATGCTATTTTTAATCTGGACACTAAAGGAACTATTAATTAGGGAAGCATATCCAGGTGCCTAACACAAATTGTAGAGACAATAACAGCATATTAGAGAGTCTTCATTTTCTTCAGAGACTACCAGTTAGCAGTGAGCTGCTCTGCAATGTGATGATTTTTTTTGCTTGGTTGGTTGTTTTGTTTGTTTGTTTTTTTTTCTTTTTCCTTTATCTGACAAAATAAAGGCAGCAAATATAGGGCAACTGAGTCATAATAGGAGACATGTGGGACTCCAGCCCAAAGTGCTTTATGTGTCTGTCCAGTCTCTGCACTTAAAAGGAGTCATTTTACTTAAAAGCTGATGCCTCTGAAGTGAAACTTGGAAAGTGCTAAAGGGCTTTGTGGCACTTGGTGACAGCTTCGCGTTTAGCTGCAGCAGGACAAATCACAGAATCCTAGAATGGTTTGGGTTGGAAGGGACTTCAAGGATCATCTAGTTCCAGCCCCACTGCCATGGGCAGGGACACCTAACACTACAGCAGGTTGTTCACAGCCACATCCAGCCTGGCCTTCAAAACCTCCAGGGATGAGGCTTCCACCACCTCCCTGGGCAACCTGCTCCAGTGTCTCACCACCCTCATGGGGAAGAACTTCACAGCATCCAATCTGAATCTGCCCATTTCTAGTTTTGCTCCATTCCTCCCAGTCCTATCGCTCCCTGACACCCTAAAAAATCCCTCCCCAGCTTTCTTGTAGCCCCCTTCAGATACTGAAAGGTCACAACAAGGTGTTCTTGGAGCCTTCTCTTCTCCAGACTGAAAAACCTCGACTCTCTCAGCCTGTCTCAAATCACAGAATCCTAGAATGGTTAGGGTTGGAAGGGATTAGTTCCAACCCCACTGCCATGGGCAGGGAGGCCTTCTACTAGACCAGGTTGCAGGCAGCCTGGTCTTGAACACTTCCCGGGAGGGGGCATCCACCACCTCCCTGGGCAACCTGTTCCAGTGTCTCAGCACAAATGTCTTCCTAGTTTCCAGTCTAAATCTGCCCTCATCCAGCTGAAAGCCACTGCCCCTTATCCTATCACTACAAGCCCTTGTAAAAAGTCCCTCCCCAGCTTTCTTGTAATATCAGCATTTAATTAATGGTGTTACCATTCAGGAAGAAAAAATGAAGTTACAACTGAGGGAGGAGGAATAATATAAATAAGTGGGGTGTAGTTGCTGTTTTAAAAACGTGACCTGGGTGACAATACTGCACACAACTGCTCATGAAAAAAGCCACAGGAGTTTGCCATTTCCACATAGGCAGGTCCTAGATTCGTACAATGGTTTGGGTTGGAAGGGACCTTTAAAGGCTCTCTAGCCCAAACCCTCTGCAGTGAGCAGGGGCATCTGGAACTAGATCAGGTTGCTCAGAGCCTTGCTGAGCCTGACCTTGAATATCTCCAGGGATGAAGCCTTCATCACCTCCCTGGGCAACCTGTTTCAGTGCTCCACCACTCTCATAATAAAGAACTTGGGTTTATATCTCAGCTTTCCTGGGCACAGTAGTTTATGTTTCCCTGCACATCATATCATAGATGCCACGTTTTTGGTGGGCTTTCACTCTCCCACAGATGTAATCCAACCTTCCTGCTTTGTGGGGTTGCAAAGGAGGATGGTTATGCTGCTGCAAGCTAACTTTATTCTCCCTTTCACAAGGAAATCCATTGGTTTCTTGAGAACTGAGATATCCTGTTACATGTGAAGAGATTCATTGGTGAAACAAATTTATTCTGTATAGGGATTTGAACCAGGATGAGGTTCACCTGTGTCCTTCTAAGAAAGCTGATGCCAGCACTGATCTTATTTGGCCTCTACAAACAGCAAGTGAGCAAACTCTTTGCAGAGGGCATTTTTCATTGGAAAAATGTAGCAGAAAGGGCGGAAAATGCAAAGAAACTAAAAAAAGGATCAAGGGAAAAGACTAAAAAGTCTGAAAGAGACATGTGGAGATGATGCAGCTGATGAACTTAAAGAAACCAAAGTACATTGCACTGCTGACATCAGTAAATGTCCCTTTTACTTCCTCTCCACAAAGCTGAGGTACAAGCCACTTGGAAGCAAACCAAAAGCATTGGCTTCTCTTCTGCTGATGTGGGTGGGAAACCCCTTTCTGCTGCCCACGTTAATAGAATAGGATAGAATAGAATAGACCAGACCAGAACAGAATAGAATAGAATAGAATTAACCAGGTTGAAAGAGACCTTTGAGATCATCAAGTCCAACCTATCACCCAACACCATCTAATCAACTAAACCATGGCACCAAGTGCCTCATCCAGGCTCTTCTTAAACACCTCCAGGGATGGTGACTCCACCACCTCCCTGGGCAGCACATTCCAATGGCCAATCTCTCTTTCTGGGAAGAACTCACACAGAGGTCCCTGCAATCTTTTCTTTTTAAGAGAAGAAATGTTTGACTCTGCCTGGCTTCCACCTCACTTGATGCTGTGGTGCCAATGCCTGGTGGGATGCCCAAGCCCTTGGTGCATTGCACAGAGAAGGCTGTGGCAGGTTCTTGGGCTCATCACCACCTGTGCCAGTACTTCAGCCCTGTGCCTTCCAACATCCACAGTCATAGAAATAGGTTTATTTTAATCTAGGACATCTCCAGAATAGATTGCTCATAGCTTTGCTGCCTTACATTTCTCAAAGTGGGTAAGAAAGCTGACAAATGAAGGGAAAAAAGGGATCTCCCTGGGGCTCTGCTCCCCATTTCCCTTTCCTTTAGAAAAAATTAAAGGGCTGGAGCAGCTCTCCTATAAGGACGGAGAGTTGGGGTTATTCAGCCTGAAGAAAAGAAAGCTCCGGGGAGACTTTATAGCTACATTTCAGTATGTGAAGGGGACCTACAGGGAGGCTGGGGAAGAGCTGTTTGAAAGGGCATGCAGCAATAGGACAAGAGACAACGGTTTTAAACTAGAGCAGGGTAGATTTAAGTTAGACATAAGAAGTTCTTTACAATGAGAGTGGTGAAATACTGGCACAGGTTGCCCAGGGATGTGATTGAGGCCCCTTCCATGGAGAGACTGAAGGCCAAATCTGACATGGCCTAGAGCAGCCTGGTCCAGCTGGAGATGTCATCTGTACAATGCAATAATACAATACAATACACCAGGTTGGAAGAGACCTTCAAGATCATCGCGTCCAGCCCACCAACCAATCCAACCCACCCAACAACTAGACCATGCAGCCAAGCACCCCATCAAGTCTCCTCCTGAACACCTCCAATGATGGTGACTCCACCACCTCCACGGGCAGACCATTCCAATGGGCAATCACTCTCTCTGTATAGAACTTCTTCCTAACAGCCAGCCTAAACCTGCCCTGGCGCAGCCTGAGACTGTGTCCTCTTGTTCTGGTGCTGGTTGCCTGGGAGAAGAGACCAACCTCTGCCTGGCTACAACCTCCCTTCAGGTAGTTGTAGAGAGCAATAAGGTCACCCCTCAGTCTCCTCTTCTCCAGGCTAAGCAACTCCAGTTCCCTCAGCCGCTCCTCATAGGGCTTGTGTTCCAAACCCTTCACCAACTTTGTTGCCCTTCTCTGGACACGTTCCAGCAAGACAACATCCTTCCTAAACTGAGGGGCCCAGAACTGGACACAGGACTCAAGGTGCGGTCTAACCAGTGCAGTGTACAGGGGCAGAATGACCTCCCTGCTCCAGCTGGCCACACTGCTCCTGATGCAGGCCAGGATGCCATTGGCCTTCTTGGCTGCCTGGGCACACTGCAGGCTCATGTTCAGCCTACAGTCAACCAGTACCTCTGCCTGGCCACTCTCCAGCCACTCTGACCCCAGCCTGTAGCACTGCCTGGGGTTGCTGTGGCCAATGTGCAGAACCCGGCACTTGGATGTGTTCAATCTCATGCCCTTGGACTCTGCCCATCTGTCCAGCCTGTCAAGGTCCCTCTGCAAAGCCTCTCTGCCCTCCAGCAAATCAACTGCTGCCCCCAGCTTGGTGTCATCTGCAAATTTACTGATGATGGGCTCAATGTCCTTGCCCATTGCAGGGGAGGTTGGACTAGGTGACCTTTGAGGGTCCCTTCCAAGCTGATGCATTGTGAAAATCAGCAAATGTGTTGCTGTGATAGAGCCCTTTTCACCAAAGACTCAGACTCATCATCCCCAAACCCACTTTGCTGCTGGGAATGCTTGGACCATCGCTCAGCTCTCACCTTGGCTCAGTGCAGGAGGGGACTGGGAGGGAGAGAGCAGCAACCCAGGTGGCCTGCAGAGCCACACACCCTTCTTGGAAACATGGAAAGGTGATTATGGATAAGCTGGCGGATTGCGGCCGGAACCAGAAGATCTCAGGGACACTTAAAGAAGGTTAAGTAGCTGAACATCATCAATTCCCTGCAGCCTGGTCCTGGGGTGGGGAACTGCAACCCCCACACTTCCGCAAATGCTTGGAAAGAGATACAGTTTAGACTCAGTGAATATTAGAGACTTGGTATTGTGGTTTAAATTAATTCTTTGACCCATACCTTCCCCTGCCATGGCAGGAATGAACATTAGGGGCTGAACAGGAGATATTGATGTTCATTTAACCATCTGTACTACGCTATTGGGGCTGACTTTGACAGGAACATTGAAGTTATTGCTTTTTTATCAATATCACGCTACATTTGTCAGCAGAGAATAAGAATTGTATTGCCACAGATAGAACTGATCTTGTAGTGTGACATTCTCTACACTGTGCACAAATTGAATACATTTCCTCTTAAATACCAGCCTATTAATTAAAATCAGGGAGAAATAGAGAATTTTAAACTGCCAGGCACAGGGCATCTCTGAGCAGCATCTTCTTCAGTGTCTTCCTCTTTGCTAAATATTGGGAGTCTCACACCATCATCTATTTATTTCTTTGCTATAGGATGCCAGAGGAAAGGGAAGGTCAGAGGTGTGAAATCAGGGGCACAAGAGGTAGGACAAAAAGGGCTGACAAGGCTGCTGTAAAAGCACAGAGCATATTTCTGCATCATAGCAGGCATCAAGCAGCATCTGCTGTAGTTATGGCAGCAAGAGAAGCTTTTGTTCCGTTCCTTGCTCTTCACACACCAGTAGCTTAGACAAATGCACTGCATATGTGGACACAGGTAGTCATCTGCACTTTTCAGAAGTGTCCAGCCAACTCTGAGTTTTAATTACTCCTAACTTCTGTATCAATTTCCTTCCAACCTGGCTGCTTTTCCAGCCAACGATGCACCAAATGTGAGGCCAGGTTTCAAGAAAATGTTAAGTTTAAAGAAAGAAATCCTTTTAAAATGAGAAACCTTCCCTCACATGTACCTGACTATACAGGGTTGCATGCACAAGGAAGAAAAGACTTAAATAAATGCTGAAGATCTGGGAAGGATTTCTCTGACATAGCTTAATGGAGATCATAAGAGAGAATCACAGAACGTTAGGGATTGGAAGGGACCTCAGAGGTCATTTACTTCAACTCCCCACCATGGGCAGCAATGCTTCTCAACTAGACTTGGCTGTTCAAGGCCTCATCCAACCTGGCTTTCAATACCCCCAGGGAGAAGGCAGACACAATCTCCCTGGGCAGCCTATTCCAGAGTCTCACCACCCTCAGACTGAAGAACTTTTTTCCTGAGGTCCAGTCTAAACCTGCTCTCCCTCAGCTTCCTCCTTGTCCTGTTTCTAGACACCCTCATGGAAAGTCCCTCTGCAGCCTTCCTGTAGGATCCCTTCAGGTATTGGAAGGCAGCTCTAAGGTCCCCCCTGATGCCTTCTCTTCTCTAGGCTGAACAAGTCCAGCTCCCTCAGCCTATCCCAGATCCCTCAGCCTAAAATTCCTCATAGAAGCCTACTGGATGAGAGGATTGGTAGAAGAGAAGCTCTAGCCTGATAAAGATGCAGTATCAGTATTAAGACCAGAGACAGGGCAAAAAATAGTGTGGAAGTAATTGCCAGTCATCTTACCCAGCTTAGCAAGATTTTCCCTTAGCAACAGTAG
The DNA here is from genome assembly GCA_033816785.1 of Picus viridis. Classification (NCBI taxonomy): domain Eukaryota; kingdom Metazoa; phylum Chordata; class Aves; order Piciformes; family Picidae; genus Picus; species Picus viridis. The sequence goes on along the minus strand of CM066587.1, from coordinate 2,806,615 downwards.
ACACACAAATATATTCCTGAAACTTCAGTCATGTTGACAACAAGCAATGAGGCAGTTGCAGATGTCAGGCAGGGATGGGGAGCATGAGAGCAATGTGTAGAGAGGATGCTTCTCTGTTGGATGTAACCAAATCACCATACTGTGAATGGAGGTATTTCTTTCACACAATCACAGAATGGTAGCAGCTGGAAGGGATCTTGAAAGCTCATCCAGTCCAACCCCCTGCCAGAGCAGGATCACCTAGGGCAGGACACACAGGAATGTATCCAGGTGGGTTTTGAATGTTTCCAGAGAAGGAGACTCCACAACCTCTCTGGGCAGCCTGCTCCAGGTCACCTCTTTGTCTAAATGCTTTTACCATGGTATTTTCCACCACAGACATTCTTTTCCTTTCCCCCTTAATGTTTTGGGTTTTTTTCTCCTTTTAGAGGTAAACCCCTGTTTGCATGTCACGGCCACAGAAGGGTGCTAAGGGAAAATGCTTGACTTTTCTCAGCTTGAGTATCTAGATGAAGTGATGCTTTATTAATTTCACAAGCATCTCTTGTTATCAGAATCCACCCACTTCTGCTTCCACCAGTACCTGTCAGAACAGCTATGTGAAATTAGCTCAAACCACCGCAGTCAGCATCTTGTTGATTCCAACTGCAGTAAGGTTTCCGATTACTAATAACAATACCACTAGACAGCAGTTGGACTAGTTAGCTAGAGAGAGGCAGATTTTTTTTCTACCTTTTCATTCCCATGCACAGCTGGAGATGAGAAGAGCCCTGGTTTAGCTTTTAAACATGTCAGTGTAGCTAAAGGTGCTTTTCAACTGCAATTGATTGCATCCTCGCTCTGGATTCTGCACATTGCTGTGAACGTGCTTCCAGGTTACCTGGTGATAAATCCTGAGCTACTAATGCCATCATTTACAAAAACACCCTCCTGTTTATCATTAAAAAAAAAAAGTATAAGATCAGAAGATGAGTATCATCTAGGAAAGATCTTGTTCCACAAACAGCCACGTGGAGAAATGACTCAGAAGATCATCTGCTAATCCGCAGCTGCTGTTAGGTAAAACTCATAGCAAGGAGCTCCAAAAGGGCACCACCTTGAAAACCACCCCGGGCTTTGCTTTGAAACCTTTCTTTCCCTCACACCTGCTAGCCTGGGACAGCTGAATTTTGCCATTCTTGTCAAATCTGATCAGTTGAAAATGAGTAATAGTGCCAGAATTCTGAAGAAATACACCACTTAATCACAGAATTGTCAGGGTTGGAAGTGACCTCAAGAATCACCTAGTTCCAACTCCCCTGCCACGGGCAGGGACACCTGACACTAGATCAGGTTGCTCAGAGCCACATCCAGCCTGGCCTTAAAAAACCTCCAGGGATAAGGCTTCCACCACCTCCCTGGGCAACATGTTCCAGTGTCTCACTACACTCATGGGGAAGAACTTCCTAATGTCTAAGCTAAATCTCCCCTCCTCTAGCTTGGATCCATTCCTCCTAGTCCTATCACTCCCTGACACCCTAAAAAGTCCCTCCCCGGCTTTCTTGTAGCCCACTTCCCCTTATTGTGGAAGGCCACAATAAGGTCTTCATGGAGCCTTCTCTTCTCCAGACTGAACAACCCCAATTATCTCAGTCTGTCCTCATAGGAAAGGAGCTCCAGCCCTCTGCTCATCCTTGTGGCCCTTCTCTGGACACGCTCCCGCACCTCCAGATCTTTCTTGTAGTAGGGGCTCCAGAATGTTGTGTTCTCCAGCAAAGCTCCTCTTGAACAATTTGCAGAGGTTACTGTGACAGCTCTTTGGCTGAAACTATTTTCAAAATAGGTATTTATGTTCTTCCACAGCTCCTTGAATTACGGAATCACAGAACATTAGGAGTTGGAAGGGATCTCTAGAGATCATTGAATTCAACCCCTTCTTTTCTTTCACGTGTTGTACCCAAAACATGAATTTCAGAGTTCAGAATGAGATTAGAAATGAAGAATTTAGAACTATGCCTTCAGAAACAAGAATTCCACATTTGGAATGTGATCTATTTATTAGAGCCATTCTGTTTAATTGCTATGGTTCACCTCATTTTCTGTAGGGTCTGTATATCTTCCACCCTCAATTTTTAATTGACTGCAGTTTAATTTGCTGCACCTTTTTTCATCTTATCTTCATTGATTGGGCTGTGAGAGCTGCTTTTGAAATACCAAGCAGAAAAGACAAAGTGTTTTCATAGATTTTTTTTAGGCCATCACAGTTCTCCAGCCCACCATCCTGTGAGGCACATCAGACATTTACACAGTCTACCTCAGTTTTGAGTTATTGAGTTTGCAGCTCAGTCACTTGTGGTTGAGCTAGAGCATATCTTCTAGGAAGTTTTCCAGTTCCAAAGACTCCAAGTGACAAAAATGATCCCACATCCCATGTGTAGTATCCAAATGTTAAATTGTTCTAGCAGCTGAATTATGTGCACTGGTAAATTTACACTCCATTTCTGATACAGCTTTTTCAGCTTTGCTTTACAGACACATAACCATTTTATGCCTACATGTATCTTGTGACTAAAAAGACTTCTAGAATTGTGCATCTTCTGATCTATATCATGGGCCCAAATACAGGCTGAAATAGAACCACAGATTGGTTTGTATGGGAAGGGACCTTAAAGGTCACTTAGTTCCCACACTCCTACCATATGCAGGGACACCTCCTGCTAGACCTAGCTGCTCATGCCCCATCTAATCTGGCTTTGAACACTTTCAGGTTTGGAGCCTTCACAGCTTCTCTGAGGAACCTGTTCCAGTGTATCACCACCCTCATGGAGAAGAACTGCAGAAGCTAATTTGAGTGCTGGAGAGTTAGGAAGGCAGTAAATGAACATACTGCTAGGGACGTCGTCTATGCATAGATAGGAGGGTTATATGTATGCCACAGCTATGGGGAAGGGATTAGTGGGAATGGTTTCATAGAATACCAGGTTGGAAGGGACCTCAAGGATTAGCTAATTCAACCTTTCAGAGTACGTATATAGTTTAAATGAGTTGGCCCAGCACCCTGTCAAGCTGGGCCTTGAAACTGCCTAACGTAGGGGAAATTGTTGTTGTTGGTATGGGAGCTGCCTACAGAGTTGTGTAAAGGCTACTCAGTCCAGGACATGATTGAATTACTAACTCTGCTTCCTTCCTCTTCCTCATCTTCTCATGGGGATCCTGGGAATCATTCTTGGATCTCCAAAGGATAAGGCGAGCATGTTGAGTGTTTCTTATAAGCATAGAGAGAAGAGCTGGGTAGAAGAACTACAGGCTGCAATGGTACAGGCAGTGAGGGAAACTGCCAAACACCTCATGAAAAGTGTTTTATTTTCCTTAGTAGCTTGGCAACATCTAATTCTCTAGTCTCCTGAACCCTGTCATCTAAATTATGTTAGGATTCAAACAGCTAGCAGACTGTAAACAGGAGAGATTAGTCATCCTCAGATCCCCAGCAATACCATTTTGGAGAGAGGAAAAGTGGTTCCTCTATGACCCTGCACTGTTTACACTGGGGAAGCAGAAGGGAAGAAGAAGGGAAAGTCAGATCTGAGTGGCACTTCAGAAAAAAAATTGAAAACATTTGTCAGTGCTGCAACCTACTATGCAATAGTGCAGGAGTGGTGCTCAGCCCTGTCTCACAGATGCCCTTCAGTAGGATGAACTGGAGCATCAAGGTCTAGATAGGAGGAGACAGTCTGTTGCTCTGTTTGAGCTGGATTCCCACTTCACCATGGTGACCAAGAGAGCTGTATCTGATCTATTCTGGCAAGGGCCTCCATTTCCATGAGGGTCTTCTCATGGCAAGCCCCCTCATTGGAGTTTTCCAAGAAAGCTCAATCACTGTACCTGACAGAGCTGGTCTTCTTTCCAGCAAATGAACAACAAGGACCCATCACTGTCTTTGGGAAAATATGTTCTTCCTTTCTGGAAGGTTTCCAAAGGGCAAGTTTCCCCAACAAATCCCCTGAGGGGCAGACTGCCTAACAGGAACTGGCCCCAGGTCGTGTTTTCAGTTTGTTAAGAGTAAACCAGAACCTGCTAATGGCATGGGTAAAGGTGTGGCCTTCCAGTGCCTGAAGGGTAAGATAGGGCCAAACTTTTTAGTGGGGCCCGCAGTGACAGGACAAGGGGTGATGGTTTTAAAATAAAAGAGGGAGACTTAGACTAGAGAGAAGGAAGAAATGTTTGACACTGAGGGTGGTGAGACACTGGCACAGGTTGCCCAGAGAGGTGGTAGAAGCCCCATTCCTGGAAATGTTCCAGATCAGGTTGGATGGGGCTCTGAGCAACCTGATCTAGTTGATGTCCCTGCTCACTGCAGGGGTGTTGGGCTAGGTCACTTTTAAATGTTCCTTCCAACCCAAACCACTCTAAGGTATCATTCTCCTATGCATTTGAGCAGGGACTTTACAAAGAGGTACCAGATTGTTTTGAAGTCACAGCTCCAATACTGTGACAGTGAGTTGGAGTGATGTTACCTTTAGCAAAGGCAATGCTGCCTTGGAGATGCAGTAAGAGTCATCCAAGCCCTCTGCTATTGTTCCTGCTGCTGTGTTTTGTCTGGGCAGCCCAAACTCTTATAAACAGGAAACCGGAGACTTCAGATGATTTCTCTGCTTGAGCAGAGATTGGTGCAAGTATTTGAGATTGCTGCCCTTCTTCCAAACAAAACTCATCTACATGAACATTCATCAGCATTTAAACTGTTGTGACTACTTCAGGAAATGCCTGGACTTACCTATAGATTAACCAGTGTGTGTTTAGGCTACAGGTCTTGCTCCACGAGCTACAGATATCAATCTACTATTCAGTCCTTAAGCTGCTAGTAGTGATGTTTCTTTCCTGAAACCCTTCTCTCATAAATACCAAATAAAACCATGGTTTGTGCAATAGTCCCAGAGATACCAGTTGACCCAGACTGTATTTGTTTGCATGAGACATCTTTATGGCACTCTGGGGTAAAACCAGAGTTTCAAACCCAGCACATCTATCCTCAGACAAATCTGCTGAACTGCGGAGCCTTATTTCCTGACTTCCAGGTATTTCTTTTGGCCTAGCTACAGGAAGACTTTGTACCTCACTCTGAGTCACTCCTTGGGCATATGTGCACGTTACATCCATTTTCTCTGGCGCTGACAGGACATTGCCAAGCGATTTAGTTTAGACAGAGCTGGCTCCTCAGCATCATTTTTCACACACACGCATTTGAAGTGCACTGAAAGCCGAATTCTGATTTACAACCTTTTTGGAATTTGTTTTTCGCTGAGGTTTATGCCAAAGATGTTTTATTCATAGAAAACAAATGCCTGACATTTGTTTCATTAAGATATTAAGCTTGCACTCCGTTTGCTCTCACTTGAAGACAGCAGCCACATAAAGGATTGCCAGGCCAGGCTCTGCCATGGGCATGGCTAAAGGACTCGGAAAATGGCATGTGAGCTCATCTTTTGCGGCTCTGACTAAGCAAGACCTGTTTAGAGCCCTGATTCAGTGGCAATTAAATAAACCAGAAAAGCACCCAACCCCACCCTTTGCAGCTGGAGCTTTGTCTGAATGTGATAAGAGATCATTAATTTTCAATTTGACCTCAGCCTATAATGTTCAAGTGGCCTCTTTGTTCTCATAGCGATGTTACAAGCGAGGTCTGAGTCAAGGGAACTGGAAAGGAAATATTAAAATAGTCCTAAAAACCTGAAAAAAAAAAAGAATGTAAGAGCCTTGTGATCTTGCTCCTCCTAACTTTACTGCACACACCTTATCCATCAGACAATCACAGCTCCACGGCGTGGATTTCCTCCTGGTCACTGCTTCTTTCCCAGAACAAAGGGCACTGGCTGACCAAGGTGACCACTTATGCAATGGCTATAATGAATATTGAACCAGTGCAGCAAACACATGCTGTGAAGGAGCCGGTGGGGCAAAGTTTGTTTACATCAAAGGTCTGCCTGCAACGTTTGCGACGGTTTGGAGGCAGAATAAAAGCCGAAAATCACTGATTAAAGCGTTCCCTGTGAATAGCTCGCACAGCTCTCAATTCAAAGACAGAGCTGAAGAAATTGTCATTACAATCCGCTGCAGAAAGAGCTATTGTGAACCTATGGGCACATCAACAGCTGTCTATGGAAAATTATTATTATTAGAGAAGAGAAAATGTCCTATTTTTAACAGATAATCCCAGAATCTGGGTTGAATTAGAATGAAGGAGAGCTTGTCGCTCACATCCTTTCGCATTCAAGTATTTGGCAAGCTGAGACTTTACAGAATGTAATTTAGGACGTTTAAATCGCTGTTTGTTACCGGTGGTTATTCATCACAACACCTCAAATACTTCAGCAGAGGACTCTGGAAGGGACCTCCAGGGATCATCCAATCCGACCTTCCTGCGAAAGCAGGATCACCTAGGGCAGGTCACACAAGAATGCATCCAGGTGGGTTTGGAAAGTCTCCAGAGAAGGAGATTCCACAACTACTTAGTACAGTTCTTAGGTGCTTCAGGCTGCTCAGTTTGGGTTCACAGGGTTGGATGCAAGGGGAGGTTTAGGGTTGCTTCAATGTGGATTTTTTTCTGCTTTCAAGCAGTTTTCCTTCTGCTCATTTGTGCTTTGTACTGAATCAAAACACCTAAATAACTAAAGATTTCTGTCCCTCTGACAGAATTAATGGGACTGAATGGCATCAGAATTGGGGCCAGTACTTTTTAGGGACTTCATTTTCTCTTCTTCTCTGTGGATGTTCTGGAGGAAGCAATCTTGTTGAGGGATTGTCTCATCACATGAGGAGAAATAGGTAATATATTACCTTGACTCTATCTTCAAAACAGTCACCACGGCACAAGGCCTGCTCAGAAGCCTACGGAGCTGCATGTGTCTGTACCAGGCAAAGGACACACAACTTGCTGAAGCAAACCCACATTTCAGCCTGTCAGAAACCAAGAAAAAGGTGGACGGAAAAAAATAATTATTTCACTGTTGATGCCCTGCCCTTTGTGGAACAGAAGACAACCATGGTTTGTTCTGTCTCCATTTCTCAGGGCTCCCAAACTGTCCTTCTGCATAAGAGAAAGTGAGGTTGTAACAGAAGAACCAAAGAGGGGTCCTCAGGCAGAAAGTGAAACTTCCCAGCTTCCTGAGATGTAAATATATTTGCTCACACTATCTGTGCAAAAGGTTTATCCCATCTCTACAATGCTACATGGTGCTTCCCAGGCCACCCTCTAGAGCCTCACACTGTTGCACGTTGGAGAGGGATAGAGGGACATGCACAGTCAGTCACATCAGGAAAGACCGTGGACATTAAGGAAAGAAAACCTGGAAAGAGGTGGCATAACAACTGCTTGCCAACATATACATAAAGAGACTTCCAGGAACTGGCAAATGACAGGATTTCAAGTTTCTTTTACTGAATATGCAAACTTTAGGTTTTATACACCAAGTAATTGACCTCAAGGAGTACTTTTCCTCTACACCTGAACAATTTGATGCAAGTTTAAATGTACTGGAAAGGAAAGGATAGTGGCTCGACTAATTAATAAGATGCTTGGTGACTTCCTATCGGAGTCAAGCACAGAAACGAAGGAAAAAAATGTTTTGGTCTTTTGATGCTTGGAGGGGTGTGTGTGTGTGTAGCCCTTCTGGAAAATAATTAGAATGTGAGTTTGACTAAAAATCACCTTTCTGGTGGTAAATGCTCAGACAATCAGGAAAAACTAAGCACTGTTCTCTAGGTCCCACCTAGACAAAGAGCTCAGGCAAATTAGGCAGAAGCTGAGCCCTCATAACATTTTTTAAATATCTAGATGAGGGAAGAAAAATACCAGGGAATACTCTTACAAACCATCATCTTGAGCAACTTATTCTGCTGGTCAGTGCTGAAACTTGAACCCAGCACTCATTTAAAGCATTTTTGCACTTCTGAGCTCTGGTCTTAATCTGCAGAAGAGCATCAGCGAGCTGGTCCCTCTGTGCTGGAGTGATTATTGCCGAGCTGATGGACGCAACTGCAAATATTGTGAAGAGTTCTTCCAGATCTGCACTTTGTATTGCAGCTGTGAAGATTGTTTTTTATTGCTTTGTTTCCTTATCCAAATTTTAGTTGCCTGAATGACATATTAATTAACCAAATTCAGAACTGGTTTATTCAACAACTGGAAGGCTTACATTTATCATTGTTCAGTAATGCTACCCAAATGTCAGCTCTCAGTTTGAAAAATTCCTCTGAACTAGTAAACCAGAGAATAATAAAGATACTATAATTTTCTTTCACTAAAATAAACAGAATATTTTCCTAGCTAATTGTTTACGTCTTACTCCTGTCACTTCTTTCCTTTCATCCTTATTTTTCTTGTTTTCCTTTATTCACATTTCATCTCTTGAACTCCTTATCTCTCTAATCCCTTATCCTCTATGTTCTTGTTTTATCTCTCATTCCACCATTTTATTCCCTGTTTCCTAAGCCTATCTCCTTTCCCATGCTAGGCTCCCCAGGCTTTAAATGCCCTCTGAACCCTTCTTCCCTTTCCCCTACTTCTCTACCTTTCTCTTCTCTTTCATTTTTCCTTACAGCAATCTCCATAGAACAATACTAGAAGTCGGGCTGGCAAGCTGACAAAAAAGAACAGTTGGAAAGAAAAAGTTTACTCAAAGACAGGCACATTTCTGTTAAAAAAAAAAAAAAAGGGGGAGGGGGAAGGAAAGAAAAAGGAGTATCTATAGGAAGGTGTTGCCAAATCATCTGCTTTTTGAGATGTGAAACTTTTAGCAAGGCTCTCTGCGGCGCTCGTGTGAGGGAAAGGAGCAGGAAACGCTATCAGGTTGCCAGATGACTTGAGGACGGTGAGGTGGGATTCTGAAGCACGTGACAGCAGTAATTCAGGATATTATCCCTCATGTAAAAATAGCTGTGCAAAATTAACACAAAGGCTTTGGTGTAAAGAGATAAAAGCCAGGAAACTTGGAGGCTGTGCAGCTCTTTTTATCTCGTTTCATTTTGGTGAGGGGATGGCAGGGCAACAGCAGAACAGATAAAGTGTTTACGTTAAGGCATGTGGCCCAAGGTGTAGATGCTTGCTTGTCATGTGGGTGGAAGAGGAGGGCCACAAAGGTGATCCATGGGCTGCAACACCTCTGCTATGAGAAAAGGCTAAGGAATTGGAGAATCACAGAATGTTAGGGGCTGGAAGGGACCTTGAGAGATCATCCAGTCCAACCCCCTGCCAGAGCAGGGTCACCTATACCAGATCACACAGGAATTCATCCAGGCAGGTCTTGAATATCTCCAGAGAGGGAGACTACACAACCCCCTGAGCAGCCTGTTCTAGTGTTCTGTCACCCTCATAGTGAAAGAATTCTTCCTCCTGTTTCCATGGGACTTGGGGTTGTTCACGCTGGCGAGGAAAAGACTCTTGGGGGACCTTAGAACTGCCTTCCAGTCTCTGAAGGGATCCTACAGGAAGGCTGCGGAGGAACTTTTCATGAGGGTGTCTAGAAACAGGAGAAGAGGGAAGGATTTGAAGCTGAGAGAGAATAGGGCTTAGACTGGATCTTAGGAAGAAGTTCTTCAGTATAAGGGTGATGAGACTCTGGAATAGGTTACTCAGGGAGGTTGTGGATGCCTCCTTCCTTGGGGTGTTGAAGGCCAGGCTAGATGAGGCCTTGATCAGCTGAGTTTAGTTGAGGTGTCCCTGCTTGTGGCATGGAGGTTGGAGTAGATGATCTCTGGGGACCCTTCCAACCTAAGCCATTCTAGGATTCTGTGTGATGTTCTTAGGCTGGGGACACACAGATAACAGGAAATGAGAAAGGCAAACCTGTATCAAGTCACACAGGAGCAGGCACCTCCAAATGAGCAGGCTGGATGCTGGATGGTTGGTCTATGAACAATTTCAGCTGTGATTTGCAGAGGAGTACATTTGTTACTGGGAGGTAGAGTAAACCACTTCAGGCTTTGCATTAGAGGGTGTCAGCTTTTTAAAAGCTTAAGGAAATGTTCTTTCCCTGCTCAATGGACTGAAGCTGGAGCAGCTTCACTTGGCAAATATCTATTAGATGGCATTGATTTATTCTGGATTTGAATTTTGCTCCTGGAAATAAAATGGCGATGTGAAGAGAGCTGTAGATGGGATTTCTATTCCCATCCCCACTACCCAAGCTGACGACCCTGAGCCTTGACTTGCATTCCTAATAGGACAGACCTCCCTCTGTAAGAATTCTTTAGCACCTGTAGGTTAGGCGTTCAATTAGCATCGATGTCCTGAACCGAGCTGAGCTGCACAGGCTTTGAGAAAACTAACAACCAAGTGGCTAATTAGGTCAAATTTGGGGCGTATCAAACTTGACAGTGTCTGGCTTACATCACTGTGGATTTACATAATGGAACTTAACGGCGCTGAAGTCTGATTGTGTCAACTCTATGGAAGGCTTTTCCAATCATTTCCTTTCAAACATAGCATGTTCTCTCAGGACACTATCTTCTCTAACCTGGACATCTGTCCTGCATGGTGCAGGGCCTATCACTGCTCCTTACCTGGGCTACTAACACAGCAGTATTTTCATCAGTGTGTCCAGCTCTGGTGTCCCCAGCAGGAAAAAGGATACAGAGCTGGTGGAGAGAGTCCAGAGGATGATGATCAAAGGGCTGAAACACCTCTGCTATGAGGACAGGCTGAGGGAGCTGGGGGTGTGCAGCTTGGAGAAGACTGCAGGGGAACCTTAGAGCTGCCTTCCAATAACTGAAGGGATCCTACAGGAAGGCTGCAGAGGGACTTTTCATGAGGGTGTCTAGAGGCAGGACAAGGGGGAATGGTTTGACACTGAGGCAAAGCAGGGTTACACTGGATCTTAGGAAGAAGTTCTTCAGTACAAGGATGGTTGGACTCTGGAACAGGTTGCCTAGAGAGGTTGTGGATGCCTCCGCTAGGGGTGTTCAAGGCCAGGCTGGATGAGGCCTTGAGCATCTGAGTCTAGTTGAGAGGTGTCCCTGCCCATGGAAGGAAGGTTGGAGTAAATGATCTCTGATATTCCTTCCAACCTAAGCCATTCTAGGACTCTACAATCAGTTACCTTATTTTTCAGAACTCAGTAATCAACACCAGCAGCCAATTGTTTCACTTATTTCCTTTTTTAAAACCAAAGGTATTTTGCAGCTAAACCAGAACTGTTTTCTTTTAACTGCAAAAGCCTGGGAGAGATGACAAAAACCATGAGGACTCCAGGTAGTCTTTTCCAGAGATACTACCTATCAGTGAGCAATAAAAAAAACAACAAACAAGCCTAGAAAATCTTAAGTTAATAAAGTTTTATATTCTTACTGTGGCTTCCTCTGTCTTCCAGCAGCCCATCCTGTACATCAAAGGTCACAATGAACACAATGAGTCACTATCAAAACCCAAAGAATGCTTCATGAACAATTACTATACATAAATTGCAGCCTGGTATTTCATTTCTGTGCCAACTCACAGTAATACAGCCCATTTCCTCTTCATTTTTTTCCCCTGCAGCTTTTGTCCATAGCAGCAAACAGCTTTGTTAATCTGCTCGCAGAGCTTGAATTTATTTTTTTGGGGTATATTTATACCTTTGACTTTTTGAGTAGTGGGCAGTAGTGGTATGAATTCTTTTGCCACAGCTCTTTAAGCTGAATTTCTTTGGTGTTAAGAGTCCACAACAACTTCTTAACTCTGCCAGGCTTTGTAGCCAAAAACATCCTTAGCAAGAGTGAAAGGGTCCCCTCTGAAACCCAGAATCAAAGTGCCCCCCAGAGAAGAATGAGCTGTACATTAAGCTCACGCCTAGCAGAGCAACTGAGTGTTGTGCAGCTGTGGAACCTGCGTGGATCCCTTACACCATGTCAGTGCTGGGAGGACTGATCTTGGGGGCTTTTCCAGCCTGAACAATTCTATGACCAGCCTCAGGATCCATTCACCCAGTGTGGAGGCAAACAGGGTACCGTATACACATTTAACACCAAGCATGTGGGACAAAACAGGCCTTGTGTTTGGAGCTGAAAGTATCTTAGCAATCACCAACCTTGGCATTTCCTCCTACGGCCCCCCAGCTTTCCCACTTTTGGCAGCAGCACCTTGTGTCAATGAGTCTTGCTGCAGCCCCTTGAAAGGAGCAGAGGTGTTCATTCACTTCTAAAGTTTAAAAATCTGAGAAATCGATTAAAAAAAAAAATCCGCAACTTTTGCTGAATAAATAACCACCAAGACAAATAAAGACTTGTTTTTCAGAAGGGATGATTATTCTGTGTGTGTCTGCCATGAAGGAAGAAGTGCAAACCTAGATTTCTGTTGTCATTGCATTACCACCTACGCACTCACCTTCTGCACGCTTCTAAGTTTTTAAGTAGTCTTCTGGTTAATATTTATTGTCTTTAATGAGCAATATTATGGACTAGAGAGTTGTGATGACAAGCAGCAACAACTGGCACTCTCTCAACAATTCCACAATAAGAAAAGAGGGAAGTAAGATAATATCAGCCAGCTTCCTTCTGAAGAGGTTTGGTTAAATCAGAATTCTTCGGTTTAGAAAATTACAAAGCAAAAAATACCTCAGCCTGCAATTCTACCTAGCGCGGGAGGAAGATCGCAGATATTTTTAATGCTCCCAAAATAATCACATCCTATTGTACCCAGCTCTGGCAAAAGGTATGCTGAAGCAAAACACTGGTATTTTTTTCCTCTCTCCTGTGTTATGAGAACAGCTTAAAGACTCTTTGCTTCAGTTTAGGATCACAGAAGTAATCAAAGGTGTTGGAGGGATGCACACTATGGCTCCTCTGGCCATGTGCTGAAACTTACGACTCTCAGTCAGGTCCAGTGCTTTGAGCTGTCTTTATTAACATTCACATCAACTATTAACATGAAGGAAGACCCCTGAAGGGATAGCGACTGTCCCTACAATACACTTGACAAGTTTGGAGCCTAAATTTTAACTCTTTACCCCGTTATTAACCTTATATGTAAACTTGCATGCATTTACTCATGCAGCTTCCCATTTTCATAGATTCATACAATGGTTTGGGCTGGAAGAGACCTTAGAGATCATCTAGTTCCAACCAGGTTGCTCAAGGCCTCATCCAGTCTGGTACTGAATACTTCCAGGGAAGGGGCACCCACAACCTCCCTGGGCAAACCACGCTATGATTCAGTCTCCTTTTTAGATATACTTATCTGCAAGTTACAAGTTGCACAGGCGCTGTAGAATGTGCATGCATCCAGCCAGGAGACTCACTTCTATAGGACTTCTAGAAATGTGACCCCTTCTAAGATCTGCCAGCAAAATACAGAAAACTCACTGTCACTGATGATCTACAGTTAAACCAGTGACGAAAGTCTTGCCTGGGATCGTGATGTCCCCCTTGTGAGAAGGACATAGAGCTGTGGGAGTGAGTCCAGAGGAGGGCCACAAAGATGATCCAAGGGCTGAAACACCTCTGCCATTAGGACAGGCTGAGGAAACTGGGGTTGTTCAGCCTGGAGAAGACTCTGGGGGGATTGTAGAGCTGCCTTCCAATACCTGAAGGGATCCTACATTAAGGCTGCAGAGGGACTTTTCGTAAGGGTATAGAGAGACAGGACAAGGGGGAATGGTTTGAAGCTGAAGGAGGGCAGGGTTACACTGGAGCTTAGGAAGAAGTTCTTCTGCACAAGGGTGGTGGTGAGACTCTTGGACAGGTTGCCTGGAGGTTGTGGCTGCCTATTTCCTGGGGGTGTCCAAGGCCAGGCTGGACGAGGGTTTGAGCAGCCAAGTCTAGCTTAGAGGTGTCCCTGCCCATGGCAGGGAGGTTGGAGTAGATGATCTCCGAGGTCCCTTCCAAACTGAACCATACCATGATTCTGATTGATTCTTTGCTCCCTCCAAGCAAAGAAAATCTGCCCTTTCCCCTCCTTTTATCTTCATTCTCCTTCTTCTCTCACACTAACTGAATGTGAGTGGGAAAGAGTAGAAACAGAAAGGGTCATGTTTGCTCCTCAAAACCTGAAGATGGTGGTTTTTTTCCCTTTGCCACAGATGCTCCATGCTCATCAGGTGCTGTGTGCTTCTGAAAGAGAAAAAGAGAAGAGAGGGATTGCCAGTAACATCAGTAACCTTCAACACAGGCATGCATAAAAATTTGCTGAAAATTGGGTTGTGGTACATGTTCCTATTTTAGCTTTGCCCTCGTTAACATCTTTTTAATAAACAGGTGCACACACTTCCCCAAGCTGTCACTGTTGTTCACCCAGTCTGCACACTTTACAAAGCTTCTAATGGAATAGACCCAATCCTCTTCAGGATCTGTGCCTTAATCAGGCAGAGTCACAAAGTTTTTAGTGAAACACTTTCTGGCAATAGATTTCTGCTGGGTGAAAGCTTCACAAAGTTTGCTTGCAATGATTAAAAAATAAAAATAAGAGACATGAATTCACTTCTAAGTTCAGCACAATGCAATACAGCAGCTGCTATGTGCCTGACATTAACAACTAAGTGGGCTGGAGAGAGGGAAAAGGAAATGAAAAGGTGCAAGAAAAGCGACAAAGGCTTTTCTAGTAGAGTTTGAAACCAAACACATCACGGAGTGGTAGGGACCTCTGAAAATCATTGAGTCCAACTCTCCTACCAGAGCAGGATCACCTAAAGCAGATCACGCAGGAACACATCCAGGTGGGCGCTGAGAATCTCCAGAGAAGGAGACTCCACCATCTCACTGGGCCTGTTCCAGTGCTCTGCCACCCTTGAAATAAAGAAGTTCGTCTCGTGTTTAGATGGAAAACTTCCTGTGTTCACACTTACACCTGTTACCTCTTGTCCTGTCACTGGAGACCACTGAGAAAGAGTCTGTCCCCATCTTTCTGACACCCACCCCTCAGATATTTGGAAGCACTAATAAAATGCTCCCCTCAACCTCCTCTTCTCCAATGCTCTTCACTGTGCTCCCAGATCACTGCAGTGCAGCCTCAGGCTTGCTTTCACCAGCTCAGCATCGGCCCCTTGAAAGTTTTATTCCTTTCTCCACCTCTTGACCCCAGGCAGAGAGCCTGTCACAAGACAGAGGAGATATTATTTTTGATTCTACCAAGTGGTGAAAGATTTTCAGCCTTGACCCATCAGGCCACGGTGCAAACCACAGCCTTGCTCACTCAGGACAGCTACAAAAATGCCATCCTGGGAAAAAGTTTTTATATGGTGAATGTTGAAGGGATGGAGGAAATTTCTACCCATACTGCAGTCTCAAAGGTCATTTAGGGAGTCAGCCCAAGTGTTTGACATTGACACTCCCTCAAAACTGCTTGATTGGACATAGTTGTGTTGATGCAATGAGTATGCTGACTTCAGGTGGTTATTTCATATCTGCAAAGAGCAGAAACTCTCCCCAGGCATTCCCTAGAATGTCTTAATTAAATATCTAACTTCCATTCTGGATCCCACTGAGAGGATCAAACATTTACTGCTGCAGAACAGGTCTCAACATCCAACTGAGTACAGACCTCATTCCATGGTACTTTGAGCGGAGTGGATAACTAATAGTTACAGTCAATGTATTAAGAAATGAATACCTTAATAATTAATTACTTTGCTATTAAAATGGATAAATAAGTTAAAGGTATATAATTAACTGCAGTTCCATCTCATGAGCTTTTAGACTGCATTGCTGGAGATCAGCGTTGTCCCATTGTAGATGGCAAACAGTAATTGCTGAAATTTCTTCTAATACCATGGGAAGAGGTTCTGCAGTTAATTCTTCACTGAAGATGTCTGTTTGATAGCCCTGGAGGATGTAATCTGTAATATATATCTGCAGAGAAGTTAAAGGAATGAAAGTAGCAAAAGACACTTTCCCTGTCTCACTGAGGCTGCTTTTCAGGATTGGAAGAGCATTTCTACACTTCTGTGTTTCACCTTGCCATAGATAGCACCACTAGAGCAGCAATAGAGAAACTCCAGCAGTGCAGAAAACTCTCCTGCTACAGATGTGACTGAAACAGCTGATGTGTTAAATACAAGCTACAAGCGTTGCTACTGAAGAGGAAAACTTCTTGCTACCATAGAATCATCATGGAACAGGTTAGGTTGGAAAGAACCTCAGAGATTAACTATTTCAACCTCCCCACCGTGGGCAGGGACACCTCTCAACTAGACTTGGCTGCTCAAGGTATCATCCAGCCTGGCCTTGAACAGCCCCAGGGAGGAGGTACGAGCTCGGTCTGCAGTGGTCTATGACCTACATGCAAGGAGATAATCTGTGTAGACACCTAAAGCTCTCCAGCTCTTAACAGGCTGTTTTAACCCAGAGCTTCACATGATTTGATGTGGTTATGAGTTGCAGGGTGCCTCAGGAGGTGAAGAATGTTGAGCAGACTGCTGGTCTGAATCATGGTGCTCCACAAGGAACTATGATCACAGCACAGACTTCACCCCTAGCATTATTCCCTCTGGGAAAAAGGCAATAAAATAAAAAGGGAAGCTCTTACAGCAGCAAGGCTGGGTGCAGGACACAGAGTGATTTGGCATGAAAAAAAGTTAGGGGGCTCATTAGAGGCAAAGTTATTAGGCTAAGCAAACAGTTAATCCCTGTCACACAGAGGTAACAGAGTTGCCAGTCTTGAACTCTAAATTAAAGGCACTCTCTGAGCACCAGAGAAGTGACTCTTTTTTGCAGCTTCCTCAGTACCATCCGTCTACCATAATGCGGTGGGCTTTTTCTTTCTCTAAATTCTGGGCTCCAACTAATTACTGGCAGGAAGTGCCTATTTTTATGCCATTAGTATGCAAATGAGTGAGAAGCAGAAAAATATTCTAAAGGAACTGTTACAATATCTGTCCACAGATTACTGGCCAATTAGAACATGGGATTAGGGCTGCGAGACCCCAGAAGAGTATGGCCAAAGTCTTTCTGCTTGGGTGCCTCAAGCGTCATTTCAATGGGAACTGTATATACACGGCCCTTTTCCTGGAAAAAAGGGGAAAAAAAGTTCAAGCCTAAATTGCCTGCTTACAAATGAGCACTTCTACACTTGAAAAAACGAATGCCTTCACTTCCTCGCCTCAATTTTTCTATCCATAAATTGGGCATAAAACAGCCTGTTCGCTTGTGATCCAGCACACGCCAGGGGCAAATTATTCAGCCAGACCGGAGGCCTCCTCTCACCCTGTCTGACAACATCTAAAAATGAAAATCCTGCATTTATAAAATTATTTGAGTGAGTGATAAACGTCAAAAAGACTTTCCTGATAAACGTTAAAAAGACTTTTCAAGTCTTGCCACTTCTGCTGGGTTAAAAAAAACCCGAAACACAAAAACAACAGCAAGAACTCGTGAGCCTCGTAACACCTTGGCAGTTCAATAGCTTGATAGTAGCAGGAATTCAGAGGTGTGGGAGAGTGGAAAACAACTTTTCTAGGCTTTTTGAACCTAGGCAATCGTGAAACAAAACGCTGCATTATCCTAAGGGTATTTCTCATGCAAATCAGCCTTCTCACTCTTTCAAAATCACCGATTAGCCAGAGAAGGAAAAAATACAACATAATTCCTCAAGTTACTGATCTTGGTGATTCTCACTGCTGTACTCCTTGGAAATTTTGCTTTATCACTCCACTAAATATTACTCAGTCGGACTTCCTATTAAAGACAGGCTTCTGTCTCCATCCCAAAGATAACACCATGCTAAACTGAGTCAGCGTGACACTCTCCCTCTGAGAAATGTTGCTGCAGTGGTTTGTTAATCACTGTGGCCAAAGAGGCGGCATCACGGCCCAGGTGGTACCAAGAACACCTGCCCAGCCTCTCCCTGGAGTTTCACCACCTGAAAACGCTTATCAAGACAACGCTACACATCCCTCCTACACCTATATAACTGACAACAGCCCCTACTTTTTCCCTTTCATCTGCTTCTCACAGAGAAGCATCTACGTTATTTTCCTCCCCTTTAGCTCACCTGGTGTATAGCTCCACGTTACTTATGCCTCCCACCTATCTCTGCTCCCCAAACTCTTCCGAAGGGCCTCATCGCTCGCTTGGCAGCTACTACGAGAACCGGTTTGTTTCCCCTTCTATCACTTTCCTCCGTTCTGTTTTCCTTTTATTCCCGAGTCCAGCAGCCGGGCCCCGGGTTGCGGCCGAGCCCCCGCACGCCTGGCGGGGAGGCCACGGCGGGTAGCGAGGAACTGCGCCTCTACAAGAGACACGTGGGCTCAGGCCCCTCGCCCCGCGGGCAAGGTGGGTCGGTCAGGCGGCGTCTGGCCCGGGGGTGAGCGGCCGGCGGCGGGGCCCGGCCCCGGGGCGGCCGGCGGAGGAAGGAGGGCCCGGCTGGCGGCAGGGGGGAGGCTGGCTCTGCTGCGCGCCGAGGGGAGGGAGGGGCCGGGACGCCGGCGCGTCGGTGCCGACGGTCTCCAGGCGGGAGTGAGGAGGAGGAGGAGGTGAGCTCCCTCTGGGTGGGGTAAGGAGCGGGGCCGCCCGAGCCAGGCAGAAGGGAGGGAAGGGGTCAGCGCGGAGCGGCGGGGCGGGCGCTCGGCCCGGGGCGAAGGCCAGCGGTGGCCGGCGCCCCGTAGGAGGAGAGGGTGGGGGGAGTAGGGGAGTGGGAAGGGGGGCGGCTAGCCCGCCGAGTCCCGCTCCGCTCGGCACTGGGGGAGGAGGCGAGGGGAGCCGGCTCGCTGCCGCCGGACGCGGGGCTGCACGCTCCGCCTGACGTGGCCTCCTGGCACCTGCGGCGCGGGAGGCGCTGTCGGGGACAGCCGTCGCCTCGGCCCCCCCCCACTAAGATGGCTCCGCGGCCCCGGCGGCGGCCTCCGGAGGGGGATCTGCCCGGTCTCATGGTCCCGGTGGCTGCCTCTGGTGTAGGGCAGCCTAGAGGCTGCCCCCGCGGGCAGGAAGCCGCTGCGCCGGGAGCGGTGGCGGCGGGGGAGCAGCTGCTGTTGTCACTGAGTGCCAGCTCCACGGCGGCCCGGACATGGCTGTCCGCGCTTTGACCCCGCGGAGCCGCTGGAGGGGCAGGGAGGGCCTGCAGGTACCCTTCGGCCCTTCACCCGGCGTCTTCCAGGGCAGTCCCCGGGCACGCAGGGCTGCAGGCCCCGGGGTAGGCGGAGAGAGAGGCGCGGCCTGTCCGGGCCTGGTTGCTCTGAGCCCGGCTCGGGCAGGTGGCTGCAGCAAAGCCGCTGTCGCGATGTTCCCTGGCCGACAGGCCTCGGCCTTCTCCCGGCCCCGAGCAGCCCCTGGAGTCTGTCAGCGTTTAAAATAGATGTGTATGTGTACATTTCTAAAGACACTCCTGTTTTGCTCTTCTTGATTGCAGTCTCTGCCGGGCAGGGACTCCTTTTGGTAAGCAGTTACAATGCGAGCTGCAAAATTCGAACCCAGTGTCATTGCAAGTGTCACTATACTGCACTTAAAACCTTAATATACATGTATAAAGAGGTCTGCTGGTACAACTGTCAAGAAAACTTGTAACCTTTGTGGTTGCATGGTGTCAATGTTTTACAGAACAAGGAAAACAACCATCCAAACGCTGCCTGTTTTGCAAAACATGTAGATTTCAAGATTGTTTTTATTATTTTAAGCTGAAAAATGCCACGTGACAGAGCGCTTGAGAGCAGAGGAGCTGCTCAAATACACTTTGCAAACGAATCCCAACTTCAGGAAAGTGTGTCTCAGATGAATGAGACTTGGCAGGTCTGCACAAATCTTTTAACACATGACTCTGTGATGATTGGAGTAGCAGACTGGAGGAAAGAAACCATTCGAGGTGCAAATGCATGCACTTTTTTTAAGAAGCGGGGGGAAAAAGAGGGGAAAAAAACCCTCAGCCACCAAGAGCTTGACGCTTGCTTTATGGTAGGATTTTTTTCTGGTTGACAAGAAGTGGGTGCACATTGCTGTGATTCAGAGTTTAATCCAGTAGGCAGGTAAAGATGGGCAGCAGATTTTAGTGTGGCTTACAACAACGGGTTGGCATAATTAAATAGTGCTATTTTATGGGACTCTATTAACCTGGTTCACCTTAAATCTTAACTGTGACAGGCTTTTCATGTAAAGAGCTTCCATACAAAGTACAATATTGAATTTTAATTGGGGCTTTCAAGACCTAATGTGTTCTTGCTCCATCTCTGTGGCTTTTTATTACTTTTTTTTTCCCCCTTTGGTTCTTGGAGGCCCAAGTATAGTGAAGTACATTGGAAAAACACTTTCTGACAAGTTTAAATGCTGTGTATCCAGATCATGTGAATCAAGGACACGTTTTTAATACAGTGCTGGGTTTTTTGACTGCATATGCCTGCCACTTATAAAAAGGTGAAGTTGTCTTAATGTTGCAATACTTGAGTCTTTACAAACTGGGTGAAAAGTTACCCTAATTAGGATGATTTTAGTCCTTTACCAACTCGGTAGAGTATATTCATAGAATCATTTAGGTTGAAAAAGACCTTTAAGATCATTGGGTCCAAACCTTAACCTAGCACTACCAGGTCCATCATTAAACCATGTTCCTAAGGAAATGACCCATCCACAGATCTTTTAAATAATTCCAGGGCTGGCTACACAATTGCTTCTCCAGGCAGCGTGTTCCAATGCTTGATGGCCCTTTCAGTGAAGAAGTTTTTCGTAGTGTCTACTGTAAATCTCCCCTGAAGCAATTCAAGGTCATTTGTTGTTGTCCTGCCATTTGTTAATTGGGAGAAGAGATTGATACTCACCTTGCTACAGCCTTCAGGTAGTTGTAGAGAACAGTGATGCCTTTTCCACATATGAAGAAAACACATGGAATGGTATTGCCTCAAGTGCTTGAAGTGTGCAGCAAAGCCCTGCTGAAGGCAAGAACAGCCCATAGTTGATCTAGTCCCACATAGTTGAGCCTGAGTGAGGGAAGATGTTTGGCATGGGAGTCGCTAATGTGATACTAGCAAACATCTGTATTTCAGGCTTCGGGATTTGCCATGAGTTACTAACACCTGTTAATTAACCTTTGTGGAGCTCTCTCCTGCTTTAGGATCAGTACCAAGTGTGACTGGTGCTGCCAGTCTGGTCATGCCTGTCGCTTGCAAAGTGCCTACATTACAGCTGAAACATGTCACTTTTGCTGCTAAGTCACTTAGGCTCTAATGTAAAAGTTATACAACTTCCTTAATGTTGTTTTAAAACAAAAATATAGACAGATTTTAAAGACCTGTTTGGCTGGAGGCCCATTTTAGAGTGGCCAGTAAAAGTAATAAACTATCCTCAAACGTTTCTGCTCAATAAAATTTGAGAATATGAAAACAAAAAAGTCCCTGCTTTAGCTTTTTATAAATATTTTCTACACCCTGTGACTACAGTGTTTGACATTGCCTGCAGCTCAAAGAGCCACAAGCCTTCAGTGTTTTAGGCTTCTGACTTGATCTGCAGCACAGGCTTTGTTTTGACCAAAGCAGTGAAGGTTGATGGTCTCTGACCAAGATTTTGCACTGGTGAAAATTTCTGGATAGCCATTTTTATATTCAAAGCAGAAATACACCACCGTGCTTGCTTTCACTCAGAGCTCCTGGAATAAACTGCTTGGGCAAAGCTGGAATGGCTGCTGGAAGCTGTGATCACACCAAATGCTTCCTTAGATAGAGTAGGCCAATAGTTTTGGAAGCTTTTCCGGTCTTTAAATTCTTTTGTGTGACCAGCTGGAAGCTACCTTGGGAAAAAGAAATAATGCATAGTGCATCGTCCGGCCTCACAAGAACAGAGTGTGTATGTACAGCCCTATATACTGCAGGTTGGGAGAGCCATTGAGATAAGGTGTTTCTCCTGCCGCTGTTGATCAGCAGATATTTCATCTGGAATATTCTGACATATTAGCTGCAAAGTCTTGTCTCAAGACTTCAGATCTTATCTGGCTAAATAACTGAATTAACTGCCGGTATCATGTTAGGGACTTACATGGAGAACAAATCTTACAAAGAGCAACTGAAGGAGCTGGGGCGGTTTAGTTTGAAAAAGAGGAGGCTGAGAGGAGACCTCATAACTACAACTTCCTGAAAGGATGTTGTGGAGAGGCTGGTGCTGGTTTCTTCTGACAGGTAATGAGTGATAAAACAAGAGGGAGCAGCCTCAAGCTGTGTCTGCGTATGTTTGGACTGGCAAGAATGGTTAGGCATTGGAATGTGCTGCCCAGGGAGGTGGTGGAGTCGCCAAGCCTGGATGTGTTTAAAGGTGGTTTGGATGTGGTGCTTGAGGATGTGGTTTGGGAGTGCACCTTGTAGAGTAGGGTTGGACTTGGTGATCCTGAAGGTCTTTTCCAACCTGGATGTTTGTGTGATTCTGTGATATGCCGAATGCCTTTCCTCACTCAGGCTAAACTATGTGGGACAAGGTCAGCTCATGATGTGTGAACTATGTACTCTGAAGAGACATGTATGGCACACATTGCTGTGTGAACAGAGTTCCTTTCTGTTTAAGGAAATACAATGAAAATACATTTCAGGGTCAAATTTTTAGTGATATTATAAACAATGGGACCATGATGTTGACTGCTGCTGTCACTGAAATTGGTAATAAAACAATGCTGCGTTTGAGGGCTTCTTTGTGCTACTGCTGGAGACATAAGCCATTGTGTAGTGTGAGTAGTAGCAAAACCAAGGCAAATGATTTGTTGGCTTGAACAGAGAGAATATCTCATTCTCAGAGTAATTGGATAACTAACTAATAATTTCTGATTAAACCAAGTACTATTCAGAAGTGGGGAGCAAACTAAATACATATGCAAGGATGTTAGGAACCCTTACAGCTGGTATTTTAGAAATATGTTGGCTACAAAAGGGTTTTATTTCCATTTGTATGTGAGAAATATTCTCTACCAAGTTGGTAAAGCAGGTGGATCATCTTAATCTTTGGTGGCAAGTTGTTAACGAGGGGCTCTGGAGAGCTTGCCTTCTCCTGCCCCCAGCCATCAGTAAGCGGTGCAGTTAGCAGCAGTGAAGCGGCGCCTTGGTGCTGTAAGGACTCATAGCCCGGTGTGAATTTCACTTCTGAACAGATCTGTATCAAAGTATGTCTTAAACATACACCTTAGCTAGCCATATTGCTGCACGTCAGATGTGAAAGTAAAAATAAATGTGTGAAGCACCAGACAGAGTATGAAATCTAAATCTGAAAACCATGTCTCCAAACAGCCTATTATCCGAAATCCTGGACCCTGTATATATGGGATCGTATCTATATGCTTTATTTTTGATCCACAGTATTTCCTGTAGGCAAGAAATCAAAAGATCTTTTCAAGTTCTAAATGCCAAGAAGCAGGGAAGCCAATACTTCAGATTGCTGGTATTTTGTGTGTGAGTAGCTCTTTGATGTCCACATGAGAACTGGAGGAACGTCTAAAATTAACAATGAAGTATGTAAAATTAATGATGAAATGCAGAACTTGGAGGGAGACAGGCGAGGCCAGGCACTAAGTGTGGTTTGTGTTTCTTCCCCCTGAATAATTATTTGTTAGGATTAGGACAGAGAAAGAACACAAACAGCTGAGACACATAAATCCCAAAGTAAGTTAGTGCTGTATAGGCAGCTTTGATTTAGATGTTTCTCCGTGTGTGTGTTTACATCTAATCAAGCATGCAGAATGTAATGTGATTAGCAGAAGCATTCTCCTTGGCACTTCAGATGCAACTGGACTTAATATCGACTTCATACCTTAATTTTGCCCAATTGATGCACAAAAAAACCCCTGAAAAAGTGAATGTTAGGTTGACAAAAAAAAGAATTTTATCAGTTCTGCATCTGCAAGCATCTTTGCATGCTGTTTGTACCACACTACAACCAGTGTGGGTTCACATACTGTGTCCAGTTCTGTTCCAAGAGTATCTGGGGGCATCCCGGTGCCATGTTTGTACAACAGGTTGTCTGGTAATGATGCTCGGTGGTACAAGTATGATAATGCCCTAAAGACCGAGGGCATCTTTTCTTTGTAGAGTTACAAAGGTTACACTGGCCATGCCATGGCAACAGAAAACTTGTGGTCATTGTGATTTGATTGAAAATAACACCCAGAGTTCTTTCATAGTCATTATTGGAAGCTGTTATGGAGAGGGAAAAAACAGCCTTCCACACCATTTAAGATCACACCTAAGTAGTTGGATTCAGATTAAATATGATGCAGTGTGGTGGTGGTTTTGGTTGTGTGTTCTCCCCCCACCAAAGGAGGTTTAGGTTGGATATTAGAAGAAAATTCTTCACTGGAAGTGTTCTCAAGCACTGTAACAGGCTCCCCAGGGAGGTGGTTGAATCCCCTGTAGGTGTTTCTAAGGTGCAGAGATGTGGTGCTGAGGGACACGGTTTAACACCAGCCTTGGTAGAGTTAGAGAGTGGTTGGACTCAAACTTAAAGGTCTTTTCCAACCAAAATAATTAATACAGTGAATTCCTGAGTGTAACCTCGAGTGCTTTGGGGTAAAGTTCTCCAAATAAACAATAACATCACCTTGTTGGCTTTAGAGAATAATTTCATGTCCCGGTCTTGCTTTAAGAAAACTTTAACAAGACATATACTTAAGTCGGTTTTCTTTGTTGCTGTGATTTCAATGTAAAGGCAGGATTTATGGGAATGACTGTGGGGTGCTGTTGGCTTAATTAGTCATTATTTCTGGCAAGGCATAAAAAAATGGGCTGTTCTTGTGCCTAAACCCAGTAGCATGCTTTGTTTTTAATCTCTGGGTCTTTTGTAAAACAAATGGGTGTGCTGGTAAGTGCAAAGTATATGCATTTAAAGTTCTTAGAGTATTATTTGACATGCTGTTCTGGGGAGTCATTTAGGGTTTTTGTTGATAGCTAAATTTACTAAGGTAGTCTGACCCTGGAGAAATGTGTATTTAAATGTTCTTTTTTTTTTTTTTATAAGGAGTAGAATGACAGAATCACTGAGGCTGGGAAAGACCTTTAAGATAAGAGTCCAACCGTAACACAAGTACCATGACCACATCCTGAAGCACCACACCTACAGCTTCTTGAACACCTCCAAGGATGGTGACTCCTCCACCTCCCTGGGCAGCCTGTTCCAACCCCTCACCATTCTCTCAGTAAAGAAGTTTTTCCCTAATGTCCAACCTAAACCTCCCCGACACACCTCAAACCCGGTTCCTCTTGTCCTGTTGCTGCTTACTTGGCAGAAGAGACCAACACCAGCCTCACTCCAGCCTCCTTTCAGGGAGATATAGAGACCAATAAGATCTCCCCTCAGCCTTTTCTTCCCCAGACTAAACAACCCCAGCTCCCTCAGCTGCTCCTTGTATGACACCCTCCAAACCCCTCACCAGCCTCATTGCTCTTCTCTGGACATGCTCCCAGACCTCAATTTCTTTCCTATACATTGATGTCTAGATCTGAACCTAGTACTCGCGCTGTGGCCTCTCTGGGGCGGCACCATCACTGCCCTCCTCCTGCTGGACACACTGGTTTTGATCCAGGCCAGGATGCTGTTGGCCAGTTGGGGCACACTGCTGGCTCATGTTCAACCATCCACCAGCACCCCAAAATCCTTTTCCTCTGGGCTGCTTTCAGCCAGTTTGCACCAAGCCTGTAGCGATGCTTGGGGTTGTTGTAGCTGAAGTGCAAGACCTGGCACTTGGTCTTATTAAACCTCATTATGTTGACCTCAGCCCATGGATTTAAATACCTGTCCAGAACTTGGAGGTTTGGAATTGAATATGGCTTTTCTATGAGGGTCTATTCAAGGATTAAGTGCAAAACACTACAGAGCTTTCTAAACCTGCTAATACCTATTACAGGGTTTTTTCAAAGCGTTGAAGGATTATCCCTGTGATATGCTCACGTTGGGCTGAGGGATGTCTCTTACAGGCTTGGGTTATTTGTTGGCCTTGTTGAGCTGAATTGCCAGTAATTGGTATTTCACCCAGAAGCGACCCAGGTGACTTAGGGAATTCCACCACCTTCAGCAGCCCCATGCATGTGGAATGTCTCTCCTAATCAGGATTAAGGGGGGAGGCGTTGAGCACAGCAATGATTGCAGACCTGCCTTCTGAAACAAAATCCACAGGGGCATGTGACACAAATGCTTCTCCGTGCCTGTGCCCTCTTGTCAGACCGCAGCTTATGCCTCTCTTAGACATCCTTAACGAGCACAGGACATTGCTAAAGCAGAAAATGGCTTTGCACCTTCCTCTCTTCATGAATTTGTTTCATGATTAAACTTTTAAAAGTCACAGCCCCCAACACACAAAGTGCAGTTTCATGGTAGCTGTGACATTATTTTACCGTTCATGCTGTGAATTCCATTCTCTAGTAAAATGAATATTATATTGGCCTTTTAAGTTGGTTGTCAGTGGAGAATAGGGAAGCTCCACTTGCAGCATCTGTATGCAATCTTGGCGACAAGTAGGACCCTCTGGAAAGCTGTTACTGTTGGGGCAGAACTAATCATTCCATGTGAAATTATATAAGGAGAATTAGCTCTGACTCTACCTCATTTCCTTTCATACCGCTGTGAAAATAAGCTTTGGAACATCAAACTTTCCCTCCTTATTTCTCTAAGTACTTTATTAAATACTTCTATTAAGGCTTATTTATTGTAGATGCTAGAAACAACAGTAGCTACCTGGGTTTCTAGGTGCTAATGGGATGTGCTTGCCTGCCCAGTTTGGCAGTTTTGATCTCCTCAGGACTGGGCTCCTGGGATCAGCTGCTGGTCGCAGCTTTCTCTGTACTTGGACTTTATTTCCCGGGTGGATCATTCAGAATCCTTCCTATTTAAGGTAGCATGCTTGATGTGATAGAAAATTGTCAATCACAGGACTGCCTTGGCTATTTAGAAGAAAGAGAGATCAAAAGCCTGCTTGGAGCTCTAAGGAGCAGTCAAGTCACCTGCTGATTTGCCTGGCGGGAGCCTAAACTCATGCAGCCTTTAGGTTTAAAGAAGAAAACGCAGCTCCCTGGAGGTCATCCTCTCTACACTAAGGCCCTGTGCTGTCTGCATGAGCATACAGTGTTCAGTGTAAAGCCAGGCAGATAGGTATAGATGGTTTCTGACATGTTCATTTTAACCAGGTCTTAAAAACAATCAGTGAAGATGTGTGTAACTCCTCCATCACCTAATCCATTGTTTAACCATCCCTAGAGGTAGCATATTTGCTCTAATACTGTTCTAATTTTTTTTTTCTTAGTCTGTTCAGCTCTGTGGACTTTTACATTTGTTTTCTCTTTCCCTGCTGTGGCTGTTGCAGTAGTGGGACATGATCATCTCTCTTTTTGTAGCTGCTGTTAACTTGTTCTGAAGCCTTTACCCTTTCTCTTTACTCATCTCTTTTTTTTTTTTAATGCTCTTCGAGCCTATTTTCCTTTTAACTTTCCCTCATTGCTTAGGGATTTTTTTTGGTGAGCTTTTCAGTTTCCTACATCTATATATTTAATATCTGAGTCTATATCTGAACATAATGTACAACCTTATGCCGAATAAGTGATGAATAGAATAAATCTTACCACCTTTTGCCTGTGGTGCTCCTGTTAATAAAAATCACATAAAATCACAGAATGGCTTAGGTTGGAAGGACCTCTGAGATCATCTCCTCCAACCTCCCTGCCATGGGCAGGGACACCTCTCAGCTAGACTTGGCTATGCAAGACCTCATCCAACCTGGCCTTCAATACCCTGAAGGGAGGAGGCATTCACAGCCTCCCTGAGCAACCTACTCCAGAGTCTCACCACCCTTGTACTGAAGAGCTTCTTCCTAAGATACAGGCTGAACCTATTCTTTCCTTTGCTTCAAACCATTCCCCCTTGTGCACTCTCTACACCCTTATGCAAAGTCCCTCTGCAGCCTTCCTGTAGGATCTCTTTGATATCAGAAGACAGCTTTAAGGTCCCCCTGGAATCTTCTTTCTATGCTGAACAAGCCCAGTTCCCTCTGTCTATCCTCCAGCCCTTGGATCACCTATGTGGCCTTCCTCTGCACTCACTCCAACAGCTCTGTGCCCTTTTGCTGGGGACACCAGAACTGGAGGCAGTATTACAGGTGGGGTATCAGCAGAGCAGAGTCAAGGGGCTGAATCCCATCTCTTGCCCTGGTGGCCACAATCCTCTTGGTGCAGCCCAGGACAGAGTTTGACTTCTGGTCTGCTTGGGTGCACTACTTGCTCATTTTTACTCTTTTAACCCAGTTCAGTATTAAAACTCCACTTTCAAGTCCTTTTTTTCAACTCTAATTCTGCATCCCAGGAATCCTTGCAGCCCTTCCCAGGTAACTAGAAAACACTGCAACTATATTGTTCATAATCCAAGTAATAATTGAAAACATGAAATAAGCCTGCAGTGAAAATACTGCCTGCATTATGATGTGAGGGCCAAGAGGAAGAAGCTTATTATAGTTGGGAATTCTGCAACATCTGCCTTGTTGCAGATCTTGGTGGAGATGGACTTACAGGATGGCTGGGTTGTGATTTTGACACCATCATCTTTGGGGTTATTTGCTGGTCTTTGTTATGTCTATATGGGCCCTGTACTGGGAAGGCTGCAGCTGGATACATTAAGTCAGTTACCTTGTAGCTGCAGGTGGTTAAGGAGGGAATCTTAGTGAGATAAAAATCAACTTGTTGAACATTTGCATGGATTTGCACACTTGGGCTGGTGGTGACTTTGTTCCTCAGAGTGCTGTGTAAAAAGTAATTGCAGTTAATTGCGCAAATGTGGATTTGTGTTTGTGTCTGTAACTCGGTGTGTCCTCGCACAAAGGCTTCTAGCTGCTAGATCAACACTTGAAAAATAAATCTTTAGTCAAACATCTCAATATTTGGAGTCTTTATTTTGTGTGTTGTGTGGAGAAAGAGGAGGGCAAGAAAAGGGATCTGTATCCCAAACCCTTTTCTTTCATGCTCTTTGCTTGGAATGTAGTCTGCAGGCATTTGTCTTTTATAGTATTGTTTTAGAACACCTGATGTGATCAGAAGGCCTTCATCTTCTCCTTTGCACTGCTATTTCCAAAGCCGAAGCGGCTCAGAGATGCTGCAGGAGAGTTGGAAAGTAGCGAGAAGCGTGGCTTATGGTTAAGGCAGGTGTGGCTTCAACATCTGTGCCTAGGAAAGCTGCAGTCTGAGCTGCCTTCTGTCTTCAGGATTTCTGGGATTCCAGAAGCAGAAGTGATGCAGATAAGGCATGTCCTTTGAGGTTTCAAAGTGCTTCTGCTCAGATTGTGAAGCTCTTCCTTATTAGGCCCACAGGAAGCCCGTCTCCTGTAGTGCAGCCAAATTGGTATTGTTATTAGCTCCTTCTCCTCAGCCTCTCCAGTGCTAGCTCTTCTCTGTGGTGGCACTATTTGGGAAGAGGAGCTTCTATGGTTGTCTCTCTATTGACTAGCCGAGTATGCGGCCTCTCCACGTAATCACGCATGGTAATTTCTGACTTGTAAAGCTGTGATGAGATCCCAACAACAGTTGATTGAAAGTTTCTGTGTGTTTTTATTTTTTTCCCCTTAAATTGAACTCTCCAGTGCTGAAACTTGAGACTTGTAACTGGGAACCTTCATTAGAACACCACCTAGAATAACAGGAAGGAAGAGCCCAAAGCCTTGCCACCAGACAGATTCATTTTCTTTAACGATTCTCCCTTTTGCCAATTGTGGTCTTGCAAAGCTGGTGTTTGACCTTGGTTTATTTCAAGTGCAGCAAGCGCATCGGTTTTGGTGTGGCATAACATTCTGCATATTCCTCTCGAGTTGAGGAAATTCCTTTTCCATCGTCTCTGAGCGTCAGTCACGTGTCTCCTTTCTGATCTCAGGCCTCTCCTGCTTACCTCAAGGCTCCCTGCTTGCTGTGCTTCACCTCTGCTGTTGCATCCTGCTCTGGAAGGCTGTGCCAGGTGAGATGTGTGTGCTTTTCTTCCCCTTTTCAGCAGAGTCCTGGCCTGGTGTGCAGCCTGTGGGAAGAGGCAAGCTAGTGACCTTCCTTTTCTCCAGCTATAACCTTTTTGAAAGGACTTCACTTAACAGGCAAAGCAGGTATGCTCTGAGGGGGCTCATCACAAAACCCTTCACAAAGATACACTGCTGTAAATCTGCAACTAGATTCTGCAGAAGGAGCAGCTTGTAAGTAATATATTAAGAGGAACTGGGTGAAACACGAAGACAACTTCCAAATGAGAGAAGCAGGTGGTTTGCATCGTTTCCGCCACGCTCAGTTTTTATGTTGGTGTCATCCTAACAATACATGACAAATGAATATGCTTTTCTCTCCGTGATGTTTAAAGTTTGATTACCTGAATATTTATGTGCTTCACTACTTAGGAATATTTGAGGAGTTTTATCCTTCACTGGATTGTATATGGAGCAATTTGGGGAGTTGAACAGCGCATTTGATTGCCGGCTCTCCTAAAATAAGTTCGTGATCGTGTGGATGTATTAATATTGCATTTAAAAATGTAAACTTTGAGGATGGTAGTTATTAAATCCCCTTTGAGAGGTGAACTCTGTTCTGTTCTCTGGCATTAATTATGCAGGTTTGAACTTCCTTAAATGAAACCGAGGTAGGGCTTTTTATTTGTGTGTAGCTGTTTGAAATAAATTACCAGTGCAAGAAAACATTCTGCTAATAAAGGAGGGATGCCTGGAGTTGGCTCTGCTAACTGAGACAATTTAATTCATCCATCATCAGGGATGATGTTTCTTAGCAACACAAAGTATTTTCACCCGGGGTGCTTTCAGGAACTTCCAGGTTTTTCTTCAAATGCAGCCTTGGTAGGATTTGCTATGACCTGAAGTTCGTCCATCTGTCCTGAAGCTCCCAATCCTTACTTCCACTGATCAAGTGATCTGATGTATGTGTGGGTTTCTCTCGGCTTAATAATCCACAAGTTGACTTAGGGGCTCGTTTCGCATGTCAGATTTTCCAGAGGGTTCTGGGAAATTGTGTTGCTCTGTATGGCAAAGCTAAAAGTTACTGGAAACGTGTTAGAGTTTCATAGTAAAACAGATAGAGAGAAATATTGGCCTGGGAGCTAACTAAATGCTTTCTGATAGCCACAGCCTCAAGGGGGTTACTGGGATCATTTGTAATAAAAGGCTATCTTTGATATCTCTTGGTGAATTGACTAGTGCTCTGCTTAGATCATCATTCCTGAAGAAACTGCACTGATACACAATGTTACATTCCCAAATTGTTTGGGTGTAAGAATTGCCTTAACTTATGGGCAGGGTTTTCAGCCTTTATTCTTCTAAGACACTCTCTGTGAAACCAGAAGCAGCTGTTGATAGATGAAGGCTCTACCTTTATTTCTTGCTTTGCAGTCTTTGGACATGTGTGAAGCTGATTTGGTCAGTGTAGCTACAAGCCCAGAGTTATTGGGTAGATTTTGCTTGCATGAGAAACTCTTACAAGTACATGCAGAAAGGGGCTTGGGGATGCTGGTGGATGAGAAGCTGGACATGAGCCAACAATGTGTGCTTGCAACCCAGAAGGCCCATGGCGCCCTGGGCTGCATCAAAAGAAGTGTGGCCAGAAGGTTAAGAGAGGTGATTCTGCCACTTTGCTCTGGTGAGACCTCACCTGGAGTGCTGAGTCCAGCTCTGGAGCCCCCAGCACAGGAAGGAGATGGCCCTGACAGAGTGGGTGAAAGGTGTTAGGACAAGTTGCACCAGGGGAGGTTTAGGTTGGACACAAGGGAAAATATCTTCCCTGAATAGGTTGTCAAGCTGTGGAACAGGCTGCCCAGGGAAGTGGTGGAGTCACCATCTCTGGAGAGATTTCAAAGTGTAGATGTGATGCTGAGGGACATGGTTGAGTGGTGACCTGGCAGTACTGGATTAATGGTTCAATGTGATAATCTTAAAGGTGTTTTCCAACCTAAACAATTCTATCATTCCCTGATCTTCAGGTGTTTCCTAGAGTCCTTTGAAGAATCTCTGAACTTGGACGCTTTTTCTATTTGAAGAGAGAGAAAAATCTTTCCTAGTGACAGAGGCTATAGCCTTGAAAGTACTAAGCCTTTGAAAGCAGCCACAGTCACTTGCATCTGATGTTGCCCTACCTAGAAGCTTGAATTGTGGCAACTTACAGAAAGGTCAGGGCTCCATCTGCTCCTCCTCCTGCAAGACTTTATTGCATGTGGTGACAGACTGTCATTGCTTTCACCTCTGCCTTAGCATCCTGGGATCATTTGGGAAGCTCTGAAAGCAGTTGTAGGCTTTCCTTGCCCTTTCAGATGCTCTATAGGCAATTCATTGCTGGGAGTAAGCACAGTTTGCAGTTGTGATGGCTCCTCTAGGTACTTGCAGTCAGATGTATTTTTCAGAAAGACAAATTTAAAAGATTTTAGAACATTGAGAGTTTATTTTTCCAGCTGTAAACCCAGTGTGTACGAATTTACAGGACTTGCAGAGCCTGCCACAGGCACATGTGCCCAAGCTGCTCAGGAAGACACCAAACCTCCCAAATACTGTACAGAAATTAGTGTAAAATTCCTGGGTTTAACTTGTTTGGGACACTGGATCTTAAAGCCATTTAGCACATGTAGGAAGTATCCAATCTCAGGTCGAAGAACATCTTGATTTAGGGGAAGTTTTTGTTTTGGGTAGAGAAGTGAAGAATTCCATAGGATCTGCAGGCAGAATTTATCTCTTTGGGAAATAACTAGAGGTAATTCTGGTGGAGATGCACCAGTCTGAGAGGAAGAGGAGGAGGCTGGGCTGCTTTATTTATGATTTCTCCTACTTGGGCACTTCTGTATGACAGAATGGTCCCTTAGAACAGGCAGATGATAACAAAACATCATCCGAGTGCTGTGCTAAGGACAAAGCAGCCTCTCCGGCCTGACTGAAGCAGCTGATGGGTTCCTTCTCTCTAACCCTGCTCCCGATTTTTCAGCTGGGGATTCTACCTGTGTTCTGTGCATTTTCCTTTGGTTAGGTACAAAGATGAGAATTGATGAAGATTGCCTTTCTGAAGGTAACAAAGTCTGGAGTAAGTCTAATGGGTGGGGGCACCTTGTCAGTAGGAACACAGTGTCAGTACTGTTGCAGATTTTCAAAACCTACTCTTCATCTTCATCCATCCGTGATTCAGCTGGAGAACACTCACTTGGTAGCCTGCAGCACAATACAAGTTGTGCTTTGCTGGCTTTTGGTTAAAGCAGTGAGCATATTAGTGAATTTTAGCAAAGACAATTTGAAAAGGTCTTATATTTAGGATTCAGTTTAGAAGTTACAAGAATAAGCAGTGGGGTGCTGGTGGGGTTTGGGGTGGGTTTTTTTGGCTGTTGCATCTTTGAATGTTCATGTGCAAAGAATGATGTGATCAGAGTTGTCATTGGGAACATTTAGTTTTACATGGAAAGTATTTTTGGGCAGCTTCTATTTGCAAGAGCACGGGATGGAATATCAAAAGAACTTGGCTAAGAAATTACCATTTGTGCTAAAAGGTCACAAGTTAGAATTGTTTGGATGCTACTTCTGCAGTGAGTCGCTGCCCGAAATGGAGAAGGTGAGTGCAAACCGCTAAGACCTAAAGCATTGATGGTACAAAACTGACATGATACACCAGAGACTCTGATGCCATTCAGAGACAGTTGGGTAGAGGGAAACCTTAAGAAGGTCAACAAGGGCAAGTGTGGAGTCCTACACCTTGAAAGGAATAACCCTATGTACCAGTACAGGTGAGTTTGACCTGCAGGAAAGTAGATCTGTAGAGAAGGACCTGAAAATCCTGATGGACAAGTTCCCTGTGAGCCAGCAGTGTGCCTTTGTGGCTAAAGGAGGCAACTGGTATCTTGGGGTGCATTAAGAAGAGTGACCACTAGGTAAAGGAAGGCTTATGTTCCCCTCTGCTCTGTCCTAGCGTGGCCATATCTAGAGTACTGTGTCTCATTCTGGGCTCCCTAGTTCAAGAAAGAGAGAGTGCTACTAGAGAGAGTCCAGTGGAGGCTATGAATGTGCTGAGGGGCCTGGAGCACCTCTGTGAGGAGGAAAGGCTGAGAGACTTGGGGCTGCTTAGGCTGGAGAAAAGCAGCCTGAGGGGGGATCTGATCAGTCAAGGGTGGATGTTGAGAGGATGGGGCCAGGCTCTTCTCAGTGGTGCCCAGGGAGAGGACAAGGGGCAGCAGGTACAAACTGAACACCTAAAGTTCCAACTCAACAAGGAAAAACAACTTTGCTGTGAGGGTGATGGAGCATTGGAGCAGGCTGACCAGGGAGCTTGTGGAGCATCCTCCTCTGGACACCCACCTGGATGTGAACCTGTGCAACCTGCTTTGAGCGGCCCTGCTTTAGCAGGGGGATTAGGTAATCACCAGAGGTTCTTTCCAACCTCCAGCATTGTGATTTTTCAAGGTGGTAGCTCGAGTTTGACATTATCATTTAACATGGCTGTGTGTTTTCAGAGACTTGGGATCTGAATGATGTTATTCTGATTAGGATCTGGACACATTTATGAAGGAGAAGTTGGATGCCTTCCTGTACATGCAGTCTTCCTATTACATTTGCATGTAACTCATACTATGTGAGAGGCTGCCTGAAAGCAAATGGGTATGGTTCCACTCAGTCTGTCTCTAGTACACAGGGATACTTTGTGTTGTCAATAAAAATCATAAATCTCTACAGTGCTGAGCCTATTTTCCAGCCAAGAAGTAGAACATGAAAGTGTTCTGGCATCTTTAATAGCTCTGTTTTTTAAGTCTCTATTTTCAGTGTGTATGCCTCTCTCTGGCCTAGACTTAATGCAAGATCTCTCTTCTAAGCAGGTTATTCTGATGGGGAGATTATGGGGAGTATTGGATGTGGGAGAGGTTGAATCTCCAATGTTAATGATGATGTTTTGACACACAGTCGTATACTGAGTTCTGAAGGAGGAGGACCTGTTTCTGATGAGGTCCTCCTGTTGTGCAAGGTGTAGAATGGAATGGAAGCCCAATAGAAATATTTTTAGCGTTTTAGATGTTGGCAGTGCCTGGAATCAGCAGTGTAACTGGGTTCTTAAATCCCAGTTGTCTGAGAGATATGGAGAGCAAACACCTTTCACTGCTTACTGTCACAAGACTGAGATAGAATTTTAGAATAGAATAAACCAGGTTGAAGAGAACTTCAAGATCGTGTCCAACCTATCATCCAAGACCGCCTAATCAACTAAACCATGCAACCAAGCACCCTATCAAGTCTCCTCCTGAGCACCTCCAATTTAGGCTAATAGCAGTCATCCTATAACATGGTTTTGCTCTTGCCCTCCTGGCTGGAGTTGTGCCTCTCTTTTCCAAGCTGTGTGTTGCAATGTTAAAGTCAAGAGGTCAATGTTTTCTATTTCCAGTTGGCTAGTTTGAGCTTTCATCCCAGCTCCCCTCTCCTAATAACCACTTTCCCATGTTCACTTTATGAAACTTGCTTACAGTTTTCCATAACCTTTGCTTTCATTGGTTAACTATCTCCAGCCATGGAAGTCAAGCTTTAATTCAGTGATGCCTTTGTACTAACAAAATATGAGGACACTTAGTTCCATGTTAATGTGCTTTCCAAACTGGAATTTTCTTGTATTTCCTTGGCATAAATGTTTTTTTTTTTTTGCCTGTACTCTTTAATAATCCTGTGATGCTCGTATCTCCTACCCTCCAGATCTTTTTTCTCTGTAAACTTCTCATCTCCTTTATTTTGAGAGTTGGCAGGTATTATATCCTATTCAAAGGAAGCAATTTTACACTTAATACAGGCTCAAAATATAAAACCAAAGCATTTAGCTGTTTGCCATGAATTTTACTTCAATGGATTTTGATTAAGGGAGGGAAAAATTTGTACTATTTTCAGATCACTCAGGAATTTAAGTAAAAATACTGTGCTCTGGTAACTTTTGGAACCTCTTTGTAAACTTTAAAAATCTGTTGGTTTTTTTAGTGTTTTATTGTGTTGTTTTTTTCAATTAGTATTTTATTTGCAGATGCTTCTGTAGACTCTAGGATTTACAAGCTTGAGCCAGGCTTGCTTTTGTAGTACCTGGTGGTGTAGTATCAAGGAGAGTAATGTGATGTGACTGCTCTGATTCAAGATGATTGCAACTCACATTTATTCTCCTTCCCACAAATAATGTATTTTGTTGTGGGTTTTTAGTCTGTCAGTGTTGCTGTTTTGCAGGGAGGGCTGACACAGCTAATCAGTCCTTTCCTGTCTGTAAGGTATGTCTGAAGTAAAGGTGGTGGTGTAGATTGTTGCCTAGGTTGATGTAGACCAAGCCCTAGAGCAAACACTATTTTACAGCATTGCCTGGAAAGTGCAGAGGCTTAGATAGGAGGTTTTGGTCTAGATATTTCTCTGTTTAGCCCATATCTGGGGCTAAACTCTAGCAGTTGCTTTATCACCCAATGAACCTTGCCCAGCAGAGAAGAGGAATGGGGTAGGGGAAGGAGGAAAAAAAGGTGGGTTGAAATGGATTTGGTGAAACAACAAAATGGATACTGGTTCCAGAATCAGAATCGTAGAATGGTTTGGATTGGAAGGGAAATTAAAGATCATCTAGTTTCTGTGGGCAGGGACACTTGTAGTAGATCAGGTTGCTCAAGGAACCATCCAACCTTGCTTGGAATAATTCCTGCGTTGGAGCCTTCACAACTTGTATGTAAAGTTGTACTTGAATCAGCAGGGGCACAGCAGTCACTATAAAAGGGAAAGCCATCCTCAGGAGCAGGACAAGGAAGAGGAGCAGAGTCAGGAGGAGGCCTAGCAGGAGAATTCCTCCTTAATGCTGAGTGTGACATTTCTGGTCTGGCATGCACCTGTAGCCACCTCAGATCAACTGCCCTGGCTGACTCCAAACTGCTAACAGCCTGCAGCCCATGGCTGCTCTATGGTTCTGTCTCAGCCAAACTGGGACGATTTTATGTGCTAGAAGAGAATTATTGGTCTTGAGGAGAAGACTGTCTCTCTCCATGGGACAGTTCACATAGCTGTGGCTTGTGGCAAAAATAAATAACATTTAGCAGCCAGGCAGCTGGCACTCCTGCATTTTCCCATCCCTACTGTGTGGTTTAGCTGTTTTTTTTTTACATTCAAGGAAGGTTACAGGGAATCTTGTTTAAATTGCAGTTTGTCTCATGGTCTAGATACTTAGAGAATAAGAGCATTGACTTATCACTGGGTGGCTTCTTTCAGATTCAGTAAGCAAGAGCTCCATTAAAATAGTTTCAGAAACATCTTATTGGTGTGCATACAAAAAAAGTGCTGAGCATCCTGAAATAAGTGCAATGGAATCTCAGCCACACAAAAAGCAGTAACCTAACTGCTTTGTATTCAGAGATTCATAGAACGGTTTGGGTTGGAAGGGACTTTAAAGATCATCTAGTTCCAACCCCCTTGCCTTGAGCAGGGACACCCTCCACTAGATCAGGTTTCTCAAGGCCTCATCCAGCCTGGCCTTTTGAACACTTTCAGCGAGGGGGCATCCACAACTTCCTTGAGCAACCTGTTCCAGTGTCTCACCAGCCTGGCTATAAAGAATTTCTTCCTAATTTCCAGTTTAAGTTTGTCCTACTCAAGCTTCAGTCCATTTCCTCTCATCCTATCACTACAAGCCCTTGTAAAAAGTCCCTTCCCAGCTTTCTTGTAGGTCCCCTTCAGGTAGTGGAAGGCCACCGTTAGGTCTTCTCAGTGTTCTCTTTTCTAGGCTGAGCAATTTCCAGCTCCCTGAGCCTGTCCCAATAGGGGAGGTTCTTTATCCCTCTGATCATGTTTGTGGTCCTTCTCCCGACCCACTCCAGTAGCTGAATGCCCCTGTTATGCTGAGGGCTCAAAATTTGGGTGCAGTATTCCAGGTGAGTCCTTACGAGAGCAGAACAGAGGGGGCAGAGTCACCTCCCTTGTCCTGCTGTTGCTAGTGATCTGTATTTCATATGAAGGGTTGACCTTTGTAGGGGCTTTTCTTCTGAAATAAAGTATAGGCTGGTCTCTTTCTCCTACAGCTGGAAGGGGAGAGGGAGATTCAGCTGATGTTATTTTTTCAGCAAGAATATCAGAGGGAATGGTAGGGCCACTTGCTGAGATTCCAAAGGACTGTGCAGCCCCAGGATTTTCAGCTGTGTGTGGACTGATTCTGGTTAATGCAAAAAAAAAAAAAAACCAGAAAAACAAACAACCAAAACCAAACCAAACCAGCAAAAAGGAAGTCCCTAAGTTGAGACTGAACACTTACCCAGGTCAGGAAAAATGGGATCCTTCCCACTGACTTAAAATGGATAAGTGAGACTTGTGCGTGATGGTTCCTATAAATCAAAGCAAATGGGCATTAAATTGCACATTCATCATTATGATTATCACTTGAACTGCTTAGTGTGTGTAACCTGGTAGGTATGTGCTAGTGTTGTATTTAACTGTGAAGACAGTATTAGGACATCATCTTCTGAATTTTAATTTATTGTGGTGGTCTGAAGCTCTTACAACTTGGAAGAGCTTGAGGCAGAAAGATAAATGATTGGGAGCATGCAAGTGGGGAAGCTGGGGGGTGTGGGGCTTGTTTTACATCTGCTGATCTAGTTACTCAGATAAAACATGCCTTTTGCTGCAAAAATATCTTTTTTTTAAAAGTCAATATAAACCTATTTAAAATGTCCTGGATATGTTAATGCTTTCTTGTGGACCAAAAGGATTCTGCCCACCTAATTGTGTAACTTCAGTTTAAGCCAATTGTCTGTTTCCAGCCTTTTTAATTGTTCTGTGATCTGGGGAGCACAAAGAATGAAATGCATCCAGACTTAAACGTTTAGTGAAATTCATTACCCCTGGGGAGATGGTTTAGAGTTTAGGTGCTGGGCTGTGGGACTGGAACTGGCCCACTGACAGTTGTTTTAAAGGCTGAAGGCTCTTAGAGCCTGTTGCCTCTGGACAATTTCCCTGCAGAAAGGCTGAAGAACATTTTGTAGCATCCAAATAAGAGACTGAAGTGCTGTCTCTACATGTTTGAAATGTTAAGATCTGTTGGAGGGATATGTTTGGTCAGATCAGAACAGAGAGATCTAGAGGAATCAGGTGATAAGAGGTATGGACAGGCTGAGGGAGCTGGGGTTGTTCAGCCTTGGAGAGGAGAAGACTCTGGGGAGACCTAATAGCTGTCTTCCAGTACTTGAAGGGGGCCTTCAAGAAGACTCGGGGGGACTGCTTGCAAGATGCCTGTAGTGACAGGACTAGGGCAGTGGTTTGAAATTAGAGAAGAGTGGATTTAGACTGGATGGTAGGAGCAAGTTCTGCACCATGAGGGTGATGGAACACTGGGAAGGTTTTCAACTACTGAAGAGGTAGTTGAAGATAGTCAAGGTGAGGCTCGCCAAGGCTCTGAGCAACCTGATCTAGTTGAGGATGTTCCTGCTGACTGCAGGGGAGCTGAACTAGATGACCTTTGGAGGTCCCATCCAACCCAAACCATTCTGTGGTTAAAGATTTAGTAGAACTGCTGCAGCAAACATGAAATATTTGGGGAAGAGAATGAAAACATTCCATATTATTGTGGGCCAAATCTGTTCTTTTTTTGCCTGTTGTAGCTCCTAAATGGGTGAAAAGATCCAATGTACTTTTGTGGAGAGAATATCTGGGCTGTGGTATGTTTGTATATGAGGTTGGTATCTGGCAGGATGGCAGTTCTGCCTGGGATTATATCAGTGTTGCCTCATCTTGTGAGAGGAGCTGTAGGCTTAGTAAATTTGGGCTTACTGTTTTTGGTTTCCATTTGTGTTTTAAATCAGACCAGTCACTACTCTTGCACCAGGTTCTCATGTGGCTCACGCAGCCATTCCTGCTACTGCTTGTCCTCTGCTCTTCCTGCCTTTGCATACCGTGGGCTTTGGATCTGTGCTTGATTTAAAGTCAATAAAGTCTTCTGTCACAACTTCTGTTAGTGTTGAAAGTCTTCATTTGGCACATGAGCTTAGGAAGGCTGATCCTCAATGTGACGACGATTGTTGAGGGAGAAAAAATTCTCCTGTTTCCATTGGTAGTGAAAAATTGTAGATGAGAACCTCAAAGAGGAGCACCGAGGGGCATCCTCCCTTGGTTGTCCACAGTGTATTTGGTGAAGAAAAGAAACACTTTAAGGAATGTGACTTGTGGTACTTGATGCAGAAAAAAGCTTCTGTATGCCTAATACATTGGAAAACATTTGTTCAAGAGCACGTCTTCCTCCTGCAAAATTTGCCCCTGTAGTATTAAGGTCAGTCTCCATGTAGGTGATCTCATACGTACTGAATT
Organism: Picus viridis; assembly: GCA_033816785.1. Taxonomy (NCBI): domain Eukaryota; kingdom Metazoa; phylum Chordata; class Aves; order Piciformes; family Picidae; genus Picus; species Picus viridis. The sequence goes on along the minus strand of CM066587.1, from coordinate 2,766,465 downwards.
GTGGTGCCTGAGGTCAGCTTTGGCTTCTCTGTGCAACTCTAAGGGATGTTTTGTCTGCTCCTGTTAAAAAGTAGCATCTCTCTGAGTTGTTTAGAAACTTGTTTACTCCTGCTCTTCCTGCACTTGTCTTCGGTTCCTGATTAAAGAGTAACAGTTGTACCAGCAACCTCCTGTCCTGCTGAACAAGTGACGTTTGAGACAATGGCCTCCTTTGAGTAAATTGGTGCGAACTTGAAGGTAAATTCTTACTGTTGTGGGTGTTTAGGCACACTTCTCTTTACTGGCCCTTGGTGAGGAATAAATGGTCTTGCCATTTTTCTGCCGAAAATGACTGTGTTGTGTTGCTACCTGAGGAGTACTGGAGTGAGTCGGTGCTCCTGGCAGGAAGTGTCAGAAGGCTATCTCATCAAAATCAAACTCAGCTCTTGGATTAAGTGTGTAACATCACATGTCTGTGCAGTTCTCTGAACATCCCAGCTTGACTCTTTCCTATGCAAAAGGTCTCTGCACCTTGTGGTGTGTGACCAGCAGGTCAAGAGAAGGGATTCTGCCCCTTTACTCTGCTCTTAAGAGACCCCACCTTGAATACTGTGTCCCCTTCCCCCGTAAGAAAGACACAGAGTTGTTGGAGTGACTCCAGAGGAGGGCCACAAAGATGATCCAAGGGCTGGAGAACCTCTGCTATGAGGACAGGCTGAAGGAGCTGGGGGTGTTTAGCCTGGAGAAGAAAGTACCCTGGGGGACCTTAGACCTTCTTTCAAATAGCTGAAGGAATCCTACAGGAAGGCTGCAGAAGGGTGTTTCATGAGGGTGTCTAGAGACAGGACAAGGGGGAAGGGTTTGAAGCTGAGGGAGAGCAGGGTTAGACTGGATCTTAAGAAGTTTTTCAGTAGGAGGGTGGTGAGACTCTGGAATGGGCTGCCCAGGGAGGCCATGGAAGCATTGCTCTGCTGTATTATTTCTTGATAGCTTTTTCATGAATCCTTCAGAAGGAGTGGACCGCTGAATGGAGTTGAAATGGAAATAATGCCTTTTCAGGAAGTCCTCCAGTGCATTACATTTGCTTTCTGCATTTCACTTAAGCATTGATTAATTAAGTGATTATGATTCTAGTCACTGCTCAGGTTAGATCTCAGTGACATGTGGATGGGTAATGCACTCTGTGAATTAGGTGTGAAACGGCTGGAGCAAAGCACAAGCTGCTGCTGAGCAGAACCAGGTTGAGTTGTCCTGGCTCTATATTTTAGCATATATATGATACCTTGTGAATGGTGGACAGCCTGCCTCAGCTGGAGCTATTTGGCTGGCCTGGTCCTGTAGAAAATTGCTGGCATGTTTCTCACCTGTGTATCACTTTTCTTGCTTGAGTTGTTTGTAATCCTTACTTTGAGGAAGACAGAGCTACTCAGGGAGGTTGTGGAGTCTCCTCTGGAGATGTTCCAAACCTGCCTGGACATAATCCTGGGCAGCCTGCTCTGGGTGACCCTGCTTTAGCAGGGAAGTTGGACTAGGTGATCTCCAGAGCTCCCTTCCAACCTTTACCATTCTGTGATGCTGGCTGTCCTGTTTATCTAAGAGATGAAGAGACAGCCTGGTCTCTTTTCCCTGCTCAGGTTTTAGCACAGCTTTGTGGTGCTAAGTGTCATTTGGTGAGTATTGGGTTCTGCAAGTGGAAGAGTCTTCAGCTCAGTGGTTTCACGAAGCATTTGTTGTACAGAGGTGATTTGTTGTGGGGCTGGTGGGAAGCTTGCAGTGAGACTCATACCCAAAGGAGCATCATGAGGGAGGAACCATCAGCAACCTCCTTCAGCTTCTGCCCGCCCCATTGCCCAGTAGCCAGGCTCATTGCACTGCACCTAGTTCACCAAAGTGAAGGAGTGAACCAGGTTATGTAGGAGGCTGCTTCTCATCTTCAGCATTTCATTAGATACTTTAAGTCTTGATGGTGACTACTATCAGATTTATGCATTCAGCTCAGTTTTGCCATCAGCTGCAGTTTTCCTGATGTGTGGGATTACTTTTAAAGTATTGCTTGGCTCTGCTGGACTGAAGGTTTATTTTAATAAATGTTTTTCAACTCCTGAAATTGTTAGCTTGTAGCAGTGAGCCACAGACCCACCAAGTGCCATAAGTTTGTCTTATAAATAGGAGCAGAGGGTATTTCAACAGAGATTTGTTATTGATTCACCTTTAAGGATTCTGTCTAACCATTGAAGCTTACAGTTTGTGATGTTGCATAGACAATGAAGACGACTTAATTTCTGGTGTCATTTTATTCCCAAATTAGGTGCAATATGATAGCAGCTTTTGCAGCATGGAATGACTGCTCCCTGGAAGTGAACATCTGCTGAAGATGTTCAGTTTGATCATAGAATTGTTTGGGTTGGAGGGGGCCTTCAAAGGCCATCCGGTCCAACCCCTCTGCAGTCAGCAGGGACATCCTCAACTAGATCAGGTTGCCCCGAGCCTTGTCAAGCCTCACCTTGACTACCTCCATGGATGGAACCCCAGCTACCTCCTTGGACAGCCTGTTCCAGTGTTCTACTAACCTCGTGGTGCAGAACTTCTTCCTTTATCTGCGATGGAACTCAACTGGATGAAAGAAATTCCCTTAACTGCTATGTGGACAGTGGAAAAAGAGAGCAGATCGTGACAGGTGAAGGTTCAGTTGCCTCCAGACTTCTGCTAAAGACTTCTCAACTCTTGAAAACCCAATCTGGGCACGTAATAGATGCCAAGGATGGAGATCTGGAGCTTCTGTAGTTAAAAATACTTCCCTGAATTCCTTTTGCCCACTCTGAAACAATTTCAATGAGTGCATTTAGCCCCAGCATTCATCCATTCAACAACCTGGGAGTTCTGCTCAGGCTGTGGCCTTCAGGATTTATAATGCTCTGTTTGAGAGTGGAGCTGCTGTTATTTATTTATTAATTTCCACCCTTTAAATTTTACAAGAGTTTTATATAATGATGTTCCTGTCATGGTTTTGGCCATGAATCAGCACAGCATTTATGTGCATGCTTTAATTGAAGTGTGGAGTTGTCTTGCTGTGCAAATGTTGAAGTCAGGGAGACTATTAATTAAAGCTAAATATCTGCAATAAGTGCTTTTTCTAAAAATAAGTTGCTTCAGAGCAGCCTTGGGCCATACTTGGGCAGGAGGGGTCTGTTTTTTTCCAACTTTGAGAAGAGATGTATAATTCTCTCTGAATTGTATGGTGATCAAGAGGAGAGTGCCTAGCAGATCAAGAGAGGTGATTCTGTCCCTTCACTCTGCCCTTGTGAGACCCCCACTTAGAACAATGCCCAGTTCTGGTGTCCTCAGCATAAGAAGGACACAGAGGTGTTGGAGTGAGTCCAGAGGAGGCCACAAAGATGATTCCAGGGCTGGAGCACCTCTGCTCTGAGGACAGGCTGAGGGAGCTGGGGGTGTTCAGCCAGGACAAGACTCCAGGGGGACCTTAGAGGTGCCCTCCAAGAAGGCTGCAGAGGGACTTTGCATGAGGGTGTCTAGAGACAGGATGAGGGGGAATGGTTTGAAGCTGAGGGAGAGTAGGGTTAGACTGGAGCTGAAGAAAAAGTTCTTCGGTACAAAGGTGGTGAGACTGGAATGGGTTGCTCAGGGAGGTTGTTGGTGCTTCCTCCCTGGGAGTGTTGAAGGCCAGGTTGGATGAGGCCTTGAGCATCTGTGTCTAGTTGAGAGGTGTCCCTGCCCATGGTGGGGAGGTTGGACTGAAGGAACTCTGAAGTCCATTCCAACCTGAGCCTTTCTGTGCTTCTATGAATTATTTGTTTATTGGTAGTATAAACTGAGACTTACACTTGCAAGTGATTAGAGCTCAGATTCTTGCTGAAAATCCCATGGTTATTTCTAAAAACAGGGCTCAGAAGATCCCTATTTGAAGTCATTAATTAACCTTATGAGGGGAGGGAATTGCATTTGTGAAGTGCTGCTGCTGCTAAAAGTTTCCACGATTGTCAGGTGAGCACCAAGCAAAACTGACATGGTTTTTGGGGGCAGAACCCACCATCTTTGCTCTGAGCACATCAGTTGCTCTTTATTGCTTTTGAAGTTTTATTTCATTGTGGTGTGGCAAGCTTTTCGATAACCACGGTGCTTTCATTTAGAGAACACTGGCATGGCTGTGAATGCACAGCTTCATCCCACGAATTACGTGCGGAATATCGTGTCCAGTGGGATCCTCTAGCACCGAATTTGCATAGTTATAGTGCTGGTGACATCGTATCTCATACAAAGAACCCAGGGACCTGATACAATATCAGTAAAACTGTCTCATAGGTATGATTCAAGCAGTTTTATTAGCAACATATGGGGTGTGAAGGAGCCACAGAGGGTAGTTTGGAGTGTAAGGGTGCTGGCCCGTCTTTTTCAGCCTGTAATTATATCAGCCCTCTTCTATGGTGTTATTTGTTGCTGCTCTGGGATTGCTGAAAAATAGCTACTAATATGATGACACAAAGGATCAGAATAAATTATAATTGTTGACTTTACAAGAAATTCATTGGCAAAAAGGCTTTGCTATCCTAAACTCAGCTGTCATTTTTGGTTCAGCTTCGGAGCTGTGCCACGTGGACCAAACAGTAACTCGGTGGAAATCTTGGGGCTTTCTGGCAGCCTTGCCCTGCTCTATTGGATGCTGTTGTGGTCTGACAGATAGGAGGAAGAAACCTCTCTTGGCTGCACATTAGATTTTAGTCTTAAAATAGGAAAGTGCATTTTATCATAGAATGGCTCAGGTTGGAAGGGACCTCAGAGATAATCTACTCCAACCTCCCCACCCTGGTCAGGGACACTCTCAACTGGACTCAGCTGCTCCAGGCGTCATCTAGCCTGGCCTTGAACACCTCTAGGGAGGAGGCGTCCACAGCCTTCCTGGGCAGCTTATTCACTGTAACCTCATGAGTTGGGCAGAGGTGGAACTTGCATAACCTTAGTGTTGTTTTTCTGGTATGCATCAGCAGGTGGGAGAGGACCCTTTGCTGAGCAGTCTTTGCAGAACTCCTGTTGGCAGAAGGGGTTTTAGGTACCCAAGTCTCATTGTAACTCCATGAGGCTTTAAGCTTCTCCTTTTGCAAACATTGCTCTGAGTTCCTTCAGTGCTTTTCTAGAAGACTTTCATCAAGCTCAATTTCACATGGTCTGGTGCATAGCAGTGGGCCATGCAGTGAAATGTGACTATGGAAAGCACAGGTGAGTCCAGTGGGTGTTTATTGGGGTGAGTGCAGATTAGGTGGAGACCACCAGTGCCACTCTCACAGGTGACCAACTTTGAGTTTCTAATTTACTTGTGCCAGGCACATACTGGATAAGTATGACAACCTGTCCATCTGTAACTCATTTCAAGCTTCAGTGTGTAGTTAAGTGGCTCCATAAACATTGGTGATTTCCAGATGTAGGCTTTGATATGTGTTGTCAGGAAGTGTGAAAGAAAATTTAGGGGAGTTCTCAACTGTTGGCCTCTTTGTTGCACTCTGGTGCTGGTAAAAATGCCAGACAGCATTCAGGTTGCAGAGTTATAAAGGTGACAGTTGTCTTGGCTGTGCACATCTAGAAGGATGAGTGCCACCAAGGACTGTCCTCTTGTGGGCACTTCTCTCCTATGCAAACTCTTTCTGCTGCACCATCTACTTCTCCCCATCCCCTCTGGAATACTGGAGGAATCAGTCTGGACTGGTTGGGCTGGGGAGTTGGACTAGATGTTATCATAGAATCATATATTGCCTTAGGCTGGAAGGACCTTACAGATCTTCTGCTGCAATCTGCCTGCCATGGGCAGGAACTCCTCTCAACTAGACTCAGCTGCTCGAGGCCTCATCCAGCCTGGCCTTCAACATCCCCGAGGAGGAGGCATCTACAACCTCCCTGGGCAACCTGTTCCAGCATCTCACCATCCTTATACTGAAGAACTTCTTCCTAAGATCCAGTGTAACCCTGCTTTGCCTCAGTGTCAAACCATCCCTCCTTGTCCTGCTGCTGGACACCCTTAAGAAAAGTCCCTCTCCAGCCTTCCTGTAGGATCCTGTCATTTCCAACCTTTCTCGTTCTGTGAGTGTGGATGAGCAGCTGGATTGTGGGGTGCATCTGTGCTCTCTGTACTTTTATTGTTTGAAGGAAATTCCTTCTGACTTGATACATAATTTTATTGTAGTTCTTTTTTGCATGGTCAGTTGTCCTTGCAAAGGACATGCAGCTCTGTTTTAAATAGACTGCAATTTCAATTTGGACAAGGCTGCTTTTCACAAGGAAAAGACTAATGGGAGCATAGCTGGAAAAAAAAACAACTAAGAATTTATTTAAATTATTAGAGGCTTCAAAACTTAGAAGCAGGAGAAAAGAATCGCAGGCTGTTAGGGGTTGGAAGTGACCTCAAAAGATCAAGTCCAACCTACTTGCCAGAGAAGGGCCACCTAGGGCAAGTCACACAGGAATGCATCCAGGCTGGTTTTGGAAGTCTCCAGAGAAGACTCCACAACCTCTCTGGGCAGCCTGTTTCAGGACTCTCACTCTCAGTAGCAAAGTTTTCCCAGGTCTTCCTTTGCTTTTCCAGGGCACTGCTGTGAGAAGCTTGGGATGTTTTGCTGAATTATGAAAACAAAAATCTGAGGAATATGTTTTGGTGCAAGGCAAAAGGATATCCTGTGTGCAAATAGTAGCAGCAGTTGGTACAGAGACTTTTGGATCATGGGTACTGCCATGAAGGTACTTCAGAGAAGAGTGACTGAAGGAGCTGGAGCTGTTCAGTTTGGAAAGAGGAGGGTGAGAGGAGACCTCATTGCTCTCTACAACTGCCTGAAAGGGTGTTGTGGAGAGGCTGGTGCTGCTCTCTTCTCACAGGTAATTAGTGATAGAACAAGAGGGAAGGGTCTCAAGATACAGCTGGGTAGGATTAGACTGGACATTAGGAGAAATTTTTTTTCCCAGCAAGAGTGGTCAGGCATTGGAATGTGCTGCCCAGGGAGGTGGTGGAGTCCCCAAGCCTGGATGTGTTTGAAGGTGGTTTGGATGTGGTGCTTGGGGCTATGGTTTAGGGGTGAACCTTGCAGAGTAGGGTTCTGGGTTGGACTCGGTGATATTGAGGGTCTTTTCTAACCTGAATGCATCTTGTGGTGCTGTGATTCAGAGGCTGCAACTAGACCTCCTCCCAGCACTGGCATCTGCATACCTGTCATTCACATCTTCTTGGAAAAGGACTTCACCGCACGCTGGCGAAGCGCAGAGCAGAAGTCTGCGAAGCAAGTGTCCTGGTGCACTTTGGCCTGGAAGGGGCTGAGGTGTGGGGGAAGGTGGCTGTGCTTTGGCAGAGGTGCAGCAGGGGTTTTTCCCATGCAGAAGAAGAGGCAATCACAGAGCATGAATCAGTGATTTGTGTGTACTGAGATCTTCTTGTGCTTGTTGGGTTCTGTAGTTTTTGGTGGTTTTTGTGTTTTTTCCTGGCAAGTTGAATTTGAATATTACCTACTGGAAATTTCACAGGAGTCTGGTAAGCAGTTAATAATTATTTTGAGGTGATTTCCAGTCTGTAAGCTCATTAACTCACTGTTTCAGCATACTTTGTAACACTGTGTTCTCATTTTTTTCTAATGAGACAGACCCAGGGTAGTTACTCAGATGTTTGCTAGGAAACAGCAGCTGCATAGGTGCTGGCTGGGTGCTGCAAGTGTGCTGCCAGTTTGTAGAATCATAGAATTGTTAGGGTTGGAAGGGACCTCAAGGATCAGCTAGTTCCAACCCCCTGCCATGGGCAGGGACACCTCACACTAGATCAGGTTGCTCAGAGCCACATTCAGTCTGGCCTTAAAACCCTCCAAGGATGACGTTTCCATCATCTCCCTGGGCAACCTGTGCCAGTATCTCACCACCCTTATGGGGAAGAACTTCTTCCTAAGGTCCAATTCACCCCAGCCAATGTGCTTGGTAGGACCCTGGCGTGGCCAGAATAGCTTTTACAGAAGTAAATCCTAAAATCCTCTGTCTTTGGTGCTTTTTCTCTGTGGGCTTTCTTTGGTTTGTGTTTCACTTTTTCACAAATAATGGATTCATAGAGCAGGGTAATTTTAGCAAAGTTTTAAAATCCTGCTTAGAATGAGCCCAAAGTACTCAAATATGGACTTTAAATAGTCAGGTGTATATATCGATTGAATCTTAGAGTGGTTTGGGTTGAAAAGGACCTTTAGAGGTCATCTAGACCAACTCCTCCTGCAGTGACCAAGAATATTAGGTGCTCAAAAAACCCTAGATTTAGAGAGGCTGAGGGAGCTGGGGTTGCTTAGCCTGGAGAAGAGGAGACTGAGGGGTGACCTTATTGCTCTCTACAACTACCTGAAGGGAGGTTGTGGACAGGTGGAGGTTGGTCTCTTCGCCCAGGCAGCCAGCACCAGAACAGGAGGACACAGTCTCAAGCTGCGCCAGGGGAGGTTTAGACTGGATGTTAGGAAGAAATCCTATACAGAGAGAGTGATTGCCCATTGGAATGGGCTGCCTGGGGAGGTGGTGGAGTCACCTTCATTGGAGGTGTTCAGGAGGAGACTTGATGGGGTGCTTGGTGCCATGGTCTAGTTGTTTAGGTGGGTTGGATTGGTTGATAGGTTGGACGTGATGATCTTGAAGGTCTCTTCCAACCTGGTGTATTGTATTAGATAGGCATTCAATGAATGAGTAGATTGTCGCACTCTGGGACATGGTCTTGTGGTCATGGAGGTGTTGGGTAGAAGGTTAAACTTGATGATCTTAGAGATCTTTTGCAGCTTTAATGATTTTATGATTCTATTTTCAATTGGAGCAGGTTGCTCAGAGCCCTGACCTGGAATGCTCCCAGGGATGGGGCATCTACCACCTCTCTGGGCAGCCTGGGCCAGGTTCTCTATATTTTTTTATGTATGCACGTAACCCTTCACTTAAGGCATGTTGAACTTTTGCTGGCTTACAGACCCTGTAACAGATAGCAGTGCAGCTCTGTTGGAAGCAGTATTCTTGCTGAGCTCAGGGATAGGCTTGTCTTGCTCTTTTGTTCATCGAACAGCAGCTGAAAATGAAACCCTACAATAAAGCTGTATTGTAACTTCTTTGGGGCAAACACCCAGATTTTAATGAGGTTCAAGGATTCACTAGTTAGCTTTTCCAGACACCATGTGCTTACCTGAATCACTGAATAACCCATCAATGTAATTTAAGTGAAGAAATGAGGTAGTGTTGTTCTCCAGAGTGACCATATGCAGCCTGTGCTGAGCTCTTGACTCTGGCTAACCCGGGATGTGAAAGTTCTCAAATAAAACCTGCATGTGCAGTGTGGTAGCTTTGAAGTATTGAGGGGTTTTGCTAGGCCAACTGATTCATCTCTACTTAGAATGGAAACTAAAACCCCTTCTTGCACCTAGGAGGGAAGCCTTAAAGAGGATCCTACAGGAAAGCCAGAGAGGGGCATTTCATGAGGGTGCCTAGCAATAGGACAAGGGAGTGGTTTGAAGCTGAGGCAGAGTAGTTTTAGACTGGATCTTAGGAAGAAGGTCTTCAGTGGGAGGGTGGTAAGACTCTGGCATAGGCTGTCCAGAGAGCTGGTGCCTGCCTTCTCCCTGGTGATGTTGAAGGCCAGGCTGGATAAGGCCTCGAGCAGCTAAGTCTAGTTGAATGGCCTCTCTGCCATGGTGGGGAGGTTGGAGTAGATGATCTCTGAAGTCCCTTCCCACCAGAGCCATTCTAGGATTCTAATGACTTACAATATGCCTTTATCCTTTGTACTGAAAGAAGATCAAGTGTGGTGTTTTTTTTAAAACTTCATTCAGAAAAACTTTGTGCAGTGTCATATTGTGGACTTTGGGCAGCTCAATTATCTTCAAGATGCATTAAAAATTCCTGTGTAGTCTGGTGTAGGTGATCCTGCTCTGGTAGGGGGGTGGACTTGACGATCTTTCAAGGTCACTTCCAGCCCCTGAAATTCTGTGATTAAAAATGCATTCTAAAAGCATTTGAGAAGCTGTGTGGTCTGTGGCCAGCAGAAACTTACTGGCCAGTGGTGTGAGTTTTTATTCTCTAAGGTTATTGACAGCTAAGAGAGTTTCAAGTATTTCTATACCTTTTGTGAATCTGTAATGAAAATGAAGTTATCATGGTGAAGCTTCAAGTTTTGTCAGTAGGAATGGCCCTTAGATCTCTGAAGGCTGCTGGATTCTCCATACAAATTGAAACCATAAACACTTTATGGCACAAGATGAATTGCTGGGATCCAAACATAAATTTTGGGGGGGGGGGGGGGGAAGAGTGAATGAATTTCTTGCACTTGAATTGCTGCAGGAAAGAGGAGCCACATGTTATTTTGCTGACTTCCAATGCCTTGAAGATTACAGACTGCAGGTGACTTGGACCAAATCCTACAGACATCCTCTGTGCAGGAATGTTAGATCATTTGAGTAGAATAGGACTTCATTGTTTTAGCTTGCATTGTGCAGGCAGTTAAAAGAGTTTTCACAGAATCACACAATGTGAGAAGCTGGAAGGCACCTCAAAAGGTCATCCAGTCCAACCCCCCTGCCAGAGCAGGATCACCTTGAAGAAGTTACACAGGAACACATCCAGGTGGGTTTTGAAAGTCTCCAGAGAAGGGGACTCCACAACCTCTCTGGGCAGCCTGCTCCAGGCCTGGCTCTGGCAACTTTGCAGGGAAAGTTTTCCCTTCTGTTCTTGTGGCACCTTCTCTGCTCCAGTTTGCCCCCAGTGCCCCTTTCCTGTCCTTGGACATCCTTGAGCAGAGCCTGGCTCCATCCTCCCCACACTGCCCTACACATCTTTATCACCAGCAATGAGGGCAGCCCTCAGGCTCCTTTGCTCCAAGCCCCAGCTCCCTCAGCCTGTCCTCACAGGGAGATGTTCCACTGCCTGTAGCAGCTTTGTGGCTCTCTGCTGGACACTCTCAAGCAGTTCCTTGAGGCCCTTCTTTAGCTGAGGGGCCCAGAACTGGACACAATACTCCAGCTGCGGCCTCACCAGGGCAACCTAAATGAGTAGAGCCCCCCCATCCATTCATGCAAGAAGTGCTGTTGAACCTGTAGAGCTTCTTCTAACAAAAAAGTATTTTGGGGATAATTTGTATTATTTTGATACTTGCATCTTTTACTACTGTGTTTTATTTAGTGTCATTTTGCTAAATAAAGGTTTAGTTTAGTCCTAACTTGAAAGACTTCTTTAAAGCTGCACTCGGGACTGATCTCCTTTGAAGAGTTGAATCTGTTTACAGAATCTTACTCCTGTTTTTAACTCCTTTTGCAGTGTTTCCTTTCAACTTTCAGAATGCATTAGCTGTAAACCATGTGTAAAATCATTTCACTCTTTGAATTGTTGTTTTATTTAGCAGCCTGGCATGTTCATGAATCTAAATGTAAAAAGTCAGCTAGGGAGGAAATAGTTAATAACAAAACATTACAAATGGTGTTTGAAGAGGCTGTTGCCTTTGCTCAGGAAGTTTTCATTCTCTAGAATTGGTGCTGCCTCATCTGTAATATTGAAACTACTCCTTACCAAGCACTTACATGAGCAAATGAAAGTATTGTTTACAGTTCTGGCTGAGAGAACTAAGTTAGATTAAGCAGGTCAAATTCTGCTTTGAAGTGAAATGGCCAGAACCCAGAGTGTTGCCCAGAGCGTCCCTAAACCCAGCCTTGGTCATGTCAACGTGATTTTTTTTTAGTATCATCTTCCCTTTTACTCTGCTCTTGTGAGACCTCACCAAACACTGCATCTAGTTCTGGTGTCCCCTGTTGGAGTGAGTCCAGAGGAGGCCACAAAGATGATCCAAGGGCTGTAACAACTCTGTGGACAAGCTGAAGGAGCTGGGCTTGTTCAGCCTGGAGAAGAGACTCCAGGGGGCCTCAGAGCTGCCTTCCAATACCTGAAGGGATCCTACTGGAAGGCTGCAGTGGGGCTTTTCATAAGGGTGTCTAGAGACAGCACAAGGGGGAATGGTTTGAAGGTGAGGGAGAGGTGAGTTAGACTGACTCTTAGGAAGAAGTTCTCCAGTAGGAGGGTGCTGAGACTCTGGAATAGGCTGCCCAGGGAAGTTGTGGATGCCTCTTCCTGGGAGTGTGTTCAAGGCTATGTTGGATGAGTCCTTGAGCAGCTGAGTCTAGTTGACAGGCATCTCTGCCCATGGCAGGGAGGTTGGAGTAGACGATTTCTAAGGTCCCTTCCAATCTAAGCTATTTATGCTGTTCTATGAATTTTTAGTGGGGAAAATACCTCTGGATCTTCCCATATTCTCCCACCCTCGGCCAAAAAGACATAGCTGGTAAAAGTGAAATTAGTGTTGTGTTGAAATCAGTTATTAAGCTTGAAGTTCTGATAATACTGCAAAAAAATCAAATATTTCCCACACAAAGACATTGACTTGCTCTTTGTTTTATGAAGCATCACTGTTTGTGTCACACTCTGTGCTGAATAACAAGCTTGTGTGGCGCTCAGTGAATGATAGGCAGTGACCGTTTGCAGGTCACTTACATTTCTTGGGGCTGCTACTTCTTTCTTAGCAACATCTCTCAGAAGTTACAGCGTGTTCTCTTTGCATATGAAGCAGTTTGGTAACACTAGAAATGCTTCAGAGTGTTGCACTGAAAGGCTTCAAGAGGCAATACATTAGGCAGAAAGCAGTGGTGGTACCTGTAGAGCACACCATACGTGCCCTGAAGCAAAAGATAATAATTAGTTGCTTGTATTCCCATGCAAACCAGCCAAAGCCTTGATGTTCATGAATTGCAAAGCCCACTGCAAAGATACCAACTCCATCTGCAAGCTGCTGGAGTTGTTTGTGCCCATTCAATTTTTAATGTACCTAGAAGATGCTTGGATGAGGGCACTTAGTCCGACAGGATTGGTGATCCTCCCTCCGGTGATTTCAACACAAAAGTAAGGGCAGGTCTTCAAAATGATTTTAAGTGCTGACTTCCACTTCAGGATTAATAATAAAGAGTAAGAACAGCTCTGAAAATACCTTCGTGTTCTGTTGGCAGAGTGTGATTTGGTGGCTTCCTTCGCACTTGAGGGTGGATGGTCATTAAAAGGAGTGAAGTGTCTGCTGGCAGGTAGTCTGTGGAGTGAGAAGTTCCCCACAGCTCCTGGATACCTGCTTGGCTAATTAATTCATACACATTCACATCATGTCTTCTGCACTTCAGTCAAAGGAAATACTTGACAGGAATCGACTTTGTGTGGCCTTCTGGTACCGTGGGCACCTGTGATGTCTCTTAAACCCACAGCTGCAAGAACTCTGTGATGTAAATGTTTAATGTGAAAAATATAAAGAAACTGCAATTGTTATTAAAATTGCATGTGATGTACTCTGCTGAGCCCCCGCCTCAAATACTTCATCCAGTTCTGGTGTCCCCAGCATAAGGAGGACACAGAGATGTTGGAACAAGTCTGGAGGTGGGCCACAAAGATGATCCAAGGGCTGGAGCATCTCTGCTATGAGGACAGGCTCAGGGAGCTGGGCCTGTTCAGCCTGGAGGAGAAAAGACCCCAGGGGGACCTCAGAGCTCCTTCCAGTACCTGAAGGGATCCTATAAGAAGGCTGGAGAGGGACTTTTTCTGGGGGTGTCTTGAGACAGGACAAGGGGGAATGGTTTGAAGCTGAGGGAGAGTAGGGTTAGACTGGAGCTGAGGAAGAAGTTCTTCAGCAGGAGGGTGCTGAGACTCTGGACCAGGCTGCCCAGGGAGGCTGTGGCTGCCTCCTCCCTTGGGAGTGTTAAAGGCCAGGTTGGATGTGGTCTTGAGCAGTTGAGTCTGGTTGAGAGGTGAACTTGCCCTTGGTGGGGAGGTTGAACAGGATGATCTCTGAGGTCCCTTCCAGGCCTAGGCCATCCTAGAATTCTGTGACTTTTGGTTCATTTGTGTTTTGTTTTAGGGCGCAGGTGTTGCATTCATGTGGACTCCTGACAGTTTAGCCATTTTAGTGCTGCAGAAGTCTGTGTTTTATTGCATGTTCCTGTAACTATGGTAAAAATACAGTAAAAAATGGGTCTGTGCAGAGCCTCTCCATGCCAAAGCTTCACTGATCAGTGGAGATGTGGCAAGCTGGAAGGTGACCTTGTTATCATCTGAATTTGGTGGGAAGGGAGTGAAATGATCTCCTTCTTTAACTGGAAGATGCTAACATGAAATCTTGCCATGGAAGCTCCTTCAGTTGCCAGGTTTGGTTTGTGCTTAGCAAAAAAAACCCCAACCCCAACCCCCATTTCTCCTTTGGGGTGGGAGGAAACACCGAACACAATTCTTTTTGCTCCTTTCAGGGGATTAAAATAAGATATTAGGAAAAAAGAGATCATGTGAGCATCTCTTACCTGAAGCATATAATTTAAATCCTGAGCTATCGCCACTGAATTAGAAGAGTGGGAGGAGTTTGTTAGTCACTGTGGAAGGCAACATGTCAAAATGAGTAATTATGCTGTTAGAGGGCTGAGGAGATACAGTTAATTCCTGAGCAGCAGAACAGGTCTTTAAGAAGTGTGGTGAGACTATCCCCAATATAAATATAGCTAATACTATTTTGGTATAATTACATTAGTTGTCATGGCACCCTTGAGGAGATTACATCGCACCCTTGCTTGCATGGGACAGTGCTGATGGCTTTGCAGAGGGAGTGAATGTAAAGCAGCAGCCTGTTTGGAACATGTAAATTGATCATGTGTTATATATTAGAACAGAATATGCAATATTTCATGTGTGCCCAGCCCTCACATGTGAGTAGGGGCAGCTCTTTGCCTAAGACAAGGTTGGCAGAAGCAGAGCCAGAGCAATTTTGAAAAGCCAGCTCCTGCAATCAAAGACTTGAGGCACTCTGATTGCAAGCAGCCCTGTTCCAGCCATGTGTCTTTCTGGAAAACAGCCTTTCCTCACTGTATTTTAAGCCAACTGGCATTTAGCTTGTGTTCTGCTGTGTAGCAGAGCAGAATATTTTAGATCACAGGAGATAAGGTATCATGTGTTGATAGCCTCCATCGCAGGTTTGCAGTAGATCTCCTCCTCTGGTGGGTTTTAGAAGAGTACCTGTGATGTCTCTTAAACCCACAGCTGCAAGAACTATGTGGTGTAAATGCTTAAATAATATGGAATTCTAAACAAACCTGCAATTGTTATTTAAATTTGTATATGATAGATGTACTCTGTTCTGCTGGGACCCCACCTCGAATACTTCATCCAGTTCTGGTGTCCCCAGCGTAAGAAGGACACAGAGCTGTTGGAACAAGTCCAGAGCAGGCAACAAAGATGATCCAAAGGCTGGAGCACCTCTGCTGTGAGGACAGGCTGAGGGAGCTGGGGGTATTCTGCTTGGAGAAGACTCCGGGAGACCTTAGAGCTGCCTTCCTATAGCTGAAGGGATCCTACAGGAAGGCTGCAGAGGGACTTTTCCTGAGGGTGTCTAGAGATAGGACAAGGAGGAATGGTTTGAAGCTGAGAGAGCATAGGTTTAGGTTGGATCTTAGGAAGTTCTTCAGTATGAGGGTGATGAGACTCTGGAATAGGCTGCTCAGGGAGGTTGTGGCTGCCTCCTGCCTGGGTGTGTTGAAGGCCAGGCTGGATGAGGTCTTGAGCATCTGTGTCTAGTTGAGAGGTGTCCTTGCCCATGGCAGGGAGGTTGGAGTAGATGCTCTCTGAGGTCCTTTCCAACCTAAGCCATTCTGTGAAACACAGCTGAGGCAGTGAATAGCTTGAAGCACAGCCTGGCCTGTCACAGTTCTGTGAGGAAATGCTATTTCACAGTTGTGAAACATGAAGGGCTGCACTTGGTGTAGAGTCCCACCCAAACCTGTTAACGAGGGATTTTTTGTTGTCCTTCTGCAGGAGGTGAGCAGTTGCTGCACAGTGTTACTGCTGCTGCGGCAGTCAGTTCATCCCTTTGCTATGCAAATTTGAAGTATACAAGGATTCAGTACTTTTATTTAGGAAATATGCCTGCAGGCTGTATTGGTAGGCTTTAGGGAGATATCTGGTTTGGTGTGAAATAAATAGTTGTTAAAAGATCACATGAAATTCTGTCTTAGAAGATGAAAAGTGATGCTGTGAGCGTTTTGAGAGCACCCTCCCCTCCCTGCCACGCTGGCTTGCCACTCGGTGCTGGCTTTTCAAAGAAACCTCACCAACCTCCCTGAGAATCAGAGCTGCAGGCTGGGCTGGGGAGGGGGAGAGCAGCAGTGTTGTCACCTTAAAGACACAAGAATTAGGACTTGTATTTCAGATGCCCCCAGTCCCAACCTTTAATGTTTTTATGCTCTCAGAGTAAATGCTTGCTGGCCCTCACAGGATCTTAGGGGTTGGAAGGGACCTCCAGTGGTCATCAAGTCCAACCCCCCTGCCAGAACAGGACCATAGAATCCAGCCCAGGTCACACAGGAACACATCCAGATGGGGCTTGAAAGTCTCCAGAGAAGGAGGCTCCACAACCTCGCTGGACAGCCCGTTCCAGTGCTCTGTAACCCTCACACTGAAGAAGTTCCTCCTTCTATTGAGGTGGAACCTCCTGTGCTGGAGTTACATCCATTGCTCCTTGTCCAATCACAGGGAGCAAGTGAGCAGAGCCTGTCCCCTCCCTCTTGACACCCAGCCCTCAGATATTTATAGATGTTGATTAAATCCCCTCTTCCTGTTTGAAGGAGTGGTGGTTTTGCCTTAACTTCTGTCTTTCAGACTATTCGAGTGCTTCACTTCCAATGAATGGATTGGAATGCCATAATGCAGGTTTGTGTGCAAATCTTAGGCACCCAGCTTTGCATATTTTGAGTGAAATAAGAGGACAAAAAAAAAAAAAATCTGAAATAATTTGAATGAGAGAACTCTTTGAGGTTTGGAGTTCGGGTTGAAGGTTTGTCTTGCCGAAGACAACAAAACATTTACTTAAAAGCTATTTGCTACCTAATGTGGGACTCATTTTAATACACAATTGCCAAATATAATAGCAGCCTAATAAAATTTAGGTTGTAAAATAGCTGTTAGGTTAAGCCCAGCCCCTTTTATTATTCTGTTAACTGTCAAAAATATGAATCAACTCCTCACTTGGGTATGAAATTCACTCTTAGTGCAGTTTCATTACCCTTTCTTTCATCTAGCAGCAGCATTCTTTCTGCAGTGGTTTCATTCCTGCTGCAAGGTTTGGAAACATGTATTGCTTTCCTATGAATAACTTTATCTTTGTTTATGTAACTGTAGTGAGGACTTTCATGCCTTAATGATCTAAGCTAAATAAATGAACTCGCTTGTTTTACCTTTCAATAGAGACACTTTAGGCAGCTACTGCTTCTGGCTTTCAAGTGTAAATCAGCCCAGGAGTTTAAATGTCAGGGCTTGTGCTGGTTGTGCACGCTCAGGTAATGTCCACAACATGAGAAAGTTTTTGTACTTCTTCACATAGGAGTGGTGGCAATGAATAGCAGCTCCCTAGGAGAGGCAGCAGCTTTCCTTGTGTGTATCCTTGTCTATGCTTTTCATATCTCCCCAAAATGTGCTCCCTTGTCAAAGTACAAGGTCTTGTGTCTGGATTGGGCCAAGCCCAAGTGCAGATCTGGGCTGGATGCAGAGTGGATTGAGAGTAGCTCTGAAGAAAGAGTCTTGGTGGTGTTGGGTGATGAGAAGCTCCCCGCGAGCCAGCAGTGCCCTCATGCAGCCCAGAAGGCAAATTGTGTGCTGGGCTGCAGCTAGAGGAGTGCAGGCAGCAGGGCAAGAGAGGGATTCTGCCCCTTGACTCGGCTGAGACCACACCTCCAATCCTGCCTCCAGTTCTCATGTCCCCAGCAGAAGAAGGACACAGAGCTGTTGGAGAGAGTCCAGAGGAGGCCACAAAAATGATTCCAGGGCTGGAGCACCTCTGCTGTGAGGACAGGCTGAGGGAGCTGGGGGTGTTCAGCCTGGAGAAGACTCCAGGGGGACCTCAGAGCTGCCTTCCAATAGCGGGAGGGGTCCTATAAGAAGGCTGCAGAGGGACTTCTCCTGAGGGTGTCTAGAGACAGGACAAGGGGGAATGGTTTGAAACAGGGAGAGCAGGGTTAGATTTGAGCTTAGGAAGAAGCTCTTTAGTAGGAGAGTGGTGAGACTCTGGAATAGGCTGCCCAGGGAGGCTGTGGATGCTTCCTCCTGGGAGGATGTTGAAGGCCAGGTTGGATGAGGCCTTGAGCAGCTGGGTCTAGTTGAGAGACATTGCTGCCTGTGGCAGGGAGGTTGGAGCAGATGATCTCTTAAGGTCCCTTCCCACCTAAGCCATTCTACGATTCTATGAAAGCTGTCATATTTAATTCTTGTGCTCTTTGAGAGGGATTAGTAAAGATAAACCTTAGCTTTTGTAGCATTAACATTAGCTTATAGCTGTCATATTTGTCTCCTGGCTAAACTAAATACTGCTTTTTCTTACACTGTCACGCTTTGCTTGCAGGAACTCATCATCTAGAACTTGGTACAGGGCTTCCAGTGAGGAAAGATCACCGAGAGATGCCCATTGTGAAAATTTGGGGTTTACACTCTCTTTGTTCTTTCCTGGTTGCTGCTGCACACCCATCCAAGCCATGCAGAGGTACATGTAGGACCTTTTTTCTGGTGGTGGTGTTGCTTGGTGAAGGTACAGCTGCCAGCTGAAGCCATCTCTTCTCAGGTAGACTGAAAGATAGCCTGGTGTGGCTGCCAGGGAACTGCCAGATAGTGGCAATTGGCCATGGAAACCATTAAACCCATTTACAGATTCACAGATTGTATTAAGTTGGAAGGGACCCTGAAAGGTCATCTTGCCCAATCCCCTGCAGTCAGCAGAGGTATCTCCAACTAATAGATCAGGCTGCCCAGGGACACATCAAATCTGATCTTGAATGTCTCCAGAGATGGGGCCTCAACCACATCCCTGGGCAACCTTTTCCAGTATTTCACCATGCTCATTGTGCAGAACTTCCTCCTGATGTCCAACCTAAATCTCCCTTGCTGCAGTAGCAAACCATTGCCCCTCATCCTACAAACTCTTCTAAATGGCCTCTCCCCAGTCTTCCTGCAGGTCCCCTTCAGATACTGGAATGTAGGTATAAGGTCTCTCTCTGGAGCCTTCTTTTTCTGGGCTGAACAGTCCTAGTTCTTTCCGCCTGTCCTCATGGCAGAGGTGTTCCAGCCCTCTGATTATCTTGGTGGCCCTCCTCTGGACCTGCTCTGTCAGGTCCATGTCTCTCTAGTGTTGGAGGCAACATAGCTGGACACAGCACTCCAGGTGAGGTCTCACCAGAGTGAAGTGGTGGAATCCCCTCTCTTCATCTGCTGGCTGCTCTTCTTTTGATGCAGCCCAGGATGCCATTGGTCCTCTGGGCTGTGAGTGCCTGTTGCTTGCTCATGTCCACCATCTCATCCATCAGCACCTCCGAGCCCTTAATCATGGTTCTGTGGTGATAAGCAGTGTGAGAAGAAACAATAAATGCCCTTTGTAAGGTGTTAGCAGGAGATAAAAAAATTTAAAGGCATGAAACCCCTCAGGTGTATGTGGTGTAGCTTTGAGGAGAACATGGGGGGGGGGGGGGGATATAATCCTACTCTGATGTGCCTTTTTTCCCCAGGAATTTCTAATTGCCTTTTTTTTTTTTTTTTTTTTCGGTTGTGTTTGCTTTGGTTTTGATTTGGGGTTTTTGTTTGTGTTCTTTTTTATTGGTGGGGTGGGGTTTTTTGTTTGTGGTGTGTCTGGAAACAGCCAAATAAAGAAATGAATCAAATACTTGGTAGGAAGTGTATGGAGGAGTCCTCCTAGGCCTGCTCTCATTATGTTTCAAAGCCCTTTGGACAGACTTCTGAAAAGCAGGACGTCTGGCAGGCCCTGGGATGAGGAAGAGCGAGGTGCCTGGCTGCTCTTCCCGGGTGAAATGGCAGCCTCCTTTGATCAGATGGAGAATTATATCATCTAATTCTTCCCCAGAAGTTCTCTTTGAGTCATGAGCTGCTCAGATACTCTCTTCCACAGCTTTTATTTCAAAAATAAATAAAACTCACCAGATTGAAACAAACCCATCTCTAAACAGCATGCCTGAAACCTACCTGTGTGTCCTGGCCAGTCAGGGTCTGCTTTACCGCACTTTTGCTACAATAAACCCCCCAACAAACAAACCAAGCCAAAAGCAACATCTGTATTATTTGTAGGAGGAAGAGCAGAAAGTGAAGGCAGATAAAGGCTGCCTGTCTGCATCATGGCCCATTCATGTGAGAGCTGGTGCTTTCTGCTCTTGCTTTTTTCTAGTCTGAGATTTTTCTTCAGCCTTTATGGACTCAATTCCCACGCAGGCCTTCAGTCTGTGTCTGTTCTGACAAAGAGGAGAGAGAAAACTGCAGTAACTGAGGTTGAAATTTGGAGGGGACCGGGTGGGGGGACCCTCTTTTGTTTCTGAACTTGATAGAATTATCATCCTCTTTATATATTCTGGTTCTCTTTGGTAGTGATTTCCTCCCGCGTGTAAGTAATGCTATTAGCAGCGACGGTGCTTTGAACTGTCATTTCAGACCACTTGAAGTGAGTTACTAGAAAACTGGGGGTGTCTTGGTTTGTATTAGCCAGCCTCATCCAAAGTCTGTCTCTGCACCGAGGATGTCACTGTGAGGTAGGAATCACTGCAGCAAAGTGAAGAACAGGGCGGTTGAGCCTTTGATCATGTGAAAATGCAAGCATGTGTTGAACTTTACACTGGAGCATTCCCACTGGCTGTACAGGGCTTACACAGCCCTGTTTCAAGGGTCTGTGGCTTGATAGAGATTTGAGGAGTCCTCAGCGGGCTCGACAATAAACCCCAGATATCCTATCAAGCCAGGGTGCTTTAAGTCTGCTCAGGCTGCTTAGCAGGCACAGGACATGGGAGATAATATATTTTTAGCTTTTAAATTCAAAGAAACCTTTCAATTAAAGGAGTTCTTGACAATTTTAAATGCTGTGTTCTTGCAGTGCTTGTGCTGAGTGATGAGGAACGCTGTGATTGTGATTTTGTTTTGTTTATTTTCTTTCAGACTGGAGGAAAAAAAACCATCCCGTTTGCTTTTATATTGTTGCAGTGCTGTAGTTTATATTTACTGTTCTCAGTAGCTTCTCCAAAATGATAGGGAAAATAGACCTCTTATCCTATGGTATTGTGAGTAGAACAACAAACAGATCAGCATTGATGGAGCAGGAGGTTGCTTTCAGAATAATTGCAGAGGACGTTCTGATTTTTATGATTTAATAACTCCCTATCTGCAGAGTCACATAGATTTGTATGAGTTGTTTTTCCTGCTGTTGGAGGAAATGAAATGCAAAGCTTGAAATAGTTTTTTGAAAGAGAAAATAGCCTCACAGCTCAAGAAAGCAGAGCTCACCGGTATAGAAGATCATGGAATCATGGGATAACTCAGCTTGGAAGGGATCTCTCAAGGCCTTGTAGTCCAAGATCCTGCTCAGAGCAGACCTGGCCATGAGCCTGTGATACTTGTATCCCACAGAGCATGGAGTTATCGAATACTTGAGTATTGCATGATCTTTTTCTGTACTCTCTGCATTTAATCTAGTGCAACTCTCTAGTTTACACTGAGGGCTATGACTCACAAGGCTGTCATTTGTATTCCTTCACCTTTTAAAGTGTACATTAGAAAAGATTCTGGGATGACCTCAGAGCTGCCTTCCAATACCTGAAGGGGTCCTCCAGGAAGGCTGCAGGGGGACTTCTCATAAAGGTGTCTAGAGACAGGACAAGGAGGAATGGTTTGAAGCTGAGGGCAAGATGGTTTAGACTGGATCTTAGGAAGAAGTTCTTCAGTAGGAGGGTGGTGAGGCTCTGGAACAAGCTGCCCAGGGAGGCTGTGGCTGCCTCCTGCCTGGGGGTGTTGAAGGCCAGGTTGGATGTGGCCATGAGCAGCTTAGTGTAGTTGAGAGGTGTCCCTGGGCATGGCAGGGAGGTTGCAGTAGATGATCTCGAAGATCCTTTCCAATCCAGGGCATTCTATGATTTTTCTCAGGCTTTGTATTCTATGCAATCAGAAGTCAGGCCAGTATCTCCAAGCGTAGCAAGGGCCTTCTGAGGCTGTCTGCTGGGATTATGTAAGTGATTGTATTTTTCTTTAGTGCTAGCAGTGCCTTCACTGCAGGCTTTTTTTTTCCCCTCCCTGCAAAGATTTAGTCGGTTTAATAGCTACCCTGGAATACTTTCTGCAAAGAATGGAAAGAGTTTTTTATTTTTTTTTACTTTAATTCTATTGGCATTTGAAAAACAGAGGGGGGGGAAAAAGTGACTACTACAACAGAATTTTATTAATGAATGATTTACACTGGTTCCAGCTGTGCCCATGTGATCAGTCCTTCACTAAGCAACAATGGGTATTTTCTTTCTGCTTTTATTTGATTTCCAAGAATGTGTCATCTGTTACATAAACTGCTGCCAGTATACCCCATGTAAACTGGTGGTTTTTTTTTTTATTTCCCTGAAGCACAAGATGAATACCCACCCCTATCCTTCTGGAAATACTGTTTGAAATGAGTCGGGAATTTTATTGACTAGATCTGATTCAGCATGCCAAGATCATAAAACTTCAAATATTTTTATCAAGCACTCTGGGCTGTGGGATGCCTTCTTCCCTGGTAGTCCAAAAGAGAGATTATTTTCACTTTTGCATTTCTATCTTAATATTTTATTACAGCAATACAATGTGTTATAGAGGTGGACAAGCCTGCAGATTGAAATGTGGATAGTCCAGATTGTTCCTTTCCCTCGACCATATGGTGTAGTTCTAAAAGCCTTTTGTACGCTGTCTGTTCAGTTAATTGTAAACTCGGTCTTTAACGTACCTTAAAAACTGAGATATCCGTGCACTAAAAGTCAGAATGTCCTCTGGTAAGTAAAGTTTGCTAAAACCCATCTAAATGCACAGTCCTGCTCTGGTGGTAGGTTTTCTTTCTGGGGGAATTTGAAAGTCTTTCACCGTTCCTTGGTAATGAATGCTCTGTGTGTGTAGGAACAGGTTTTTCCATTTCCTCCTTGGGAAAGGGGGGCCTGGGGGTGGGATTTGAGTATATAATGAACATTTCATAATATTTTTGCTTGGCAGACAGCTCTGCCAGTGGGTGATGTGCAGGAACATCGAAGATTTCTGACAGATGGATGGTAGGACTGCTGATACACCTACACACGTCTCAGCGTCTGATGTTCCCAGTGCTTCTCTGATGCCTGAGAAGCTTCTGCTCAGGCTTTGGTCTGATGTTGCCTGGTGCAGGGCTTTAGAAGAGCAGAACCAAGTCTCAGTCTGGAGTTTCATATGCTACAGAAAGGGTAATTTATTATAGTCACAGAATCATAGGATGGTTTGTGTTGGAAGGAATCTCCGGAGGTCATCTAGTCCAGCTTGCCTGCAGTGAGCAGGGACATCCTCCAATAGATCAGGTTGCTCGGAGCCTTGGCAAGCCTGACCCTGGATGTCTCCAGGGATGGAATTCTCACAAAGCAAAGTTTTTGTTAGAGGCAAACAGGTTTGTTTTTTTCATATGTAAAAGAGTTAAAAAATTGTTGGAATTTCAGCAGCAATTTTATTTTCTGATCTTACGAAGCCCTTTGGGCAAAGTGACTGTTTTCAGTGAAGCTGGGGTTGGTCTATCCGAAGAGGTAAAAACAAAAGTGGCAAAAAGGTAAAAATCATGGAAATGGATTTTCCTTTATTCCCAACCTATTTCTAAGCATTGGAGAGTGTTGGCTCTTTAGCAGCAGTTTCTGCAAGGCTCACATTAATTGTGGCTTTGGAGACTAAAAATTCACTAGTATTAAAAAAAAAAAAAATGGAATGCCAAAACATTGGGAATCAAGCAAGAAGTACATGACAGTGGTGGAGATTGAGAGTGATGTGCTGTGAGAGGCTTCTCATAATGAAACTTATTGATCTGTACTGCCTGTCTGAAGTTTTCAAAGGCTTTCAGGTATTTCTTTCACTAGCTGAATGCAAAGGAATGGGTAACCTTAGGGAATATTAGAAAGGGGGGAAAATGCAACTGTGTTATTTATTTATTTTTACCCACAGAGATTAAATAAAATAGCTCCTCACCTTTGTTCCACATGCAGAAATGGAGACAGCTCCAGCAAGTCTTCTCAAAATGGAAACAAATAGAAACCAACAGTGCATCTCTTTCTTTTCATTAGGCAGTGATGTAAAAGTCATGAATTTAAACAGTGTGATCGTAGAGTTGTAGAATGGCTTGGGTTGGAAGGGACCTTTTAGAGATCATCCACTCCAACGTCTCCTGCCACTGGCAGGGACGCCTTTCAACTACACTCAGCTGCTCAGGGCATCATCTGACCTGGCCTTCAACGCTCCCAGGGAGGAGACATCCACAGCCTCTCTGGGCAGCCTGTGCCAGAGTCTCACCACCCTCCTACTGAAGAACTTCTCTCTCGGCTTCAAACCATTCCCCCTTGTCTTGTCTCTGGACACCCGCATGAGAAGTCCCTCTGCAGCCTTCCTGCAGGATGCCTTCAGCTATTGGAAGGCAGCTCTAAGGTCCCCCTGGAGTCTTCTCCAGGCTGAACGCTGCCAGCTCCCTCAGCCTGTCCTCACAGCAGAGGTTTTTGAGCCTTTGGATGACCTTTGTGGCCTCCTCTGGACTCACTCCAGCAGCTGTGTTCTGCTCCTGCTAGGGACACTAGCACTGGAGGCAGGGCTGGAGGTAGGGTCTCAGTAGAGCACAGTCAAGGGGCAGAATCCCCTTTCTTGCTCTGCTGCCCACACTCCTCTGGATGCAGCCTAGGACACTAGGCTAAACAGAGCTGCAGTGGCTTTTGCACTCCTGTGCACGTATGGAAAAATATTTTACTTAGGGTCTTTTGAAACTTCCCTTTTGTGAAATGATAGCAATGGAACAGACTGTGTGCTGAAGAAGCAGGTACAGACCCTGCTGGGCTGAGGTGTGAGCAGGTGGATGCTGTCCCCACTGACCGGTGGATATGGTGTAACCAGTGGCATCTTCCATTCTCTTCTTTTTTGGCTGTAGCGTGAAACCGGTGGGAGCAAGAAAGTATCTGTGAGCAGAACTTGGTGCAATCAAAGTAGCTTAGGAGGTTTGAAACGCAGGAAACCACACGTCATGCTTGAAGAATCCAGCTGTAATTTTGAGAGCTGAAAGAGAAAACACTGACTGAACATTTGTTGCAGTTTCCATATGATGAGAGCAGTTCTCAGAGCCTGCAAGATGCCATTTGCAGAGAGCATATGAAGAGTAAAGCTGCCTATTTTTACTTACCCTGGCAAATGCAGGCTCACTTCATCAGAGCAAGCAGGCCAAACAAGATGTGCTAACTTGTGTGGTTTAAAAAGGGAGGGGGAAGACCTAATTAAACTTCAAATGCTGATTCCAAGAGAAATAAAGTCATGGAAAATAATCCATTTCAGCAAAAATGTAAGGCTTTTTCTCAAAAAAGATTTTATCTTTCTGTATTTAATAATCTATTACCTATATTAAGAATTGAAAAATTTTAAATAGTATGATCTAATTAATAATACAAAGCTAATAATCTGTATATTTACCCTGTTTGTATCTGAGTGTATTAAAAGGGCTATGGTTAGTAGGTCCAGAGAGATTCTCCTCCCCTTCTACTCTGCCCTGGTGAATATTGTGTCCAATTTTGGGCCCCTCAGTTCAAGAAAGACCTCGGGGAACTGCCCAGACCCACAAAGCTGCTGCAGGCAGAGAAACATCTCCCTGTAAGGCTAGGCTGAAAGATCTGGGGATTGGAGCAGAGGAGCCTGCGGGCTGCCCTCATTGCTGGTGATAAAGATGTGCAGGGCAGTGTGAGGAGGATGGAGCCAGGCTCTGCTCAGGGATGTCCAACAACAGGACAAGGGGCAATGAAGATTCCATGTGAAGAGGGGGAAACCTTTTCCCTGTGAGGGTGACAAAGCTCTGGAGCCGGCTGCCTAGAGAGGTTGTGGAGTCTCCTTTTCTGGAGACATTCAAAACCGACCTGGCTGAGCTCCTGCCCTAGGTGATGCTGCTTTGACAGGGGGGTTGGACTGGATGATCTCTGCAGGTCCCTTCCAACCCCTAACATTCTGTAATTCTGTGGCATGTCCACACATAGGAAAAATTTGGAAGTGAGCATAGTTCGAGAGGATAGTTTAGTATACGTCTCATCAAGATAGTGGTTGATAAGCCCCAAGTTTGTGCTAGGTAGATTTTATTGTGTCAGTTTGAGGAAGGAAAAAAAAAAAAGGTGATGTAGGAGTAAGGTAAGTGTCACAGGAAGGGACTAGGAAATAGGAAAGGTGGTTAGCAAAGAAGGTGAGAGAATAGGAAACAACATAGATTATGTTAAGAAAGAAATAAAAAGAAGAGCTGAGGCAGTCAGTGACATGAGAAGTAATTCATATGGTTTCAAGAAGTGTGGGGTTTCCTTTTGAAGATGGAATTCATCAGCTAACCAGATGAAGAATGATATTAATAGACAGCATCAGAGTTTGTCTCGTTTTTCAGTTTAAAAGAGAGAAAAGGAAAGAGAAAAATAATGAAACAATGAAAGTGCAGCCTGGGTAAAACCTGTATTTGTATTGGCTTACCCTGTTTGTTTGTTTTCTGGCGTGCGGCACAACAGCAGGTAAGTTCCTGCCGGTTTAAGAGAGCCACGTGCATTGTGGTGGCTGGAGGTAGGGCCGTGAGAGTCACTGCTCCTTTCTTCTGCTCTTGGCTTTGCTGCGAAACTGCTGTTGGGAAAATTGTGCAGATCAGAGTTTTGAATTCAAGTTTTCTCATCTGTGAAGCAGAGATAACAATACCTGCCTGCTTCACAGGAGCGCCGGGAAGTTTAATTAATATTTGCGAGGCTCTCGCCTGCTTTTGGATGAGAGCAGATAAATCAGACCTCTTGTTGTTAATAATGGGAAAACACCAGGCAGGATGATCCAGTTTGATTCTGGGGTTGGAGGGAGGAGGTAGAACAGTTCCATTTTGTTGTTTAAAGCATATTGAAACAAAACATTGCAAACATTTGGTGTGAAGCTACAGAATTCTTAGGTTTATTGATCAAACCCAAGCGTTTTCTTACAGTTAGCTTCTAATTTGATCGTGTACAGACATCCAGGGTTTTGTTTCATCTTCAGGTAGTTTAGGACTCCTCTGATTTTAAGTTGAATAAATCACTGCCCAATGGCTGTAACACCTCTGCTATGAGGATGGGCTGAAGGAGCTTGGGTTGTTCAGCCTGGAGAAGAGAAGACTCGGGTGGGGCGGGGGTGGCCTTAGAGCTGCTTTCCAGTACCAGGAAGGAAGGCTGGAAAGTGGCTTTTCATAAATAGTCACATTTTATTCCTCTTCTCTGCCCTGGTGTGACTAAACCTGGAATACTGTGTCCAGTTCTAGGCTCCTCAGTTCAAGAGAGACAGGCATCTGCTGGGGAGCATCCAGTGGAGAACTACAAGGATGACTGGGGGACTTGAACATCTCTGTTATGAAGAGAGACTCAGAGATCTGGGGCTGTTCAGACTGGAGAAGAGAAGGCTGCGAGTGGGTCTGATGAATGTCTATAAATATGAGGGGTGTGGTGCAAGATGAAGGTGCCAGGCTCTGTTTGGTGGTGCCCAGTGATAGGATAAGGAGCATTGGGTACAAGCTGGAGCCCAGGAGGTTCCACCTCAACAGAGAGACACTTCTGAATGGTGAGTGTGTCATAGCCCTGGAGCAGGCTGCCCAGGCAGGTTGTGGAGTCTCCTCCTCTGGAGACTTTCAAAACTCAGCTGGATGTGTTCTTGTGTGACCTGCCCTAGGTGATCTTGCTCTGGCAGGGGGGTTGGACTGGATGATCTCCGGAGGTCCTTTCCAACCCTTACCATTCTGTGTTTCTGTGACTCTAACCTGTCTAGCTGCAGTCAAAGGAAATGCTGTGTATATTCCCCAGCAAGTTTCCTAGAACTGACAGTGCCTGTAGACACAAACTTTACAAACGTAGTGGTGTGTCAGCAACATCCCAGGTGTCATTACAAATGTCAGCAGTATCTAAGTGGTGTTTGTCAATAAGCAGAAAGATGTGAGGTGGTCTCTATGGTTGTTAGTCAACTGCTCTGCACCTTCAGTCTGCTGCTGCCTGGTACTTGGTTGAGTAACTCATGTGAGCTGAATGCACACTAAATATCAAGTGGTGTTACACAGCTTGAGAAGAAAAGGAGCTTTAAAGGGGAAAAAAAAAAAAAAAAGGCAGACGTTATTCTAAGTCATTCTGTTAATGCCCAAGAAAATGCTTCCATGAGTGTTGAGAAACCAACCATCTATAGACTCTAGGAAAAATCATTTATGGGTCTCTGTTGTCCATACTCATTCACAACTTCAGTGGGAAGGCAGAGTGCTGCAGCTTGAATCATCTTGCATGAATATTGCCCTCTCCAAGGATATTGGCATGCAAAACAGCTCTTGTTCAGCGGAGTGCATTCTGAATGCACCTCACAAATGGATTCTTGCCCACGTTGAAATGCACAGACAGAGTTTGGATTAGGCTCTCTTCAGCGGAAGCAAACTAAGGCATGATTGGTGCAGAGAGGTGGAAACAACTCCTTTTCTCCAGGCATTTATTGGTGCTGCTCAGTTTGGGTACCCTGTCTGTGTTTTCCACTGCATGTATTTGCTGGAGGCAGCTTACTCTTTCCTTCCCTCTTCCCCACTCTCTCTTATTTATATCTTATCTTCACAATTCAAACTGAGAGGGTGAATTGTCTTCAGAGATACTTCTGCTTTCCATATGGGGCTAAATGATTTTTATGTAGCACCTTCAAGTATCTACAGCTAATCTTTGTGGGACCAGAGAGTGATGGAAAGATCAGATCTGAAAAGAGTCAGAAAGATCCGAATCATTTACCCTGTAATAAGATAACTCTCTTACATTCTGATACATGCTATGAAAATGATTCTTAAGCTCTCAACCCAGAACTGAGTATTTGATGTTATTTCTGTAAACAAAGC
Organism: Picus viridis; assembly: GCA_033816785.1. Classification (NCBI taxonomy): domain Eukaryota; kingdom Metazoa; phylum Chordata; class Aves; order Piciformes; family Picidae; genus Picus; species Picus viridis. The sequence goes on along the minus strand of CM066587.1, from coordinate 2,737,517 downwards.
ATTTATTTGCCTGAGTTTGGTTGTTATTTTTTTGTTGTTGTTTGGGTTGGGGTTTTTTGTTGTTTCCCCCCCCCCCAACCAGCCAAGTACAGTGGTGCCAAAGCCACCACCCCTGCACGAAATGTAGCAGCTTTATTTTCTGCTGTGACTGCTGAGTAAAGGTGCACTAACTTCTGTGGATTGTGGAGGAACTTGAGACCTGATGAGTACCTGGTGTGCATTCTCAGTGTCTTAAACACCATGGTTCTTTGGATATGAAAAAAACAAGCAATGTAAAGTAACACCAAAGAGTTTCTTTAGTATTGTTTTGAGCCCAACTCTGGGCTTCCCAGTCCAAGAGAGATGAGGAATTACTGAAGAGAGTCTAGTGGAAGCTACAAATGTGATGAGGCATCTGGAGCATCTCTGAGGATGAAAGGCTGAGAGACCTAGGGCTGTCTAGGCTGGAGAGGGATAGAGTGAGAGGGGAATCTTCTCATTGCTGGTCAATATTTAAAGGGTTGAGAGGATGGGGCCAGGGTCTTATCAGTGCCCTGCAGTGATAGGATGAGGAACAGTGAGCACAAGCTGGACCCTAGGAGGTTCCACGTAAACATAAGGTAAAAATTCCATGCTTTGAGGGTGTTGGAGCATTGGAGCAGGCTGCACAGAGAGGTGGTGGAGTCTCCTTCTCTGGAGAAGTTCAAAACCCACCTGGGTGCAATTTTGTGCACCCTGCACATTTTATTCCTCTACTCTACCCTGGTGAGACTAAGCCTGGAATACTGTGTCCAGTTTTGGGCTTCCCAGTGACAGGTGATCCTGTTTTAGCAGGGAGGTTGGACTAGGACTCCAGAGGTTCCTCCTGACCCCTTCCACATTGGGATTCTGTGTGATTCTGATTGCAAGCAGAAGACTCTCTGAAATAAGCCCTGCCTTGCTTTCAGAGGCGTTTCCAAGCTGTCCATATGCTGCTGTTCTTCAGGCCTCCAAGACCTGCTTGTGGCTGCTGTGAATGCTTAACTGCTGGTATTGCCAAAAATTTCCCAATGGCTAGAAAAACTGAAGTCCTTAGTGTGAGTCAGAACAGATCTTTAATCTGCTGGTGAAACTTGTGATCTTTGTGTCTTTGAAATGAAGAAGTAGGAATATTAAGCACAGACCTTGCGTGCCTGAGGTGTGAATGGCTTTTCAGTTTGGCTTGTAAGGGTGCTCCTGGCATTTCATCATGTCAGCAGTGTCAGGAAGAGCACCTACTAATAGCCAGCTAAACTTGAAATAGTTAGGAGCTTCCGGTAATGACCCTAAAATAGGTTTTTCAGCTCTGAGCTCTGCTCTGAAGATGTTTCCCTCTGCAGCCTGGTAGTCATGGCTGTTATAAACCGTACTTAATCACAGGATGGTAGGGGTTGAAAAGGACCTCCAGTCCAACCCCCCTGCCAGAGCAGGGTCACCCAGGGCAGGTCACACAGGAACACATTCAGGTGGGTTTTGGAGACTAAACAACCTCTCCGGGCAGCCTGCTCCAGGGCTCTGTCAGCCTCACCATACAGAAGTGTCTCCTCGTGTTGAGGAGGAATCTCCTGGGTTCCAGCTTGTACACCTTGTTCCCTTTTCTGGGAACCACCAAACATGGCCTGGCACCTTCACCTTGACACCCACCCCTCAGATATTTATGGGCATTGATCAGATCCCCTCTCAACCTTCTTTTCTCCACTCTAAACAGCCCCAGATCTCTCAGTCTCTCTTCATAGCAGCGATGTTCAAGTCCCCTGATCATCCTTGTAGCTCTCCATTGGCCTCTCTCCAGCAGATCCCTGTCTCTCTTGATTTGGGAAGCCCAAGACTGGAAAGAGTTTTTCAGATTTTAGGAGAAAGATTTTATGAGCATGGCCAGTTGATTCAGGCAGGGTAGGTTCTGCAATAGGTTCTCTGCTGTTTCATATTGAAGTAGCTGATGACTGACAGCATCGTTTTGGTTTTGTTGAACAGGATGTTTGATTTTTGATAAGAGTTCTCAGGTTTTAGGAGGAAGGTTTTATGAGCATGGCCAGTGGATTCAGGCAGGGTAATGCTTTTCAGATGCTTTTATTTTTAGGTAGGTGGAGAAGCCATTCTCAAGCTGAAATGATTCTGAAGCAGAAATCCTAAGTGAGTTGTACTAATATTTGTGATTCATAATGAAGAAAACCTATTAAAAAATGGTGGGTTTTAAACTCTTTTCATAGAGACTAGAGTGGAGATCAAGTGCTAGAGGCAGCTTTTTTGACATACAACAAAAGGAGAGGTTTTGAAGGCATGTTCCTTCTGATGGTGGTGATTTTAATGGTTCTTCTTCAGTATCAACCATCTGATAATCTTCAAGGAAAAATCTTACGTCTTCATGTCCTCTGTGCCTGTCCTTGCCGTTATCTGTGGCAGTGTTAAAAAGAGCCACGCTCCTCTCCTGTCTGGTAGGGTCTCCCCAGACATTAATATTTCTTCTTTTTTGCTATATCTGTTTTTCAAACATCAGCTTGGATCCTAAACTTGTTTACCAAACAGCCAAGATAACCTTCCCAAACAGATTGTTGGGAGATGTTTGATTGTGGCTTTTATTCACGGGGTTGGGGAGGGAAAGTACTTCCTGAGATGCTCACCCTTTCAATTGACAGATGATAACAGGCATCTTGCTTTAACTCATGCCAGTATTTTTCAGCTTCCCATGCTGTGGGTATCCAGAGATACCTCCCAGTGGAGGAGGTAGACTTCCTCAACTTTCTCATACTTACAAAGTGAAATAAAATGTATGAATATGCTTTTATCATATCACTTTTATTGCTTCAAGCAAGACTTGGAAGCATTTTGCAGGCTCTGCAGACAGCAAAATGGAAACAACTGGCTGAACCCCACCGCATACACCACATCCAGTTCTGGTGTCCCCAGCATAAGGAGGATGCAGAACTGTTGGAGAGGGTCCAGAGGAGGCAACAAAGGTGATCCAAGGGCTGGAACACTACTTCTGTGAGGACAGGCTGAGGGAGCTGGGGGTGTTCAGCCTGGAGAAGAGACTCAGGGAGGATCTTAGAGCTGCCTTCCAATACCTGTAGGGATCCTCCAGGAAGGCTGCAGAGGGACTTTTCATGAGGGTGTCTAGAGATAGGAGAAGGGGGAATGGTTTGAAGCCGAATTAGAGTAGGTTTAGACTGGATTTTAGGAAGATGTTCTTCAGTATGAAGGTGACGAGGCTCTGGAATAGGCTGCCCAGGGGAGGCTGCGGATGCCTCCTGCCTGGGGGTGTTGCAGGCCAGGTTGGATGAGTCCTTGAGCATCTGAGTCTAGGTGAGAGGTGTCCCTGCTCATGGCTGGGAGGTTGGAGTAGGTGATCCCTAAGGTCCAACCTGAGCCTTTGTATGATTTTATAACTTGCTGTTATTGAGTCAGCAGAGAAAGAATCATAGAATGGTTTGTGTTGTTAGGGACCTTAAAGATCAATTGGTTTCAGCCCCCTTTGCCATGGGCAGGGACACTTTCCACTAGACTAGGTTGCTTGAGGTGCAACCTGGCCTTGAACACCTTCAGATGTTGGGGAGCACTTGCAGTGAGCTTTCAGAGAGCACTGTGGCCGCACTCTGGAGCCTTTGATAACACTGCAGCCCCTTTCAGATGGCTTAGTCAAAGCTTTATAGGGAAATTATTTGCAGAAAACATGATGCAGCAGCACTAAATCAAATTGGCATCTCTCATGGTGTTTGGTTTATAAATTGATGTGGAGAGCAGATCTTCTGTATGTCAAGTTGGTAATAGGATGTAAAGGTTCTTAAAATGGGAAAATATGTTTAGTGGCATATAAAGTCTTCATTGAATGTTGTGTGATGTTTACTCTGGAGATAAACTGCTGCTGACTGGACAGAAGTGAATGATGAATTTCTGTTCCTGGAGATTCAGACTGTGCAGCATTGGTTTAGCTCCCCTGAGAAGAGTTGGGCAAGTGGAAGACCAGAAATGATTTCATCTGTTGAACTCGAGTACTTAACAGATAAAAATTGGGCACTTTCTCATGCAGGTGACTTTGCAGCCTCGGTTACTTTATGAATCCCAGGGCCATCATATCTAAACTGCTATAGGCATCTAAGACTTAAACTTTGGTTCTTAGAAATAAGTGAAAACTTGATTTATTCCCTTCACTTGGTTTGGGAGCTTGGTAAAGTCCTCATGATTATCATTTCTAATTGCTTGTGTTGCAGGCCTGTAGATGAACTCTACTTCTGACACCCCTTTTGGAGTCAATTTTCCATCATGACTGAATTTCATCCTGAAACAACCTTAGTCATGTGCAATCCACCTCTCTGCTGCTCAATAAAGTTCCTCTGTGTGGGTCCTCTCCTGGATTTCACAGCTGAACTCGATTTGACAGTAGATCTCATCCCATCTTCTTTTATTGACTCAAGGTGTGACTGAAGATGCAGAACCTTTCATCACATATTTAAATGGGTACTTTCTGACTGTAAAATAAATCTGGCTTGTGCCCACTCAAAAGTTGCTGCCAAACATCTCAGGCTACCCAGCCTAATGTTAAAGTTAATGTTTCCATTAACTCTTGCAATTCCAGATTTTGTACAAGAGGAGATTTAGCATTTAAATCCCAGATTTCCATTATATGACAACCTAGAAGACAAACTGTATCCTGGGTGTGGCCAGCAGAGCAAGAGAGGTCATTCTGCCCCTTCACTCTGCTCTGCTGACACCCCACTTTGAATAGTGTGTCCAGTTGTAGTGTCCCCAGCATAAGAAGGACATAGAGCTGTTGGAGTGAGTCCAGAGGAGGCCACAAGGAGATCCAAGGGCTGGAGCACCTCTGCTGTGAGGACAGGCTGAGGGAGCTGGGAGTGTTCAGCCTGGAGAAGACTCCAGGGGGACCTCAGAGCTGCCTTCCAATAGCTGAAGGGATCCTGCAGGAAGGCTGCAGAGGGACTTTTGCTGAGGGTGTCTAGAGACAGGCCAAGGGGGAATGGTTTGAAGCTGAGGCAGAGCAGGGTTAGAGTGGAGCTGAGGAAGAAGTTCTTCAGTCTGAGGCTGTGGCTGCCTCCTCACTGCAGGTGTAGCAGGCCATGTTGGATGAGACCTTGAGCAGCTGAGTCTGGTTGAGAGATGTCCCTGCCCATGGTGGGGAGGTTGGAGGAGATGAGCTCTGAGGTCCTTTCCAACCTGAGGTATTCTGTGACAATGATTTGTTCTTCATTATTTAAGTCTTTGCTAGTTTAAGCTTTCTGTAATAAACAAACCAACCCTGTTCAGGGTGTTTGTTACCTCACAAAGCAATTAATGATGGCTTCTAACAAGTGTGTTGTGTTTTAATCAAGTAGCTAACATGAGCTATAGCCTTATTCTTTCAGATGGTATTAATTAAAACATGGAAAAGTCAGTTTTGTCAAGTTTATACAGACATTTTTAACCTGGCTTTGAATGCAGGTTGTAATGCTTACCATTCCCTACAGAAACTGGTCTGGAGCCCAGAATGTGGGGAACACATTTCTCATCATCTTCCTAATAAATGGGAGGAATTTCAAAATGCCAGCCCATTATTACCAGACTGGTGCTTTTTCTGTAATAGGGAACTAGCAACTAATATGTCTCCTGTCAAGTTTAAAAATAGCACCACATCTCCCATTACTACACCTATTAGTTCCCTCTCCACTTGGAAATATTCTAAATGGACTCCCCTTCATCTATTTAAGCCTAATGTCACCTTCAGGATCATCAATATCACCAAATTTACAGTACTAGGTACAGTAGTGCAAGGGATGTGTCTTGTAAAAGGGCTTGGTCCTTCAAGCACTGTAAACACAGGACAGATAGGTTGGATGAAACCAGCGTACCATTAACCAACATTAACAATCTCTGTCCAAGCAAGTTATCATCATTCCAGCCCTTTGAATTAGCTGGTAAATGGGAGCTTATCATTAGCCATTAAATCAGGATAACAAAGTTTCTGTCAAATACAGTTCCTAACCTGCTGCTATAAGGTGCTTTTGTGTTAGATCTGTACTCTTAGAATGGTTTGGGTGGGAAGGGACCCTAAAGATCATCCAGTTCCAACTCCTCTTGCTGTGGGCAGGGACACCTTCCACTAGATCAGGTTGTCCAAGGGGGCATCCACAGCCTTCCTGGACAGCCTATTCCAGAGTATCACCACCCTCACCTCCACTCTAACCCTGCTCTGCCTCAGCTTCCAACCGTTCCCCATTGGCCTGTCTCTAGACATGCTCAGGAAAAGTTCCTCTGCAGCCTTCCTGCAGGATCCCCTCATCCCCTCTCTTCTTCCCCCTCATCCTATCTCTGGACTCCCTCATGAAAAGTCCCTTCTGCAGCCTTCTTGTGGGATTCCTTTAGGTATTGGAAGGCAGCTCTAAAGTCCCCCCTGAAGCCGCCTCCTCTCCAGGCTGAACACCCCCAGCTCCCTCAGCCTGTCCTGACAGCAGAGGTGCTTCAGGCCTTGGATCATCTTTGTGGCATCTTCTGGCCTCACTCCAATAGTTCTGTGTCCTCCTCCTGCTGGGGACACCAGAACTAGACATACTATTCCTCAGGGGCAGAATCTCCTCTCTATAATCTTAGACTAGATCAGGAAAGAAAGTGAAAAGAAAATTCTAATGATTAATTGTTTTTTGCTTTCCTATAGCTGAAAAAACCCACCCAAATTTAATTTACAGCAAGAAATGATGGTCATTAGTGCCTTTGCCTAGATAAAATAATAAAGCAATTTAAAGAGTGAGTTTTAAACTGCATGCTCTGCATATGCATTACCAACTTTTTCCTGAGGATTTATGGCAGTATTGTTTATTTAGCATGCATGGGATAATGTGCAGCTCTCACAGTGTGTTACATTTGAAAGCACCAAAAGCAGCCATTAGTGTCTGTTGTGTCACACTCCCTGAATTAATACATGTGGGACACAGAGCTGTTGGAGTGAGTCCAGAGGAGGCCACGAAGATGATCTGAGGGCTGGAGCACCTCTGCTATGAGGTTAGGCTGAAGGAGCTGGGGGTGTTCAGTAAGGAGAAAAGAAGATTCTGGGGGGACCTCAGAGCTGCCTTCCAGTGCCTGAAGGGATCCTGCAGGAAGGCTGCAGAGGAGCTTTTCCTGAGGGTGTCTAGAGACAGGCCAAGGGGGAATGGTTTGAAGCTGGGGCAGAGCAGGGTTAGACTAGAGCTTCGGAAGAAGCTCTTCAATCTGAGGGTGGTGAAACTCTGGCATAGGCTGCCTAGGGAGGCTGTGGCTGGTGGCTGCCTCCTGCCTGGGGGTGTTGAAGGCTAAGTTGGATAAGGCCTTGAGCAGCTGATTCCAGTTGAGAGGCATCCCTGGGCATGGTGGGGCGGTTGGAGCAGAGCGTCTTTGAGATCCATTCCAGCCAACACAAGAATGCATCCAGGTGGGTTTTGAAAGTCTCCAGAGAATGAGACTCCACAACCTCTCTGGGCAGCCTGTTCCTGGGCTGTGCTACCCTCACCACGCAGAAGTGTCTCCTCATGTTGAGGTGGAACCTCCTGTGTTCCAGCTTGTACCTATTGCTCCTTGTCTTATCACTGGGCACCACCACCAAGAGCCTGGCACCTTCATCCTGACACCCACTCCTCAAATATTTATACACATTGATGAGATCCCCTCTCTGCTTTCTCTTCTTCAGACTAAACAGCCCCAGGGCTCTCAGCCTTTCTTTGTAGGAGAGATGTTCAAGTCTCTTCACCATCCTCGTGGCTCTCCGTCGAACTCTCTCCAGCAGACCCCTGTCTCTCTTGAGCTGGGGAACCCCAAGGTGGACATGGTATTTAAGGTGTAATCTCACCTGGGAAGAGTAGAGGGGAGGAGAACCCCTCTAGACCTGCTGGGCTGTGTGCTGTTGAAGACATACAAATCAAGGCAAACAATTTTGGTTACTGCACCCTTAGAAGAAGCAGACAGTCTTGCTTTGGCCTGTTGATGTATCTGAAAGGGAAATGAAGTGGCACTCTTGCTTTGTGTTCTCACACAATTTAGCAATGACAAACCTTCCAGCTGGTACTTTTGGGTGATCTAAACCTGAGTGAAATACTGGCCATTAAAATGTGATTGTGTTTAAGGTGCAGCTCTGGGCTTTTGGTGAGTCACTGTGGTGAGTGGGAGGGGAATGCAGGCTCTTTCAGTCTAGGTTTGTGTGTGTGGATACACCACATCCACACCTCAGATGAGTACAGATGGTGGGGCTGGGAGGGGGAGGGGGCAGGGGAGGAAAGGTAGAGACCCTGATGGGCCTTTGGAAATTCCTGTTGGTGTGAACGTGGAAGGTGAGCAGTGTTTGCCTGTGTTAGGGGTTACTCTGTGTTTATCTGAAATCATCAAAGGTTATCTGCATGTTGACCTCTACAGTGCCTACCTGACAGGGTTTCGCAGTTGGCTGAGTTACAAGACACCCAACCACTGCTCTGGATATGGTGGTGGAATAAATTTCTCATATGTGTGGGACTGTGACCGTTAAAGCAATCATTACTGAAACCATGCACCTTATTTCCTGTCACTAATGGCAGCTCCCTACCTAGGCAATGTATCAACACTCAGCCCCTTGGCTTCGGATCGTTGCTCAGCTCTCCTGTTGGACAGATACTCAAACGTGATCTGTAATGTCTGTTGTCTGAAGATGTCAGTGTCCAGAGCTAATTGTGGCTTGCCGATGTGTGGGAACCCCCACTTCAGTTCCTGGGGCAGAGTGAATGCATTGAGGCTGAGGCAAAATGATGAGTTTCCTCTGCCTAGGCTGCTCAACAAAAATCCTTCAGTTGGCATTCACCTAGCCTTCTAAGAGCAGCCATAGTTTTGGGGACTTGTTGAACAGGTAGTTCTTAGGTGTCATTACAGTAAATATTTATTTATTACTCTGTGCAGTACTTAAAATTTCTTCTGAAGGAGAATTCTTGGTTCCAACAGCAGTGGCCCACTTGGGAATTCCATCACTTGCCATTCTTCTACAATCTGCTCACTGTGCTTTAGAGCTGGAGCAAATGCTGGAGAGCCCTGGATGAATGCCACTGTGAGGTGGCTTTGAGACAGCACCTTACTTAAATTTCATGGCCCTTCAATATAGAAGCATAGAGTTGTTTTGGGTGGGAGAGACCTTGTTGAGTAAGTTCAACCCTGAACTTAGCACTGCCAAGTTGCCACCAAACCATGTCCCTCAGCACCACCTCTACACTCTTTTATTTCTCCAGAGATGCTGACACTGTGTCTTTCCTGGGTATCCTCTTCCAGGCTTGATAACCTTTTCAAGGAAGACACTTTTCCTAATGTCTAGCCTAAATGTCCCCTTGCAGAACTTGAGGCCATTTCTTTTTGTCCTATTTTGTGTTACCTGAGAGAAGAGACAGATCCCCACTTCACTCCAACCTCCTTTCAGGGAGTTGTAAAGAGCAAGCAGGTCTCCTCCAAGCCTTCTTCAGGCTAAAGATCCCAGCTCCTTCAGCCACTCCTCATAGTAGTTGTGCTTTAGACCTTCCACCAGCCTCATTGTGCTTTTACGGGTGTGTTCTAGCACCAAACTGTCCCTGCTGGTAGTGAGGGGGGTCCAAAACTGAGCCCCAGTATTCATGGTGCAGCATCCCCAGTGGGACAATCGCTGCCCTGGTCCTGCTGGCCGCACTCCTGCTGGTACAAGCCCGGATGCTGTTACGTGAGTAATTCATCTCTGAGTAGTTCACCTCTGCATTAGCCATGGTGGTTTTGACACTGCCACCACTTAGAAGGATTTTTTGGTTTTTTAAATTTATTTGATTTCAGCTAGTTTCTTATGAATGTCTGAGCAGGAGAATGTGCTGCTGCACACAGGCTGGGCAGAGGAACCCATTTCAGAGCACGGGGTGCTGAGCCCTGCGGCTGGGCTTGAGCTGTTGGAGGAACACCCAGGATCGCTGGCTCCAGAGAGGAAGCACTGTAATGAGAAAGGGGAAGCAGCTCTGTTTTTCTAATATTTGTTGTTTTCTTTGAAATGGGGAAAAGAATACCTGGAGTGATTTATATTTAATTGAGGATTGCATTTCATCAGATAGGGTGAATGTTCTCAGGCCATTTATCAGCTATGTCTTTTTGAGACCTCAGAGGGAGTCTATGGTACATATTTACCTTCACTTGGCTAGGTCAGGGGAAATAAAGCAAAAATAATAGATGTTATTTTCGTATGTGAACAAAACTGGAAGTCATCTGGGTGAAATATGAGATAAAATGACTGTGTCCTACCTCCTTTGTGCCTCTTTAAATACAAGAAATTACTAGTTATATATATAAAAAATATAATTTCCTTTGCTTTATCAGGGTATCTTTTTAAACCTAGAAGATTTATTGACTTTTTCATTGCTCCAGCTAAGTCAGCCCCTGAAGCTGATGTGACATATATTTTGTTGCCATTATTTGGTAGTAATTTCATATTTAGGGAATATTTTGTGGGGAAAAACAAAACAAACACAACCCCCACAAAAAAAAACAGCAAAGAAAGGCCCACACCCAACAAAACAATAAAGACCAGAAAGTAGGGCCACAAGCCCTGGCTGAAACACCTCTGCTAGGAGGAGAGGCTGAGGGAGCTGGGGATGTTCAGCAAGGAGAAGAGAAAGCTCTGGGTGCGACCTTATTGCTGCCTTCCCGTACCTGAAGGGAGCCTATAGGAAGGCTGCAGAGGGGCTTTTCATAAGGGAGCTCAGAGACAGGACGAGGGGGAATGGTTTGAAGCTGAGGCAGAGCAGGGTTAGACTGGAGCTGAGGAAGAAGTTATTTAGTCTGAGGGTGGTGAGACTCTGGCCCAGGCTGCCCAGGGAGGCTGTGGCTGCCTCCTGCCTGGGGGTGTTGAAGGCCAAGTTGGATGAGGCCTTGAGCAGCCGATTCCAGTTGAGAGGCATCCCCGGGCATGGTGGGGAGGTTGGGCCAGATGACCTCTAAGGTCCTTTCCAACCTGAGCCATTCTGTGATTCTGTGAAGATCAAAGCATGCCATATGCTGCTCCTTAGAGAACATTTTGTCTGTACTGATTTTGATGCACATTGTTTCCAGTATGCAAAGATCATAGAACAGCTGCTAGTGAGAGTTTTAGTGAGCAGCACCTAAGTTTCTTTGGGGCAGTGAGAGGTAAGAAAACCTTTGCGTTTCAGATTGTCTCTGAATAATGTGTCACTGCTGAACTTCACCCTGGTGTGCTGCTGATAGCCGTGGGGTCTATGAGTGTTATTGTGGAGAACAGTAGAGCAGGAGCCATCTAACACCCTCTCCACTATACATCCACGGTTTCAGCCCAGCCTCCCGGCGTAAACAGCCAAAGGGAGTTTGTGGTATGGCAATGATTGTGTAATATTTGCATAACACTTTTTTACTAAGTAGACCTGGAGGTAGGGTAACTGCAGAAGAAGCTAAATGTCAGGATCTTTAAGCACGACAACAACCTGAGAACTGAAAGTCTCTTGCTATCAGCCTGTACAGTCATTCTCTGTCCCCATAAGGCAGGTAGCAGTGGTAAGTGGTGCAAAATAAACCCAAGGAGCATGCTGTGGATTCAGCTAAACCTGGTGATAAACCCAGTTTCAGAACTAGTCTGATGAAGTGCAATTCCATCAGATAATTCATGAGCTGATCACTGATAGTGTTAATAATTTGTAGGTGACTCAGTGGCACTTCCCAACTTTTCATGTACCCTCTTTTTAGAGCTTGAATTTGCAAAACATTTCCCTTCCAGTTGGATTTTCAGCACCACTTGATGCCAAGGGTGGCATGATTAATTACAAATGGCTCGTTAGGTGAATAGTGCAGGTTCTAAGCCACAGCTTGCGTCGTAGCAGTTATTACCCTGCAGCCTCCAAACCGGGCTTCGGAGGAGAGAGTTTGAATTTGGCTAAATCATTGTAAATTCAGACAACGTCAGGGATCTCAGAAGTGTGATTGTTTGAAATCAGGTCAGTGGGAACGAGATCAGAGTCTGCTTTGCTACCTGAAAAGAAGCAAGCTCTTTTTGGGGCTGTTCAGTTTGGAAAAGGGGAGGCTGAGAGGAAACCTCACTGCTCTCTACAGCTACCTGAAAGGACATTGTGGAGAGGCTGCTGCTGGTCTCTTCTCACAGAGGGAAAGGCCTCAAGTTGTGTCTTGGTAGGTCTATACTGGACATTAGGAAAAAGCTTTTCAGTGGTCAGGCATTGGAATATGCTGTCCAGGGAGGTGGTAGAGTCACCATCCCTGGATGCCTTTAAAGGTGGTTTGGATATGGCGCTTGGGGCTATGGTTTAGGGGTGAACCTTGTAGAGTAGGGTTCTGGGTTGGATTTGGTAATTCTGGAGGTCTTTTCTAACCTGAATATTTCTGTGATTCCAACATGGAGGGAAACCTTTGCTTCCAAAAGGCAGTCATTTTCCTTCTGAAAGAAACATTTGTCCAAAAGAAAGTAATTTGTTTGAAAGAGTATGGGAATAATAGAGCAGATTATAACCTGTATCCAGGCTGGCTTGTGGCAAGGAAGTCAGAGCACAGAATGCTTTTTACCTAGCTGTGTGATCTCTAACGACCCAGGAGATCTATATTGCCATTTCAGCTTGCACCATTCATAGAATGGTTTGGGTTGATAGAAGCCTTCAAGATGATCCAGTTCTAACTCTCTGTAACTCTGCCGTGGGCAAGTACACCTCCCACTAGCCCAGGTTGCTCAGGGCCTCATCCAGCCTTGCCTTGGGCACCTCCAGGGAGGGGGCATCCACAGTTTCCCTGGGCAGCCTGTTCCAGTGTCTCACCACCCTCACTCTAAAGAATTTCTTAGAATCATAGAATCATAGAATCAGTCAGGGTTGGAAGGGACCACAAGGATCAGCTAGTTCCAACCCCCTGCCATAGGCAGGGACACCCTACACTAGATCAGGCTGGCCAGAGCCTCGTCCAGCCTGATCTTAAACACCTCCAGGGACGGGGCCTCAACCACCTCCCTGGATAACCCATTCCAGGGCTTCACCACTCTCATGGTGAAGAACTTCTTCCTCACATCTAGCCTGAATCTCCCTATTTCCAGCTTCATTCCGTTCCCCCTAGTCCTAGTTCTTCCTGACCTCCAGTCTAAATCTGCCCTCCTCAACCTTCAATCCATTCCCTCTCATCCTATCACTACAAGCCCTGAAAGGCCGCTCTAAGGTTTCCCCAGAGCTTTCTCTTCACTAGACTAAACAGCCCAGCCTGTCTCCATAGGGAAGGTTCTCCAGCCCTTGGGTCATCTTTGTATCCTCCTCTGGACCTACTCCAGCAGCTCCATGTCCCTTCTGTGCTGGGGGCACCTGAACTGAATGCAGTGCTGCAGGTGGAGTCTCACGAGAGCGGGGCAGAGGGGCTGATGAATCAAAACTCCCTAGGGGTTTCTTATATTTCTGTCTCCCAATTAAATTTATTCAGTGTTTGAATTTTTGTTGCTGGCTAGTTGATCTTTTGGTTGCTACAGTGCCCTTGTAAGTTGCTTTTGGTTTTGCTTGCTTTCTACCCTCTGATTACAGAATACCTAATTTTTTCTCTTTAACTAGATTTCAAGGTTGAGATGATGGTTGAGATTTTGTGAAGAATGTGTAGTTCTGTGTTGAATTCTCACTTCTTGTCAGCATTAGCTTTGAGAAGATAAGGATTAGAGTCTGAAACCACTAGAAATTGCAGGTCAGGAAATGGATGTGCAATAGACAGCATCAAACATGAAGCCTGAGCAAATAAATCTAATGGAAAATTCTCCTTTTGTAGGATATGTTGAGAAAGAAGCCATCAGAGTGGCAGTCATGGATGGTGGATACCTGTCAGGGTTTTGTTTTCATTTTGTTTTCAGCTTTTGCATGTGATTGTTGTGCTTAAAGCATCTGAAAAGCAGCTTTTCAGTACTCCAGGTCCGTGACTCAGGAATGAGATGAGCAACAGTCAAAGGGTTTTCATCTTTCCCTTCACTCTGGGCAGTGTGTTTTGCATCCTGTTTGTGAGCAGCTTGGGGCTTCTCATCTGAGAGCTACCTCAAGCCTGCTGTGCTCTTCCAGACATTTGGAGTACAGATAGAACATGGTTTAAATCACTTGCAGGCTCCAAGTGTGTTGAAGGGTGGTGATCTCCTAGGGATTCAGGAGAGAGTCCTGAGGGGATCCTTAGACTGCATCTCCCCAGGCTCCTCTCTGGCTTTAAGTCACCCAAATTACTGTTGTTAGCAGCTTTTGGGGTTTGAATGTGTTTGGATTTTTCTTAGCTTTTCCCCCTTTTCCTGGTGATAAACTAAGGTAAAAACGAATAAACCACTTCCTAACCTATAGGAGAATAAGAGTGAGCATATGAAATAAACCAGCTTTTGATACCTGATTGAAAACAAAGCAAAAACCGAATTAAAAATAGAGTGGGTTGGGTTTGGGGTTTTTTTAAGTTCTGCATATTTTGATTAATTTAACAACTACAACTGGTATCTTTTAATGGTTGAAATTAATAGGTGTGATGATTTTTGTCATCATAGTAGCTAAGTAGCCTTTTCTGAAGTAGCCTTTTCTGTCCACAGAAGGGCCACAAGGAACCTTGTTGATTCCATGATTCTATGATTAGAGGGCTGGAGCACCCCTCCTATGAGGACAGACTGAAGGAGCTGGGGTTGTTCAGTCTGGAGAAGAGAAGGCTCCGAGGAAACCTAATTGTGGCCTTCCAGTATCTGAAGGGGGCTACAAGAAAGCTGGGGAGGGACTTTTTAGGCTATCAGGGAGTGACAGGACTAGGGGGCACTGGGAAAAAAAAAAAATAGAAGTGGGTAGATTCAGATTGGATGTTAGGAAGATGTTTTTCACCATGAGGGTAGTGAGACACTGACACAGGTTGCCCAGGGAGGTGGTAGAAGCCTCATCCCTGGAGGTTTTTGCAGCCAGGCTGGATGTGGCTGTGAGCAACCTGATGTAGTGTGAGGTGTCCCTGCCCATGGCAGGGGGGTTGGAACTATATAATTCTTGAGGTCCCTTCCAATTCTGACAATTCTATGATTCTGTGTAACAGGAAGAATTAATTTCACATAAGAAATGAAGGCTCTGGAAGGCCTTGCAGTATGTTTTTGCTTTTGTCCAATATGATTCTCTTTAAAATAAATAAATTTATTTCTAAAGTGAAATAATTCTCTGTCCTCATTTTCAGAATCTATTCAGTTCTGAAGTGCTTGGGGAAAAAAAAAATGAGTGTGCTTCTCATTGAAGCCTTTTATGGTGGCTCCCACAAACAGCTGATGGATCTTCTCCAAGAAGAGCTACGAGATGACTGTGTCCTCTGCACGCTGCCTGCCAAGAAGTGGCATTGGAAAGCACGGACTGCTGCTCTTTATTTCATGCAAACAGTGCCAGCAAGCACCAATTACAGGTAACCTGGGAAGTGAGGGATTTCTCAGCTCACATTACAGAGAGGCCTCCAAGAAGGTGTCTGGAGCTGTTATTTTTGGTTATGTGCATGCCAAGGGTGTATTTGCAAGCGAATGGAGACTTGCAATGGACAGGGCAAGTTTTAATTCTTTCTTTAACTTCTTGGGGTGTAACTGGGAAATGACTACTGTGTTTCAGGGTTTCCTAGGCTATTCTGTCTTGCACTGCTAGTCCTTGAGTCTCTAAGAGCGCAAGCATATGGATTCCTATTTGTGTGTAAATGTAGATGTACCTCTTGTTCTGAGATTATCAAATGAATTGAGTAATACTGAAAGGTTTGAACTGTGCCTCACAGATTAGGGTGAGAGATGGCACAGATGTGAACACTGCAAGCTTCCTCACTTACCCTCTGCTGTATCTATTAGCAAGTCTGATTTATCAGAGAGTGCTGCTCAGACTGACCTGAGGATTAAGGAAGAAGCTTTATCTTAATAATGGTCCAGTTCTGTCATGTGCCAGCAACTGTGGATGCCAATTATGCATTTATGTAAGTGGCAAACTTCTATCAGCTAGAACCTGGACTGATAAAAGCAGACTGTTTAGGTCAACAGATAGCTATCATGCAGCGAGAATCAGTCACTCCAGAACCAAGCTGTCTTTAAACCCAGTGATGTTGCCTGGCCTACCTGATCAGTTGAGATGTGGTAAGATGATTATCTTGAGCAGTGATGTGAGGTGCCTGCTCTGCTCAGGGCATGCAGCTCAGCAACGTGGCATGGGTAGAAAATGAGCACTCAGCTGATTTTGTACCTTCCTGGAGAGAGACTTTTAGTGCAAGGGGATGTTTTAGCTGCTTTTCAGCTACAGGATGAACCTCAGCAGGACACTGAGCACACCTAAATGATGTGCTCTCTGGATACAGCTCAGAACCAAGTCTGGTGTTCGTTACCAGAGCAAGTAGATGTAGTCAGCTGGGGAAGGACTGTGATTCAGCAGGAGTAGATCTTGTGCTACAGAAGGCTGTATTGGAACAGTGTTACCCAAAACAATGTCTAATCCTTTTTTGGAAAGCATGCTATATAAATGTACACCTTTTCTGTGCCTGCTTCTGGCTTGCATTTAAAATAAGCTACCATCCCAAGCCAAATGTTATAATTAATTTTCCCTGGTGTGTCTACTGTGAGGCATTTAGCTTTGGTTTCCTATTGCTTTCCTTTTGCAACAATTTTGTTTTGGAGGAGTGTAGATGACAAACTGTTATGTAAATTTGTCTTGTATCACAACCACATCCTCCAACGCATGGCAATGTTATCTGTGTTCCTTCAAGGTCAGCAGCCCAAGCTGTCCAGCACTAACTGTATTAAACTAATCAGACATCACTCATAGACATACACTTCATTAGTTTAACTTACAGTTACACTGACCTAAGATAACTTAACTCCAATTTGTCAAGTAACCCACATCTTGGAGGAGGGGGAGGGAATGCTGACATGAAAAAAAAAAAAACCCACAACCCAAAACTCCACAAAAAAATCCCCTAACAACCCAACAAAAAATCCTCAACCCAGCAGCTTGAAAACTCCCTTGAAGTTAATAAACTTGCAATCTGTCATAGACTTATGTGCAAATATAACCTTTGCTGACAGCAAATACATCTCATCTAGCCAATAGAGCATCTTAAAGAGAGGAAAGCTTGTTTGTTGCTGTTGCTCTTAGGGTTTGATCAGACAGAATCAAGTAGTCTAAGTTGACAAAGATGTGATGTTTAAAACAGAGAATGTACCTGCAGGACAACATTTTAGGAGCCAGGGCTGATCACAGAATCACAGAATGTTAGGGGCTGGAAGGGACCTCCAGAGATCACAGAATTATTGAGGCTGGAATAGACCTGAGATCATCAGGACCAGCCTATGACCTAACATCACCACATCGGCCAGACTATGTCACTAAGTGCCACATCCAATCTTGCCTTAAATACCTCCAGGCACGGTGACTCCACCTCCCTGGGAAGTCATTTCCAGCATCTAATTCCCCTTTCCACAAGGAAGTGCTTTCTAACATCCAACCTAAAACTCCTCTGGCACAGCTTCAGGCCATGCCCTCTCGTCTTGTCACTGCTGCCTGGGAGAAGAGCCTGACCTCCACCTACTACAACTTCCCTTCAGGTGGGAGTGGGATAAGGTCACTCCTGAGTCTTCTCTCTCCAGGCTGAGCAACCCCAGCTCCTTCAGCTCCTCCAGTCCTTTCACCAGATCATTGAAGCCAAGCCCCCTTGCCAAAGCAGTATCACCTGGGGCAGGCCACACAGGAACAGTGTGGCTGGCAAGGGGAAAACTGATTTAAGTACCTTTTACTTTGCTTGCACCTTTTAAGTGTTTGTTTTGTAGTGCAACATTTCAAGTATTTTATTAAACTGAAAGTCTGAGTGCTTGAGATGACAACCTAATGAGGCTGTCTGCTCTCTCCTGTTAGGAAAAAAGCATTGATTAAAATTAACATTGATTCTTCTAGCTTGCTAGTAACCACTAAAGATCTGCTTTGCAAGCAGCAGTTTAAGGGAGAATGCTCACTGCAATCCAACAGGAGTGTGTGTTGTGAACTCCACATTGAAATATTTCAACCTCCTCCTCGAGGTCATGGGAAATACCAAATTTGCATTATTTATAATATTGACAGGATTTGGAGACTAAAGACTTTCTTTTACAAGTGATTTTCATAAATGTGGCATTTCCTGAATCCCTTGTTTCTGTTTGTTCCTCTAACAATAGAGAAAGGTCACAAATCCAGGCTGGGCGCAGAGTGGGTTGAGAGCGGCTCTGAAGGAAAGAGTCTTGGGGGTGTTGGTTGATGAGAAGCTCCCCAGGAGCCAGCAGTGCCCTCATGCAGCCCAGAAGGCCAGCTGTGTGCTGGCAGCTGAGTGTGGCCAACAGGGCAAGAGCACCTGCACCTCAAATAACTGCCTCCAGTGCTGGTATCCCCATCATAAGAAGGACACAGATCTGCTGGAGTGAGCCCAGAGGAGGCCACAAAGATGATCCAAGGGCTGGAGCAGCTCTGCTATGAGGACAGGCTGAGGGAGCTGGGGGTGTTCAGCCTGGAGAAGAGGCCTTATGCAGCTGAGATATCCTCAGTCTTCAAGGGGAACACAGGTAGCTGTTGTGGGAGGTATTGACCACTTACTATTTTATCTGCAACACTTCAGGCTCATCAGCACAAAGGCTGTGCTGCATTTCTCTAGAAACCTGTTGCTTTTATGGTTTTGTGGCTTCATTGTGCAGTTGTTGAACCAGTTCATACTTTCGTCCACCTCATTAAAGGAGGACAAGAAGCTGTGATGAATGAGAAAGATCAGGCATGTGGTGAGTCCCTCCAACTTGAAAGGCCATAGGGAAAGTTTTTAAAGGTGGCTTAGTTGGCTTCTACACTTGAAATGCTCTGAAATATTGATGTAGGGCAGCCAGAGTACTGAGTGTTTTTAAGAGCTTTTCTAATTGCAGAGACTTTCATGGTATTTCCCTCTGTGGAGAGAAGGTGTCTGTCTGAACATTGCCTAACTGAGTTTGAAGGAGTTTCATCCTCATGGTGGTGATTTCCAAATCACAGCATTTGAAATGGGCTGACAACAGGCAGAATTGTTGTCTGCTTTCTGTAGACATGTTTTACAGCAATTACAGAGTTTTGTTCGTAGTTGGTGGAATATTGTCATCTTCATTCCATGAATTAGGACAGTCCAGAACAGAGACTTGATCTCCTCAGGCTGCTGGCAGTCTGCAGAGCTGGTGTGTTTTCTGCTTGCTTTGTCTCCCAACTTGCTTCAGACAGCTTGAACTCCTTGATAAACCATGTAGTCATAGAATGGCTTAGGTTGGAAGGGACCTCAGAATTAATCTCCTCCAACCTCCCCACCACACGCAGGGACACCTCTCAACTAGACTCAGCTGCTCAAGGCCTCATCCAGTCCGGCCTGTGATGACTCACTGGACAAAAGCATTTTATATTTTAGGGACCACCCTTCACAGAAAGTAATTTCATCCCCCCAAAGAAAAGTTAGACCTGCAAAATGGAGAGACAAAATGCAGAGTAGCTTCCAGTTTGTCTTACTGGCACTGCTAGATTATTTTAAATATCTCTCTATAAATATTCTGTGTACCATTCAGTATTGCCCCCCAGGTGGCTGTTCATATGAATAAAGATTTTATTTGTAACAGACTCTAGCCCTGAAATACCCCTAGGGTAAATGTTAGCATTTATATACCCCCTGATATTTGACAACTGTATTTTCAAGACAAACTCTCTGCTTTTTTTTTTTTTCCCATTTTGCAAAAGAGAAAATAAATGATTGTTTGCAATTAATAAAGCACTGCAGAACTCCAAAGCAGGGGAGTGTGGTGCTCAGCAATGTATAGTGGTGTAATCCAAGTGCATATAAGGTAGGCGTGGTGGCTTCTGTTGCTTTAATGATCTGTTAAAACTGCTAGACTTAGGATTCTTTCAGATTTTAAGCCTTCATTTCTGCTCTTGTGAGACCGCACCTCGAACACTGTGTCCACTTCTGGTGTCCCCAGCATAAGAAGAGCTGTTGGAGCGAGTCCAAAGAAGGCCACAAAGATGATCCAAGGGCTTCTTCTCGGCCCTTCTCTGAACCCGCTCCATCAGGTCCAGGTCCTTCCTGTGTTGAGGGCTCCAGAGCTGGACACCGAACTGCAGGTGAGGTATCACCAGAGCTGAGCAGTGTGACAGAATCCCCTCTCTCCATCTCTAGCCACGCTGCTTTTGATGCAGCCCAGGCTGCCAATGCCCACTGCTGGCTCGTGTCCAGCTTCTCACCCGCCAGCACCCCCAAGTCCTTCTCTGCAGGGCTGCTCTCAATCTCGTCATCCCCCAGCCTGTACTGGGTGAATAAAACTTGCATCCCATTCATGGTATTGACTTCTAAGAGTGTGTATTTTGGTCCTCTTGTTCACCACCTTGGAACTGCTGAATAATTTTCTGCCCAGAGCTCTTTTAAGTTTCCCACCACTTCTTTGTTGCTCCATTTAATGTTAGTGTGTGCAGATGTGTGTTTTAACTGCAGTTTTGTGCCAGATGCAGTGCAATGTTCTCATAAACAACAGGGTGGTGAGTTGTCCTTTGATGAGGTGATCTAAAGGTGTGAAGAAATAAGGTGGCTATGGGTAACAGCTTAAAGGCAGGGGTCACAGAATCACAGAATGTTAAGGGTTGGAAGGGACCTCCAGAAATCATTGATTCCATTTCCCCTGCCAGAGCAGAGTCATGTTGGGCAGGACACACAGGAACACACTCAGGTGGGTGTGGAAAGTCTCCAGAGAAGGAGATTCCACAACCTCTCTGGGCAGCCTGCTCCAAGGCTCTGTCAGCCTCATCATACAGAAGTGTCTCTTGTGTTGAGATGGAATCTTCTGTGTTGTAGCTTCTACCCATATTTCCTTGTCCTCGGGTCTCATCTTTGATTAAAAATACTGTGTGGGTGGAACTCACTAACTGCGATAGCTGGAGAGAAAGTGATGGATACAAATAATGATGTTCTTACCTTGCTGTAGAGATGTCCAAACCAGGAATAACAAATGTCCTTCATTTAGTGAGGCAAAGCACACAGAGAGGAGGGAACAGGAGACATTGCTTAGCCCCATGCTCCTCTTTCACGCTCTGCAGCTGAGTAAAGGGTCATTGCCTCTTTAATTTCATTAGTGCTAAACTTGCTTGCATTTTTTTCTCTCAAACAAATGGGTTGAGTTCATCAAGGTTAGCTCACACGTGCTTGTGCAAACTCATCCACGTTCGTCCTGCCCACGCTTTGAACTAGCTGGTTGGGAGCTAACTTCACACTGGGGGCCAGATGGCCGTCCTAGCACCACGTTGAGCCTAAACCAATCCACCCCACCGAGATACGAGACACAGGCGCCATGTACTGAGCTAAAACAACTTTGTGACTTCTGACCAGAGCTGGCTGCTGTCCAGCCAGCTTAAAGTGTAAGCAAAGAGAATCTAGGTCCATATGGAGCAGCATGAAGCTCCACCACTTAGCACAGATGATGCCCTCCACTGCTGTAGCTCCGGCTAACAGAGGATGTCCCGGGCTGAAGAGTGGCTGTGAAGTTCTTTTTTGGTGAGGGAAAAGTTGGAGGCCATCTGATGCTGGGAATACCCAGCTTGGGAACTTGGGCGTAAACCAGGCTTGCGTGGTTTGGTTAATCCCACCCAAAACCTGCTCTGAAAACCTCTTCTTGCAAATGTTACCTTTCCAAGTCAACTTCGAAAGGAGAGAACCTCACCAAATGCATCTGAGGAGGGGCTTCAGCAGAATGCTGATGGCAGGAAATGCTTTGATAAACTTAACAAAACAAAAATGTCTACATTTTAGAGTTAACCTTTTTGGGGGGTTGGTTGTTCTTTTTACTGTATGGGGGTTTTTAATGTAAAGGGGTTTTTTGGTGTAAATAAAGGTGGGTTTTTTAGTGTCAATAAAGGTAATTTTAGGGTAAATACAGGTATTTTTTAGTGTAAATAAAGATTTTTTTTTAGTGTAGATAAAGGTTTTTTTAGTGTAATTAAAGGTGTTTTGATAGAGCAAGTAAAGGTATTTTTAAGTGTAAATAAAGGGTTTTTTTTTGGTGTAAGGAAAGGGTTTTTTGGTGTAAGTAAAGGTATTCTTTAGAGTAAGTAAAGGTATTTTTAAGTGTAAATAAAGGTATCTTTTAGTGTAAGTAAAGGGTTTTTTGGTGTAAGTAAAGGTTTTTTTGGTGTAAATAAAGGGGTTTTTTTTAGTGTAAACTTAGGTATTTTTTAAGTGTAAATTAGGTATTTTTCAGTCTAAATTTAGTGGGTTTTTTATTCTAAATAAAGGTATTTTTAGAGTAAGAAAATGTATATTTTTTAGTGCAAATGAAGCTATTTTTTAGTGTAAAGGTATTTTTAGTGTAAATAAAGTTTTTTAGTCGAAATAAAGGTTTTTTTTTTCTGTAAAGTTATTTTTTATCTGTAAGTAAAGGGTTATTTTACTGTAAACAAAGAGGATTATTGCTGTGGAGCTCTTTTGTCTTTACTGTAGAGAAAGGTTATTGTTTGGTGGTTTTTCCCCCCTGTAAATCAAGGTAAAAGAAAAAAAAAATCAATCCAGTAAAAAAATAATAATTAAGTAATCCAGTAAAAAAATTAAGTAAGGTCTAAGGGCAAAATCATTTCCTATTGAGGATAGCAGCACTGCTGTGGTTTCTCTGCTCACAATTAGGCTGCTAAAATCCACTGCTCAGTATGATGGAGAGAGGCTGCCTGAAAGTTTTCCTGGAGCTGGCGCAGGAGGTGGGACCTCCTTTGTGGGGCAGATTAATGACCTCGCTGCTGAGAGGCCAGCAGCAACGTTCTGCTGCTCACAGTCCTTGTACAGTGCAGCCAGTTAAGAGCAAAGGTTTTTAGTCTTAGGTCTGGCTGCTTAAAAACTTGAGGGGAGAAATCCAGTAACAACAACAACAATAATAAGTCCTCTTTTCAGAAACAGGACCAGTAATTCCCCAAGTGAACTACCTGAAATGTATTCAGGCAGGCAGCAATGTGATCTTAAACATTCCCTTTGCATTAATCAACTTTGCCTCAGATAAAATGCTGGCAGATGGTAGCTATTCATTGGAAAAGTGACAGGTTTTCTTTAGGTTTTTGTGTGGAAGCCCCCACATGCTCTCTTCCCTCCCCAAAACTGCAGTGGTTTCATTTGGCCAGCATGCTGCTTAAAAAAAAAAAAAAAAAAGAATGCAGTTATTAATCAATTTCACAATGTGGATAGTTAAAAAGGGGTTAGGTGAATTTAAATGCAGCCTCCTTCCTTTGAAGTCAGTGGAAATATATATAGGATCTCAAATGTCACAGAAGCACAGCTTAGGTTGGAAGGGAACTCGGAGGATCATCTATTGCAGACCCCCTGCCATGGGTAGGGACACCTCTCAACTAGCCTCAGATGCTCAAGGCCTCATCCAACCTGGTCTGCAGCACCCCCAGGCAGGAGGCAGCCACAACCTTCCTGGACAGCTTGTTCCAGTGTCTCACCACCCTCCTACTGAAGAACATCTTCCTAAGCTCCAGTCTAACCCTACTCTCCCTCAGCTTCAAACCATTCCCCCTTGGCCTGTCTCTGGAAACCCTAATGAAAAGTCCCTCTCCAGCCTTTCAGGAGGATCCCTTCAGGTACTGGAAGGCAGCTCTAAGATCCTCCCTGAGTCTTCTCTTCTTCAGGCTGAATATCCCCAGCTCCCTCAGCCTGTGCTCACAGCAGAGCTGCTCCAGCCCTTGGATCATCTTCGTGGCCTCCTCTAGACTCACTTCAACAGCTCTGTGTCCTTTTTATGGTGGGGACACCAGCACTGGAGGCAGGATTGGAGGTGACGTCTCAGCACAGCAGAGCCAAGGGGCAGAATCCCCTCTCTTGCCCTGCTGCCCACATTCCTCTGGCTGCATACCGGCACACAGCTGCCTGCTGGGCTGCATGAGGGCACTGCTGGCTCCTGGGGAGCTTCTCATTAACCAATACTCCCAAGAATCTTTCTTCAGAGCTGCTCTCAGCCCACTGTGCACCCAGCCTGGATTTGTGCCTGGCATTGGCCCAAACCAGATGCAAGGCCTTGTGCTTTGACTCGTTGAACTTCAGGCAGGTGACACTGGCCCGTTTCTCAAGCCTGTCAAAGTCCTGGGAAGGAGGCTGGTTGGGACTGCTGGTGATCCATAGGAAGTGCTAATTTGCAATGGCAGAAACATAAAGGATTAGCTGAAATTCCAGAAAACTGTTCTGAGGAGACAAGAGCAATCTGGGGTTTCAAACCCTAGCATGTGTTTCCCTTTGTGTTCTCAGCTCCTTCTTTTGCTTTCTCAAATGAATTTTATGAATCACCTGGAGAATTGATATTTACGTTACTGGCAGTAACGTGTAGTGAAATTGTGCGTTCTGAGTCAGGTTTTCTCCACTCGGGCTTTTAATGAGTATTTTATCTGTGCTTTTCCTTGGTTGCTGTGTCTATATTTTATTTCTGAGGTAGTTATGGGTTGTGTTTTTATTTTCACAAACATGCACAGCACTGTATCAGAAAGAACCTCATAGGGAACTTCTCCTCTCCCCTCTATGCTGTTCTGATGAGACTACAGCTGGAATACTATGTCCAATTTTGGGCTCCTCAGTTCAAGAGAGACAAGGATCTTCTGGAGAGAATCCAGCAGAGGCTGTGAGGATGACTGGGGGACTTGAACATCTCTGTTGTGAAGAGAGAGTGAGAACCCTGGGGCTGTTTAGTCTGGAGAAGAAAAGGCTGAGAGGGGATCTGCTCAATGTCTATCGATATCAGAGGGGTGGGAGTCAGGATGAAGGTGCCAGGCTCTAGTGGAGCCCAGTGACAGGACAAGGAACAACAGGTACAAGCTGGAACCCAAGAGGTTCCTCAACATGAGGAGACACTTCTGTACGGTGAGGGTAATAGAGCCCTGGAGCAGGCTGCCCAGAGAGGTTGTGGAGTCTCCTTTTCTGGAGACTTTCCAAACCCACCTGGGTGTGTTCCTGTGTGTCCTGCCCTGGGTGACCCTGCTGTGGCAGAGGGGTTGGACTGGATGATCTCTGGAGGTCCCTTCCAGCCCATTCTGTGAAGCTTTCTACAATTCATTGTCATTCTAGTCCATAACACTAACTTGATGTTCCAAAGAGAAAGAAGCAAAGTTTTGAGTTTGCATCTCATAAAGAAAAAGCCAAAACCAAACCCCAAATACTTTTGGGTTTTGTCCTTTTTTAAAAAAAAGCTTTTTTTCTTAATCTCAGTTTTTAAATGTTTTTCTTTCCCCACCTTAGTGAATAATGCAGATTTTTGTCTGATCCTTGGGCTGCACATGAGCTGGATTTATCCTTTTGCATTCCAGTGTCATAATTAACTGGCTTTCCTAATGAGTTTGGCTGGGTTTTGTTAATGGATACATAATGAAAAGAAATTTGATCTTATGCAAACTGGTCGTAGTGAAACAGTTTTGAGAGAAGATTTATCATAACTCTTTTAACTTTGCAAGTGTTAACCTGACCCAAACGCACTGAAATGTGAAAATCTTGGTTCAGGTAGTATCATAGTATCACAGTATCAGTCAGGGTTGGAAGGGACCACAAGGATCATCTAGTTCCAACCCCCCTGCCATGGGCAGGGACACCCCGCACTAGATCAGGCTGGCCACAGCCTCATCCAGCCTGGTCTTGAACACTTCCAGGGATGGGGCCTCAGCCACCCCCTGGATAACCCATTCCAGGGCTTCACCACTCTCATGGGGAAGAACTTCCTCCTCACATCCAGCCTGAATCTCCCCATTTCCAGCTTCATTCCATTCCCCCTAGTCCTATCACTACCTGAGATCCTGAGAAGTCCCTCCCCAGCCTTCCTGCAGGCCCCCTTCAGATACTGGAAGGCCACAATGAGGTCACCTCGGAGCCTTCTCTTCTCCAGTCTGAACAGCCCCAACTCCTTCAGTCTGTCCTCATAGGAGAGGTGCTCCAGTCCTCTGCTCATCCTCGTGGCCCTTCTCTGGACACCTTCCAGCACCTCCAGATCCCTCTTGGAATAGGGGCTCCAGAACTGGAGGCAGTACTCCAGGTGGGGTCTCACCAGGCCTGAGCAGAGGGGGAGAATCACCTCCCTTGACCTGCTGGCCACACTTCTCCTGATGCAGCCCAGGATCTGATTGGCTTTCTGGGCTGCAAGTGCACATTGAGAGCTCCTGTTGAGCTTCTCGTCCACCAGCCCCCCCAAGTCTCTCTCCTCAGGGCTGCTCTCCAGCCAGTCACTGCCCAGTAGCTGGGGACATCTCAGTTGCCAGTTTACAGGAGACCAAGAATTCAGTGACCTAGTTCCCTGTAGTTCCCTGTAGTTCGCTGGTTCATCCCAAGTGCCTGTACCTGGGAGCTCAGTGCGCTACTCAGCTGCTTTCACTCCCACTTGCACCGTAACTGCTCCATTTGTCTCCATTAACTATGACTGCCATGATCACTGGGGGTTTCTTTCTCTCATGGTCTTGAGTGGCTGAGGTTGGAAGTTCAAGGAAGATTTTGTTTTTCATAGTGGCTGTGGGCTGTTAGCATCTCCTGTGGGTGCTCATGAGTTTCAGTGTGACTTTCACAGAATTACAGAATCAGCCAGGTTGGGAGAGACCTCAGGGATCATCAAGTCCAACCTTTTGAAGCCACTGAATGTTAGGGGTTGGAAGGGAGCTCAGAAGGCCATGCAGTCCAACCGCCCTGCCAGAGCAGGATCACCTAGAGAAGGTCACACAGGAACACGTCCAGGCAAGTTTGGAAAGTCTCCAGAGAAAGAGACTCCACATCCTCTCTGGGCAGCCTGCTCTGGGGCTCTGTCACCCTCACAGTGAAAAAGTTTTTCCTTATGATTATGTGGAATTTATCAGGTCCATGGAGGTGCACTCTAGGAAACGTTCCCAGAGGTGTTTCCTGGTTTTATCTCCTTGATTCCTCTGGGGTTACAACTGCATACAGGTGCATAGTGTGCATGTGAAGGTGCCAGTGTCTTTTTGGTGGTGCCCAGTGGCAGGACAAAGGGCAACAGGTGTAAGCTGGAGCAGAGGAGGTTCCATGTGAACACAAGGAAAAACTTTTTCGCTGTGAGGCTGTCAGAACCCTGGAACAGGTTGTGGAGTCTCCTCTTCTGGAGACATTCAAAACCCACCTGGATGCCTTCCTATGTGACCTGCTCTATGTGAGCCTGCTGTGGCATGGAGCTTGGCCCTTTTGATCTTTCAAGGTCCCTTCCAAGTCCTGACATTCTGTGATGCTGTGATTCTAACAGGTATGCTGCATGAAGATGTGTCTTTGTTTGGAGTGTGGATACATCTTCATGGATTTAATGGTGTTGTAATAAGGTGGAGAACTTTCTGAATGCATAGAATACTCTGCACTGAGCATGGGAGAACTAACAAAATGGGAGCAATCTGAGAACATCTGGGATTTTTTTCTTTATGTAGGGGAATATCCTATTTTTAATTCAAGGTGGGATTTGAGGATGATGAAAGGCACCATTATCTAGTAGCACTTAGTTTGCAGGCACTTTTACCTTTTTCCCCCTACTGCTCTGGAGATTGCTGCAGGTTTGCCAGTGCCTTTGGCTTGTGTGAGCAAAATGCATTTCCTGCTTGTGACAGGAGAGTTGTAACTCTCTGAACACAGAGCAGTCCGCATGCACAGTGACGCCTCTTGGGTTCAAACCCCGAGGAACAGAATTCTTTGAAACCCTGCACATGCAGAAGTTTTCCTGCTAATCAAGTTTGCCAAAGACAGCTGAACATTTTATATGCCCAATGAATTTGGGGAAATGGTGCTGAAGATGCTAAAACCAGGCTAGAAGAGGGGAGGAAATTTGGGGAGAGATAGTAAAGAAAAGAGTTACATTTTGGTTTATTTTAATTTTTTGGAGTTAAATGATTACTACAGTAACTTAATGGGAGATTTTTCTCTTGCTAGAGCTGTACTGCAGTAAATTGTAGATGAGCCAGAACAAGATGTTGTTGCTGAAAGGAGTTGTGAAGTACTCTAAGTCGTGCTGTTGGCTGTGTCAGACAGCTTCTGTCTGCCTTGTAGCCACTGACAAATAAAGGAATGTGTGTAATAGAATTGTTTTCCTTTGAGGATGTCCAGATCATCTTGACACAGGGTGAGGCTCATAGTGGAGGTGGATGGAGAGGAATGAAAGTTTTCCTTAGCTGGACTGCAAGGATCCTCTACAAACATGTTTGGTTGTACTTGAAGTTTTTCAGGCTTCAGTATTAGACTTTTTCCTTCCTTGTTCTTTTTCTTTGACTTTGGCTCTTAAATTATTACTTTTCGTTATCCTCATCCTACCTTAAAGTTGGTTCTGAATTACTGCTACATCCACAAGTCTTAGCTGTGTGGTATCAAAGCGGGAGGGAAAGAGGTTGGGGAGGTGCTTCAGGAGTGCCTTGTGTTAGCCCAGCGTTGCCATCAGGTGTTAAGCATCTCTTGGTTTCTCTCAGCTGTCACAGGAGCAAGTAGCAACTTCATACCTGCCCTTGTATCATCCAGGTCATGCCTGCTGACTCTGCTGCTTTTGCTTTTTCTTGACATTGCTTTCACAAAACGTAAGGAATCCTGATGGGGAGAGAAGTTCATTTGTCCAGGGTCAATTGACCTTGGTGTTCACTGATTGCTCTAGGTGATGATTTCAAGATAGAATTAGAATTGTTTTGTTGGGAAAAGGCCTTCAAGATCATTGAGTCCAACCATCAGCCTAAGACCACCATGGTCGTTAAACCATGTCCCCAAGCGCCATGTCCTCATGTTTCTTGAACACCTTTGGAGATGGTGACTCCACCACCTCTCTGGGCAGCCTGTTCCCATGCCTGACCACTCTTGCAGTAAATAAATCTTTTCTACAACCAACCTAAACCTCCCCTGGCACAATTTCAGGACATTTCCTACCAGTCAAGAGACCTGTATGGAAGAGTGGACTTGGTTACAGAGTCTTTATAGCTATCTACTCCAGAATGCTGGGTTGCCATCTACTCAAGGCTATGCAGGATGAGTCTGGTTTGCAGTAGTGCTTACTCTTGCTTTATGGCTGGCCTTGCAAAGGATCTTGTGGTCCAAGCTAGTTTGGACTCAGTCTTCAGTGGTTTCTGTGGCTGTGGAATCATTCAGGTCTGAAGTGCCTTTAGAACAGTTTAGGCTGGGAAAGGACTTTAGGATGGTGTCCCACCATTAACCCAGCATTGCCAAGTCCACCATTCAACCATGTCCCTCAGCACCACATCTACACATTTTTGAGATCTCTTCAGGGATGGTGACTCAACCACACCCCTGGGCAACCTGTGCCAGTGCTTAAACACAATTTTCAAGTCTTGTCCACAAAGACAGAAGGTGTCTAGGCAGAGGTGGTAGGGAGGAGTTTCACAAAAGGATTGTTTCCAGAAGCAGCTCTGAGAAACTGGACTCTAATGAGCTTGAAAAGATAAAACCCACATTTTCTTCCCTTATTTCTTGTTAACACAGAGCAAAGAACCTAGGGAGTGGCCTTGCTTTGAATTAATGCTCGTTCTGCCCTAAAGAGGGGAAATTCCTTGTAGACATTTTTGCATAGCAATAACAGAAAAAACAGACAAAGAAACCCCAAACCCACACCTAGATTTGAATGTGCCATGCTGTGTTGTGATGAAGGGAGTAAACATAGAGTCATAGAATGGTTTGAGTTGGAAGGGTTCTTAACGATCATTCAGTTCCAAACCTTACTGCCATGGGCAGGGACACCTTCCACTAGACCAAGTTGTTCAAGGTCTCATCCGACCTGGCCTTGAACAGCTTCAGGAAGGGATCCTTTCAGCATTAAAAGTAAGCATCTAAAATGGAAATACCTAAACCACTGATTTCCAGTGTTAAGAGTTAACTGAAGGTCATTGACATTGTGGACTGCTTGAGGTCCTTGGGCTTCAGGCAGGCCAGTATTTATAGCGTCTCTGCACCTCCTGTCATTAGCAGGCACTTTTCAAGGGACTGTTCTTACATTATATTTTGCACATGGCTCTGAAATGTTCTTAGATGCTGACTGGAAACAAAAAGTAAGTGAAGGGTTTGTTAGTTTTCATGTGCCTTCAGGGGACCCACTGATGGTGATGAGGCCAGTGTGTTGGGAGCATGGGTGGAGTCGGTCTGTCTGAGTGAGTGGGGTGAAGGAGTTGGTGGCAGGGAGGCAGTTTGAGCTCAGGGTGTGCTTCCTGCATTTTTCAGCAGCATGAAGGGTACTTAAGCTGTTGAGATGAAGCTTGGCAGCTGCTCTGCAAACTGCAAATAAACCAGTGGCATGGACTTTCTTCATCTGGAGCATCTGTTTCAGACCACAGATGTTGCTGGGGATCTACATTTCCCTCAACTGGTAGTCTTTGAGTTGCAGGGTTGATACAGAGTAAAGATGAGAATGGGGTTCATTGGATAAGAGGGCCTTTGGAGATAATGTCATTAACCTGCTGTGGCAGTTTTAGGCAGCCAAACCATCACACCTGTTAATTGCTAGGAACATGCTAAGGCTGTGGATGACGAAGAGGAAGGTCCAAAAGCTGCGTGCATGAAGCCAATGCTTCGCAGTGGAGGAAGACAGCTGTGGAGCCCCCCCCTTTCCCCCTCCCTTTCCCTCCCTTTCCCTCCCCTTTCCCCCCCCTTTCCCCTCCCTTTCCCCTCCCTTTCCCCTCCCTTTCCCCTCCCTTTCCCCTCCCTTTCCCCTCCCTTTCCCCTCCCTTTCCCCTCCCTTTCCCCCCCTTTCCCCCCTTTCCCTTCTCCCTCTCCCTTTCCCCATCCCTATTCATTTTTCCTTTTCCCTTTTTCTTTGCATTTAAATTTACCTTCTTTTTGATTTCTTCTCTTTTTTCTATTTTAATTTAATTATATTATATTTTCTGTTTTAGTTGAAGTCAATTTTGCTCTCTAATAGAAAATTGAATTAAAATTTAAATTTAATTAAAATAATATTTCATATTTAGTCTCCTTTAAGAATTTTCCATGTGAATTTTTTCAGTTGTTCTATTTTCATTTTATATTCCATTTGATTTTTATTATTTCCTTTTTTTAATTTTTTTATTTTCTATTTTAATTTAATTGTAATTTTAGCTTCTCTTTTTTTTTTTTTTTTTTTTGCTTCCCACCACGTGCCTGGGGGTTTTGATCTGTAACTCACAGAATCATGGAATTGTTAGGGTTGGAAGGGACCTCAAGGATCATCTAGTTCCAGCCCCCCATGGGCAGGGACACCTCACACTCATGAGATTTAACACATCCAAGTGCCGGGTTCTGCACATTGGCCACAGCAACCCCAGGCAGTGCTACAGGCTGGGGTCAGAGTGGCTGGAGAGCAGCCAGGCAGAAAGAGACCTGGGGGTACTGGTTGATAGTAGGCTGAACATGAGCCAGCATCTTGCCCAGGTGGCCAAGAAGGTCAATGGCATCCTGGCCTGCATCAGGAACAGTGTGGCCAGCAGGAGCAGGGAGGTCATTCTCCCCCTGTACTCAGCACTGGTTAGGCCACTCCTTGAGTCCTGTGTCCAGTTCTGGGCCCCTTAAGAAAGATGTTGAGTTGCTGGAAGGTGTCCAGAGAAGGGCAACAAAGTTGGAGAGGGGTTTGGAGCACAGCCCTGTGAGGAGAGGCTGAGGGAGCTGGGGTTGCTTAGCCTGGAGAAGAGGAGGCTCAGGGGAGACCTTCTTGCTCTTTACAACTGCCTGAAGGGAGGTTGTAGCCAGGTGGGGGTTGGTCTCTTCTCCCAGACAACCAGCCCCAGAACAAGAGAACAAAGTCTCAAGCTGTGCCAGGAGAGGTTTAAGCTCGAGGTGAGGAGAAAATTCTTCCCAGAAAGAGTGATTGGCCATTGGGATGTGCTGCCCAGGGAGGTGGTGGAGTCACTGTCCCTGGAGGTGTTCAGAAGAGGGTTGGATGTGGCACTTGAAGCCATGGTTTAGTTAGTCATAAGGGTTGGGTGATAGGTTGGACTTGATGATCTCTGAGGTCTTTTCCAACCTTATTGATTCTATGATTCTTGTGTGCAATATCTTTAAGTATATCTCTCCAATACAGAGGGGTTTGCAGTGTGAGTGGGGATGTATTTAAGGCAGAGCATCCCATGGCTTTGCAGCATGCCAGTACTAGACTCCAGAGCAGCCTTCCGACCACAAAACCCAACCATGCTTGTTCTGTTCTATTAGCTGTACTGCAGAACTATCTGTTTAGCTTCTTCTCAGATGGATAACCAATATGGAACATTCTGTCCACAGAAGTCTTATTAAAGGGGTTAGAGCATCCTGCTAATTAGGAATAACTAATTAGGCAGACTGCTGAGCCTGTAACCAGAATTTTGTATTTTAATGGATTTTGAAACGTGGTTTCCTCTTGTTATTGTAAAATACATTCTTAAATGTCTGGGGAAAAAGCAAAGCTCTTTTTCTGAGGAGAAGGTGCACTCAGAATCAGAAAGCAGGAACATTTGGATTTTAACATTTATTCAACCCTAGAAGAATGCACACTGCAAAACTGGTGAAATCATTAATTCATACCAGATTCTCACTCTGGCAGTCAAAATGGTTTTATTGCCTTCCTGTTGGTAGATTTGAAGATACTTTTTTTAACTGCCCCTGTGAGGAGCTGGATTAGGTTCATATGAAGAAACTGTAATTTGTGGCTGTGTTCAAGTTAGGCTTAGTTGGTACAGGAATCTCCCAACTACTGCAGGCTAAAATTTCTTGGTTACTGTTTCACTGAATCTTGAGAAGTTTAATGCATCTAAAGCTGGATCACACCCTTTGGTGAGTGCTCTTGCAGTGCTGGTACAGACTTTTGGTGTGGAAGATGAAAAGTAGAATCACAGAGTCATGGCTCAAGTTGGAAGGGACCTCAGAGCTCATCTCCTCTAACCTCCCCACCATGGGCAGGGACACCTCGCAACTAGACTCAGCTGCTCAAGGCCTCATTAAGCCTGGCCTTGAACACCCCCAGGTAGGAGGCATCCATAACCTCCCTGGGCAGGCTGTGCCAGAGTCTCAGCACCCTCCTGCTGAAGAACTTCTTCCTCAGCTTCAGTCTAACCCTACTCTCCCTCAGCTTCAAGCCATTCCCCCTTGTCCTATCTCTAGACACCCTCAGGAAAAGTCCCTCTCCAGCCTTCTTGTAGGATCCCTTCAGGTATTGGAAGGCAGCTTTAAGGTCCCCCTGGAGTCTTCTTGAGGCTGAACACCCCCATCTCCCTCAGCCTGTCCTCACAGCAGAGCTGCTCCAGCCCTTGGATCACCTTTGTGGCCTTTTCTGCACTCTCTAACAGTTCTGTGCCCTTCTTCTGCTGGGGACACCAGAACTGGAGGCAGTAGCTATGGGGGTGACCTGGAAGCAAACCCATTGTGGTTGGTTACATTTCCATGCTTTCCATCTTAATTCCTGGTAAGTAGAAACCATAGAATAGTTTGGGTTGAAGCTTTAGAGGTTATCTCATGCACCCACCCTGCAATCTGCAGGGACACCTGCAAGTAGATTCGGCTGCTTAGCGCCCTATACAACCTGGCCTTGAATATTTAGAGGGCTGGGGCATCTTCTGGGGCCAGTGTCTCACCACCCTCTGTGGATGACATTTCTTATTTTTCTCTAGTCTGAACCCCATCTTTTACTTCAAAGCCATCACCCCTTGTTCTGTCCAGCAGGCCCTGCTAGGAAGTCTGTCTCCATCTTTCTTACAGGCCCTTTTTAAGTACTGAAAGACTGTAAAATGACCTGTGCTGAGGCATTTCCTTGGTTTGCAAGGGAGTGTGTGGCAAAGAAGGGATATTTGTGGCTGTAGAGAAATATATCTAATTAGAGATATGCTTAAAATATATAAATATTTAAGATGGATGTCTCCCTAATGCCCACTATTGAACTTGGGTTTTCTTTCAGCTCTGCCCTACTATGAACTTTAAGTTGTCTTAACCTTTTTCAGGCTTGTCATTCTTCATTTTGCAAAGTGCCTTGCTTCTGGACGAGCTGTGGAGCCAGGGGGCTACGGGCAGTGACCTGCAGTCTGTCTCAGGACTGTCCTCTGAGATAGACTTCAAGATACAGATGTTGCAATCGGTGAGATGAGGTTGCGGCCATCTGGAGGTCGGCCATCTGCTCCTTCCTGCAGAAGCAGAGAGCAATGCATCTGGGGGGCCCCTGCCCCTTCTTGTCACAACCTGAGTCAAGACGATTCAGAGTAGTGTCTTTGAAGCCTGATTTGTGAACATTAGATTGCCAAGTGCTTGGCAGGTAGTGAGGTAAGGGGCTGGAAAGGGAAAGATAGACAGATTCTTTGAGACAGGTGACGTCACAGAATCACAGAATGGTAAGGATTGGAAAGGACCTCTGAGATCATCTTGTCCAACCTTTCTGCTAAAGCAGGGTCACCATAAGGTTTGACATGTAGAAATAAGCTATGGAAAATTACTTCAAGAGTACACTAAAGGCTTAAGAACATATAGCTCAGGTAGAATAGAATAAAATTAACCAGGTTGGAAAAGATCTTTGAGATCATCAAGTCCAACCTATCACCCAACACCATCTAATCAACTAAACCCTGGCACCAAGTGCCCCATCCAGTCTCTTCTTAAACACCTCCAGTGATGGTGACTCCATGACCTACCTGGGCAGCACATCCCAATGGCCAATCTCTCTTTCTGGGAAGAATTTCTTCCTCACCTCCAGCCTAAACCTCCCCTGGCACAGCTTGAGATTGTATCCTCTTGTTCTGGTGCTGGTTGCCTGGGAGAAGAGTCCAACCCCCACCTGGCTACTACCTCCATTCAGGTGGTCGTAGACAGCAATAAGATCTCAGAGCCTCCTCCAGGCTAAGCAACCCCAGCTCCTTCAGCCTCTTCTCACAGGGCTGTGCTCCAGATCCCTCCCCAGCTTTGTTGCTCATCTCTGGACACGTTCCAACAACTCAGCATCTTTCCTACACTAAGGGGCCCAGGTCTAGCATGGAGGAGGAGGAAGCCAGCATGAAGCTAAGAGAGATTCTGTTCTAAGTGATGGAAAACAGTAATGTCCCATCAGGGCATGACACCTGCTAATAAACTTGGCTAACACATCATCTGCCCAGGGCACAGGTAGAGTTCATACCATGTGAAAGGAGAACTTTAAATACAGACTGGGAAATGGGGTGATAAGGCCTGCACCACTTTGTGGAAGACCTTCCTACTTCTAGTCCAAGGAGGCTGAAAAGGAGACAGAGTTATTGTAAGACTGTTTTGGTGGTGTCAGCCTCTGCCACCAGCAGACCTTCTGTATTTGCTGGGGTGTCAGCTCTGGCTTAGGAGAGTCAGATTTGTGTTCAGCATCTCTGGTGACCTGTAGACTTGTACCCTTCCATGCTCCTGCAGTTTAGTCTTCAGCCTGAAAACTGGGACTATTATCAACCAGACAGGTCTAGGTAGTTAGCATGATGTCATGTCTCTCAAGCAGTTTATGGAACAGGGATGGAATTTATGGCAATAAATATTTTAGATTGTTTTTGTTTGGCTTCCTCAGGAGAAGAATTTCCTTGGGTGAGAGGTTATTTTACAAGCAGCTCCACTCTATGATATATCAGTGGCTTCAGGATGTGGGAAGCTTCTCTCCCTTCAGTGTCATGGGTTGAAATTGATACTTGCACTTAACAGCTTTACAGATTCTTGTTTAATTACTGATTATTCTTCTGAAGTGGATGACTCATTTAGCCTTTGGTGATTGGAGGTGTTCTGGCCCACCACATAACCCTGCACATACAGATTTTTGCTCCTTAGAGGCCCTTGCATGTCTCATTTTCTAGGGCAATGTAGACAAAATGGAGCTGAGAGAGGACATGAAATGAGGAAAGGCCTGTTGGGAGCCAATAGTTGGGAAAAAGAGTGGTCAGGCATTGGGACAGGCTGCCCGAGGTGGTGGTGGAGTCACCATCCCTGGAGGTGTTCAATAAATGTGTGGATGTAGCACCATGGCACACAGTTTAATGGCCGTCATGGTGTCAGGTTGAAGGTTGGACTTGATGATTTTAAAGGTCTCATGCCCAAACACACACAGGTCTATGAAATTTGCATTGATCTGGATGGTTGATGGTGCACACTGGAACTCTGAGTTCTTGCCCAGAAGGTTCTGCTTCTTATGGCTCCTATTATTAATACTGTCATACATTAATAATCTATTAGCTTATGCTTCTGTATCAATATTTCAGAGCAGTGATTGTGATGGCAGGACAGCACTTCAGATGACACAGGTGTGGGTTTTGGTAATATTTGGTTCTTCTGGAGCAATTCATAGGGAGAAAAAAAATATCAGTATTTCTTCAGGATTGCCAGCATCCTGGTGGTGAAAAGTTCCTGCTCTTCCCTCTGCCTTGGCTCTGGCCCCCATGCCTTTTGGATTTGCCATGCTGCAAACCTGGGGAGCCAGGGAAGGAGCCAGGGAAGACAAAACTGCCACACTTGAGGATTTTTTGGAATTTGTCCTTTTAGCTGATTGAGTTTTAAAAGCATTTGAAGAAATTTTCAGGCAGCATTTGCAGACCACTTTGTAGATGAGTCCAGCTTACCTCCTCTTGGCTTTCCATAACCCATTTCTGTGTTTTACCACGTTCTGCTGTGGCAAAAGGATAAAATTGAAGCCATTTGTGCTTTAACCTTCACCAGTTTTTCTTCCCAGCACTTTGGGCAGTGACATTGCAATGTGTAGAGACCCACTGCAGAAATACAGGCTTTGAATTCACCAGCAACAGACACAAAGCTCTTGGTCTTGTTGCCTTGGGATCTAAATAAATTTGTGTTGAACTCAATAAATGTGGATGTTTTGAACCTTGACTTTATAATGCTGCACAGTTGGATATTTTCCCCCCTGCTTTGTCAAGGAGGATGACTGTAGTAAGACCGTGAGCTGATTACTCCCTCTATTAGATAATCTTTTCTTAATGTGGGAGGGATATTAAGAAGAATAGCTGTGAGTGCTCTTGGAAGACCCTTCATGGAATAAGGATTAAGCACTGCTGTAAATAAGATGCAGGTTCCCTTTCATGCTGAGTCAGATACAGCTTGGCTGCAATGGGACAAATATGTCAAAACTCAGGACCAAAATCAGGAAGGTCTTAGCAGACCTTAGTGACTCTACTGTCTTTAGAAGTTATCCTTGTGTTGTATTTGCGCTCTTGGATTTTAGGGTGGCAGCAGTTGGAATTTGATTAAAGACCAGGTCTAGGTATCATAGAATCAGAGAATGACCTAGGTTGGAAGGGACATTAGAGATCGTCTGCTCCAGCCTCCCTGCCATGAGCAAGGACACCTCTCAGCTAGACTCGGCTCCAGCTTGGCCTTCAACACCCCCAGGGAAGAGGCATCCTTAACCTCATAGTGAAGAACTGCTTAAGATCCAGTCTAACCCTTCTCTCCCTCAGTTTCAGAGCATTGCCCCTTGTCTATTGCTAGACACCCTCATGAAAAATCACAAAATCACAGACCCACAGAACGCTAGGGCTTGGAAGGGACTTTGAAAGATCATCCAGTCCAACCCCTCTGCCAGAGCAGGATCACCTAGAGCAGGTCACACAGCAACACATCCTTTAAATGTCTCTAGAGAAGGAGACTCCACAACCTCTCTGGGCAGCCTGATCCAGGGCTCCAGCATCCTCACAGGGAAAAAGTTTTCTGTTCCCATGGCACCTCCTCTCCTCCAGCTTGCCCCTAGTGCCCCTTGTCCTGCCATTGGAAATCCTT
The DNA here is from genome assembly GCA_033816785.1 of Picus viridis. Classification (NCBI taxonomy): domain Eukaryota; kingdom Metazoa; phylum Chordata; class Aves; order Piciformes; family Picidae; genus Picus; species Picus viridis. The sequence continues at coordinate 2,699,900 of CM066587.1, read as the reverse complement.
TAGCAGGGCCTGGCTCTGTCCTCCCAACACTGCCCTGCACATCTTGATCCCCAGCAATGAGGTCACCCCTCAGGTTCCTCTGTTCCAAGCTCCAAGCCCCAGCTCCCTCAACCTGGCCTCAGCAGGGAGATGTTCCACTGCCTGGAGCAGCTTTGTGGCTCTGTGCTGGGCTCTTTAAAGCAGTTCCCTGAGGTCCTTCTTGACCTGAGGGTCCCAGAGCTGGACACAATATTCCAGATGTGGCCTCACCAGAGCAAAGCAGAGGGGGAGGAGAACCTCTCTCCACCTACTAGCCACATTTTTTGCTGTTTGCCTGCATTTTTGTAACAGCTTTTTCTGGATGTTGTAACTACAAACAGGGAAAGATGCTCTGAGTGTAGTTTATACTTCATGGAGTGCTCTAAAGGCAGGGATCCAGAGGGTGGGTGTGAAAGTGGTGGTAATAGTAAGAAGGATAGGAATAATGACTTTAAGTTTTGGTATTTTTTAGGGTGCTGAATTTTATTCTATTTGTGTAAGCTTTCTATAAACACTAAGGTTGATCTGTGACTATTATCAACACTTTTGTGGTTCTAATTTTGGTTGGTGGACTCCAGAACTGCTCTTCTGTCACTCCCAGCAGCTTTGCATAGAAACCTTTCGCCCACTTAAATATTTCTAAGATGCTTTCATTGTGGAAGACCTGGAAATTAAGAGAAAGAGTGAGTTGGTTTTTCTTTTTCTGTGATGCCATGTGAATGTAGATGTGGCGCTTCAGGATAGGGTTTAGTGGTGATAGTAGTTGGGTTATGGTTGGACTCTATGACTTTAAAGATCTTTTCTAGCCTTAGTGATTCCATGAATCCATGAATGTGGTGGTTGGTTTGGGTCTTTTTTGCTGTAGTAGTGCTTTCCTATTTTGGGTTATTTTCTGCCTCTGAATATTATGTGGACAAAAATTTATCCCTGGGACAGCAATGTGCCCTTGTGGCCAAGAAGGCCACTGATATCCAGGGGTGCACTAAGAGCAGTGTGTCCAACAAATCGAGGGAGGTTCTCCTCCCCCTCTACTCTGCCCTAGTGAGGACCCACCTGGAATATTGCATCCTGTTCTGGGCTCCCCAGTTCAGGAGGGACAGGGATCTGCTGGAGAGAGTTCAATGGAGGGCTACAAAGATGATTAAGGGACTGGAGCACTACCTGACGAGAAAAGGACTGATGAGAGACCTGGAGCTGTTTAGTCTGGAGAGGAGAAGACTTGAGAGGGGATTTCATCAATATCTATAAATATCTGAGGGCTGGGGGTCAGGAGGGGACAGCCTCTGCTCACTTGTGCCCTGTGATAGGGCGAGGGGTAATGAATGGAAACTGCATCGCAGGAAGTTCCATCTCAACATGAGGAAGAACTTCTTTACTGTAAGGGTCACAGAGAGCTGGAACAGGCTCCCCAGAGAGGTTGTGGAGTCTCCTTCTCTGGAGACTTTCCAGACCCGTTTGGATGCATTCCTGTGCAACCGGTGCTAGATCCTATGGTCCTGCTCTGACAGGGGGGTTGGACTCAAAAACCTCCAGTTGTCCCTTCAATCCCTTAACATCCTGTGATTATGTGACTTGTTGGAGAAGTGAATGACAAGGTGATGTACAACACACTTGAGATGCTATTAAGCAGAGTATAGTTGGAACTAACCTGCAGTGATCATTTTCTTTATACGTCTCAAATTTACACACAGTTGGGGGCAGAGAGCCAGAGCAAAACACACCAAACCCAACCTTGTAGCTGGCAGCTTGGAGGGAAAAAAGAAAAACCCAGAAGGGGAAACCTTGAAAAATGACAAGGAAATTTCCATAGCAGATAGCCCAGAGATGCTGCTTTAATAATGATTTCCTGTCGTGAACTATTTTTATCGTTTGCCTGCTCTGTGACGTGGCATTCTCGTTAGCATTTTTGAGAGCCATGTTTTAATCAGATTAAGCTGAAGGAAACCGATAGGTATCTGTTTGGCTCATGGCTTCTGCTTCTGTTTCTGATTTAGTCACAAGACCATTGTTGCTGGAATCTTTTAGGAGCCCGTCTTGCTTCCTCGGAGCTCGAGCCTGGAGGTTGGGTGCCAGGGATTTTCATGATATAGGTGCTGGGTGCACGATGGAATGATTCTGTTAGCTGAAGGAAGACTGATACAAACTGTGTCTTTTCCTCATGTGATTAAAGAGCTAAAAATAGCTGTCTATTTTTAGTTTTGAGCAGAGTAATGTTTCTTAGGAACAAACTCACCCAAAGCAGTGTGCTAGGAAAGACTGATGGGGAATAACGCTGCGTCCTGATCTGCTTGTGCAAACCAAAAATGCTTAATAAAGCGGTAGGTAGATGTTCTTGCCTCACTTTGTGTCCTGTGCAACATTAATGATGCTGCCCACACAGGAGAGGTTGTGAGACTAAAATATAGATACACTCGCTTTGAACTTCTGTATTTTCATGGTGATACTTATTGTCCTCTTTACTCTGCTCTTGTGACACCTCACCTGGAATCCTGCCTCCAGCGTCCCCAGCAGAAGAAGGACACAGAGCTGTTGGGAGTGAGTCCAGAGGAGGCCACAAAGATGATCCAAGGGCTGGAGCACCTCTACTATGAGGATAGGCTGAGGGAGCTGGGGGTGTTCAGCCTGGAGAGGAGAAGACTCCAAGGGGACCTTAGAGCTTTAGTTAGATTTGAATTATACAGGAAAATGAAGACCCCACTTAATTTTCTGCAAAGGAATGTCCTTTGGAAGCAGCAGCAAGGGGAGTTTGCTGTGGTTTCTACTAAGCGTGATTCTATGCAGATTCCTTGAATGCTGGAGCAGACTGTCTTGGGGTGCCATCAGGCATACATGCACTGGTCACATACAGTTTGCTGTATCAGTGTGCTGTTAATTATTCATCTCCCCAGTGTACGCAGTTCTCTACCACTTACTATGAAATACCACGTCTCACATGAAATTTATGTGCACACCTTTTGGTTTTAAGTTAGGAGCAGGATACAAGTTGAGGACAGGTTAAGGGAGCTGGGGTTGTTCAGCCTAGAGAAGACTCTGGGGGGACCTTAGAACTGCCTTCCAATACCTGAAGGAATCCTACAGGAAGAGTAGGTTCAGGCTGGGTTTTAGGATGAAATTCTTCAGCATGAGAGTGGTGAGACTCTGGAATAGGCTGTCTGGGGTTGTGGATGCCTCCTTCTTGGGTGTGTTGCAGACCAGGTTGGATGAGTCCTTAAGCATCAGAGTCTAGTTGAGAGCTGTCCCTTCATGTGGTGGGGAGGTTGGAGTAGATGAGCTGTGAGGTCCCTTCCAACCTAAGCCATTCTAGGATTCTGTGCTACACCTTACCTCCAAAAGTAGCTATTAAGGCATTTTCTTGCTCTTACTTTTTGCACAGGTTTGTAGAAAATAACCACACTGTTAATTGTGCCATTATCTAGCAAAGATCTTCTAAGGTCTTTAGCTGATCCTCTGTAATTTTATTGTTATTTTTATAACCTTTGATATTAGAGATGGTGCTGACATTATGGCTTGGATTTCAGGTGAACTTCAGTGCAGCAGCATGAGCAAATCTGTAGGTTTTCACATTTTCACTAGGGTCTTCTAACATTTGTTGAAATCCTTACAAGATATTCATCTATTTGTAGCATCATATAGGTCTGTCTCCCCATCTGTCTCTGTTTTTCATGACAACGAGGCTCTGGTACATATTATGTTTTATTCTTGCTTTAGTACTTACTCCTTGAAGCTCACTGTAATGCTGTTTCTATCATACTTATTTGTCCAACAGCTTTCATTGATCATTTGTGATAAAAGACATCTTCATAGGGAGAAATTTTAGCCAGCAATCGGTGAATTCAGTTTAATTAGATTTCACTTTATGTGGTAGGAATAACGAGCGTGATCAGAAGCCACTTCTGTACTATTCAATAAATAAATTGCTAAGGTAACGTGGTGCCAAAAATCTAAGGAACCTTGAAAAAAAGAGAAGGTTCTGGCTGAATTTTTTTCTGCTGGGCCATATTTATTAAAGGAAGTCATAGAACTCTTGCATTTGGAAGGCAAAGCTGTGAATCTAAGGTTCAGATTCCCTCCAAATAAATCCTTGTTTAACAAGGTATCCCCGAGACTTCTTTTCTCTCTCTCCCGTCTCCCCTCTCCCCTTCCCGCTTTCCCCTTCCCCCGCTTTCCCCCCCTTCCCTTCTCCCCCTGGTACTGGCAGCCTGACTGGAGTAGTCTCATCTGGTTTAAGTAAAATCTTTGCATTACTTGGCGGTGGTTTCTTTTGTACGTGGTGCTTAGAGCTCATTGAAGCTGGAGCCGCACAGGAAATGCAAATCATGCAAATCATCCTCACGCTGACGCTGTACAGTGGCGTGATTGAGCAGCAGTACGTATGGCTCGTGGGCTGACCACATGAAAGAAGTCATTTAAAGACCAGATGAGCCCAAGCTGGGTTAAGTTAGACTATGTGTGAGCTTCAAAGCCTATAGAATAGCATCCTTTTTAAAAATAAATTTATTTTATTAATAACACCTGCGCCGAGTTCTTAACCAGTGAGAACATGAGGAGAGGAACGTTGCCGTCCCCCTGTGCCAGGCTGAAATCAGAAAGTCGGGGCTGTTATTTCTCCTGGAAGTTCAGCTGTGCTCTTGTATCGCTGCAAGTTAGACCACAGTCTAATGCGCTCCAAAAAACCGGTCCGGTTCGTGTCTGTCAGACATAAAAGCCCAACTCTCCTCTGCCTTTCAGGTACAAATGAAAATAAATGCAAGATAAAAGGGAAATTTGGCTCTGCAGAAGGGTTAAGAACAGGCTTTGCTGTAAGTGTTTTGGAGTGGGGAGAAGAGGGAGGTTGAGCGCTTGCTGCTTCCAATGTCTCAGGCAATCTAGGAGAAAAAAAAAATCCTGCCTATTTTTTTCCATACTTCTTCATAGTTTTGGGACTGAATATTTTTGATAAAGAAGAGCCTTTTCTGTAGTTTTGGGTCTGCATCCCTTCAATAAGAGCTTTTTCTGTAGTTTTGGGGCTGTATCACAGTATCACCAAGGTTGGAAGAGACCTCAGAGATCATTGAGTCCTTTCAATAAGAGCTTGTTCTGTAGTTTTGGGGCTGTATCCTTCCAATAAGAGCTTTTTCTGTAGTTTTGGGGCTGTATCACAGTATCACCAAGGTTGGAAGAGACCTCAAAGATCATTGAGTCCTTTCAAAAGAGCTTTTTCTGTAGTTTTGGGGCTGTATCCTTTCAAAAGAGCTTTTTCTGTAGTTTTGGGGCTGTATCCTTTCAAAAAGAGCTTTTTCTGTAGTTTTGGGGCTGTATCACAGGATCACCAAGGTTGGAAGAGACCTCAGAGATCATTGAGTCCTTTCAATAAGAGCTTTTTCTGTAGTTTTGGGGGTGTATCCTGTCAATAAAGGTCAGCCCTCTGAACCTCAAATGTTGGGAAAGCAGCTGTGATGCGAACCCTGGGATTCCTCCAGCCCCTCTTGTGAGGTGTACATGCAGAAGTTGTGTACAATCAGAGTAAAGTTGGGGGAAATTGCTAGTAGAGTAATAAGCATTTTTAGTATAAAATTTGGAATAAAAAGAGCACTCTCACATACTCTCAAAGACTTTGTTACCTACTCTTTGGTAATACTCAACATGGGTGGCTCTCTTGCTTCTAGCAGGAGTCATATTTCCTGGGAGGTTGTTAGCTTTTTTTAACAGTCTTCATCTGCATTTCTTTGGTGTTTGGTTGTTTTTAAAAGTTGAGATTGATTCAAATAATGTAACATGACACAAAGCTGGAAAATGTCAATCTTGAACTGTTTCTGTGTTTTACTTGAAACAGTAGCCCTAAGGAGGTCTACAATGGGACCCGTCAGGATCCTGCACTATGTCACTCTGACGGATGCAATATTGGCTTGTTTTGATTTCACTGGTGCCTTGCTCCACCTTGATTTTGTTCTTTCTATTAATAGTCAAGAGGAAGAGAGAAGGAGAAATATATGTGTATATTTTAATACTTTATTTTCCAGGTTGCTTCTTTGTTATCAAGTCAATCCACAGGTCCTGCATCAGAATGAGAGAGGGAGATTTCCTACCTCTTTTTCCCTTTTCTTTTAAATGCTGTGTTCCATTCTTTAGCATCATCTATGAGGTCAAGAGGAGTGTTTCACCTACAAAGTGTGCTGTAGGTTGGCCCAGCTCCTGCTGTGATGAGCATGTACAAGTGGTGGTCATAGGGCTCCAGGGAGGTTTGGGTTCAGTTAAGGTTGGAATGGTTCAGTTCCTTCCTGCCTCCTGTGTGGTTAGTTTGTTTATTAATTTCTTTTAAAAAGAAGAAATAAAGGTGAATGAAAGAATAGCCTCCTGAAATCATCACAAGATGCTGGGGTAGGAACGTGGTCTGGTTTTCTCAGTCGGTTTGTAGAGACATCCCTTATGTGGGATATTCATCAGATACCTTCTGGCACAAACTTCTGGGCATGCATTTATGCACCCAGCACACACTTAGTGTTTTAATAGAAGCAGCAGTTGAAAGATAACATTAAATTATCCTTCATACTCAGTACAAGAAATACCAAGATGCTGGAGCTCACAGAGAAAGCAGAAAAGCAATGTTACTGCTTGTACCTATAATAATTTAATGTAATTTAATACCCCTTTCAGTGTTTGACAGGAAGTAGAACTTACTTAAATATTTGTACCTAAGAGCAGAGGGCTGTATAAAGATCTTTGAATTTTGAAGTTAATTTGTTTCTTCCAGCAATCTATAGAGATATATACAGAAAATTAATCCCATATGATTGTACAGCTACCAGCGCTCCAGAACTTTTTTGTTCAAAATACTTTCCAAAGAACATCTCCGGTCATCTTGACAAGCACTTTGGAGTAAAGTTTCCTTTTCAGGAGCCCCTGAGAGGTTTTTCAGTGTAATCCAAATGCATTGCTGGGAAGGGGAGGAAAGAAAAAAAATGGCTATTTGAAGACCTTGACCAGAACCATTTCACTTTGCTCAGTTTTTGCAGATCTCAAAGCTTGTCTGCCAGCCACCGCAACCAGATTATGAGATTTCTGTGATGCAGAGATGCAAGATCTTTTCCCAATAACAAATCGGCTGTTGTCAACAATTTTCCTGGCCACACTTTAAGTAGCTTACTTCTGGATGCTTCGCAGTTTTCTTTGGTAGAATTGCAGGGGGAAAGAAGTACATCTAGTCTGTCTTTCTGTAGCGTATGTATATGTGCGTGTGCAAGCACACTAACGTACGTGCATGCACTTACCCTATCTGTGCCTGAAAAGAAGATAGCTGAAAATACTGAATCACTGTGTATGGTCCCCTGAAGATAACATTTTATTTCAGGATGTCTGTCAGGTACTGTGGTGAGCAGGCTCCACAAGATATGTAGACAGAGTGATAATATATGAGTTGATTAAATCACTAGCCCGTGACACTCGCTTATCTTCAACTCTGGCTTGGGTTCCTGAGTTCTCACTGTGGCCCTGGCCCTCTTCGTGGCCCTTGATAAGCAAGCTTTGGCCTCAGTTTCTTAATCTTAAAGATCAGAAAGCATCTGGTATATTCTCCTGGCTTTGTTATGTATGACTTCAACCCCAGAGGTGTGTATTTCTCCTGTGTGGTCCTAGGGAATAATGGGCATTCAGCGCTGGATGCTTTATTTAATGATAAAAGAAATGCAGAAGTTTCAGCATCCCATAGTTGCATGTGAGATGTGTTGGGAAAACAGGATTTGTGAAATATCTGGAAGCCCAAAAGTGTGATTATTAGATTAGTATTTTATCACTGGATTTTTCCATCTGGGGAAAATCTCAACACGGTGCAGTATTTGGGGGTTGGTTTGCTTCTGCAGGGAACGCATCCATGTTGTAAAAGTTGACCAAACATGACATCCACGACTGTAAAAGTCACTAACCCTGCAAAACTCACAGCCAAGAGCTGGAGAAGAAAAATGGGCAAAAGGCTTCAGCTTCAGAACTGTTGAATTGTCTTGTTTTAGTTATTTTAGCATACTCTCTTTTTCTTTGAGCTCTTCCTCTGTGTCTCTGCCCTTGTTTTGGTCCCGTACGTCCCAAGCCAGGAACTCTCAACTGCAGGTCTGAGACCTTTTTTATTCCTTTTCTTTGACTGGTGGCATTATAAATAAAAACCTGTTGTGATAACACATGAAATAAAATGATAGGACATCACTACAGATTGAACTGGAAATAAAACAGCTCATGGGAGATGCCAGGCGTGATGGAAGTTTGATTTAATAACTCTATGACTGAAGGGTTACATTCAATCCAAATGCTCCCCTTTGTGATCTTCAGCCATGTTTGTAGAGAAACTTCTCTTACAGCACTTAAAGCTTAATTCAGAACAGACAAAACAATTATTTTTTGAGAGTCTGATGAAATCTGTTTGGCAGCTTTTTGCAATCTCACTTCAGCCACTTCGGTGTAATCATTCAAATCTGGTAGCAAGCGTCAGCTCTGCCGAGTGCAGGAATGAGTGAGGTGGCTGAGAATAGCGTGGAATGCACCCAGACTGAGCTTCTCCTTCCTAATAGCCTTTTGGGTATTGTTCTGCTTCCTGTCCCTGGTTTCTGTTGTGGTTTTTTTTCTTTATTGAAGATGGTCCAAGGGCTGGAGCACCTCTGCTAGGAGGATAGGTTGAGGGAGTTGGGCTTGTTCAGCCTGGAGAAGGTATGACTCTGGGGGGACCTACAGGAAAGCTGGAGAGGGACTTTTCCTGAGGGTGTCTAGATACAGGACAAGGGGGAATGGTTTGAAGCTGAGGGAGAGCGGGTTAGACTGGAGCTGAGGAAGAAGTTCTTCAGCAGGAGGGTGGTGAGACCCTGGAACATGCTGCCCAGGGAGGTTGTGGATGCCTCCTCCCGGGGGATGTTGCAGGGCAGGTTGGATGAGGCCTTGAGCATCTGAGTCTAGTTGAGAGGTGTTTTTGCCCATGGCAGGGAGGTTGGAGTAGATGATGTTTGAGGTCCCTTCCAACGTCAGCTCTTCTAGGATTCTAAGTGTCAGATGCAGTTGGAAGAAATAAGTTTTTTCACTTCCTTTATATGATTTTTTTCATGTTGAAGATGCAGGGGTTTATGTAAGTATATGAAGGAGTGTACACTTTGTGAGGGTCTGTTAAAAATCACTTCAGATATCTCTAATGTTCTGTAGTGCTGCCTGCTCCTGACAAACATCTGATACGGATCATATGCCTCTAAAAAGAGAAGTTCCTCAAGCAAAATCTCCTCGGGAAAACAGGTTGGAGAGACTCAGATTTCTCTCGCTCGCTCTCACTCGCGTGTTACATTTTGGCACGTTGTGGAAGCAGGTAGCATATCTACTACCTGCTGTTGAAAGTGTTGAAGATACTGAATTATTTATTCCATCTTCTGCACTATCCAAACTCGTTTTGGGTAGTTTGACACATCTCGATCTTCCATATGGATACTTCATGGTGACAGAGTTGCCAGCTGCTCAGGTTTTACGACAGTCGGAGGTTTTTTTCGAGGGCTGTATTAGTTTTCTGGGAGGAATCCTGTTTCTTTCCTGAGGTCCCCATTCTTAAACAGAATTCATGCTGTGGGTTGATGCTCTGGAGTGGGAGTTTTGGGGGAAAATTAGCTAAGAGCTTCCATAAAAGTATTTTTTTGAAGGGATTTGCTGTTCATAGGTTGTGTGAAATGAAAGGAGAGCTGTGGGGTAAGAGAAAAACCTGAAACCATTTGCTAAGAAAACAAAAGTTCCCTTTAGGAATAATCTTCAAATTTGCTAGAAGAAGAGTTTAGATAAGAATCTGCACAAAGCAACCTGCAGAACAGTTTGAAATACTTGGGGAAAACAGGATTTTGGGGGCACTTAAAATGTAAAACTAACCAGACAGCTACGACCCTGCTCATCGTCTATGCAATTGTGCAAAGTGAGTGGAGCTTCTGTTGTAAAACATCAGATGTGTAAATCTGAAAGTGGGAGAAGCTTTGAGTTCTGAGCTTGCCAAAACTCTTTAAAATAAAGGGAAATCATCCTTTGTTTTGTCATAAGGACACAGAACTGTTGAAGTGAGTCCAGAGGAGGCCCACAAAGATGATCCAAGGGCTGGAGCACCTCTGCTGTGAGGATAGGCTGAGGGAACTGGGGGTGTTCAGCCTGGAGAAGAGAGGACTCCAGGAGGACCTTAGAGCTTCCAGTACCTGAAGGGATCCTACAGGAAGACTGCAGAGGGACTTTTCATAAGGGTGTCTAGCTACAGGACAAGGGGGAATGGTTTGAAGCTGAGGGAGAGTACGGTTAGACTGGAGCTGAGGAAGAAGTTCTTTGGTAGGAGGGTGGTGAGACTCTGGCATAGGCTTCCCAGGGAGGTTGTGGATGCCTCCTCCCTGGAGGTGTTGCAAGCCAGGTTGCATGAGGCCTTGAGCAGCTGAGCGTAGTTGAGAGGTGTCCCTGCCTGTGGCAGAGAGGTTGAAGCAGGTGATCTTTGAAGTTCCTTCCAATCTAAGCCATTCTGTGATTCTATCTGCTGATCTAATGAGGTGCATTCACTTCATTATTTAATGCTATTGAAAACAGTGAGGAAGTTGATTTGGATTCATGGTTTCTCATTCCATCACCCCAGCCATAACTGCCTGGTCTTAACCTTTCCCTTCATGGAAGCAAAGAAGATGGTGTAGCCCATGGTGAACAGTCTGGCCACTGAAATGAAAATCTGCACCTGTCAGTAATTAATTGAAGCCACATTTAATTATAAATCAGGGGAAAAGACTATTGCCACACACGCTTAACAAAATGCAAGAAGTTTAAGTGCTGATGACTAAAACCCAAAGCAAACAAAATGTAGCCCCCTCAGAAAGTCTGAACATCTTACCTGTGGGAGTGTCTCTTTCAAGCTTGCTACTTGGTGGTCGCTAGAAATGCAGTTTTGGTTCACTCTTTTCACATTGATTTCAGTATCTTTTTGAGTGAAAGGTGTTTAAGTGTTTAAGGCTACTTAGCCAGCTGTGTGAACCGGGGATCTGGCTCCAAAATGGGATTCTGAGATTTGATCATATGTTGAAGGAAAGTTTCAGAGGGATAGGAAGGAGCTGAGAGAGAACCCAAGTCATTTACAAATGGAATAATGCATTTATGGAACCTCTTGCTATTACTTATCCTCAGTCCTGTTCTAGTTTTGCTGAATATCACCAGTGAGGGTCAGCAAGGTGAGAGGGGAGGTTCTCAGAGATTCAGTCCTAAACCCGGGTAGCATGAGGGGACACAAGAAAAGGTGGGGTATGTGATAGTGGATGAGGGGTAGAAACTTAAAGCTGGAAGAGGGTAGATTTAGACTGGGTATCTGGAAGAGATTCTTTACAGTGAGGGTGGTCAGGTGCTGGAACAGGTTGCCCGGGGAAGTTGTGGATGCCCCTTCCCTGGAAGTGTTCAAGGCCAGGTTGGATGGGGCCTTGAGCAACCTGGGTAGTGGAAGGTGTCCCTGCCCATGGCAGGGGAGTTGGAACTGGATGATCTTTAAGGTCCCTTCCGACTCAAACCATTCTATGAATCTATCGTGGGTTTCAAAACACAGCCCCCTTGTACTCCAGCTGTGTCAGATAGCAGATGTGTGTGCAGAGACTTCAGAGTCTGGTTTGGGGTCTGGTATACGGGAAGAAGAGGAAAATGCATTTGATTTGGGGCATCTAAAAATGCACTCGATTCCAAACTGCTTTGGGAAAATTGTCACTAAGGTCTGTCACAGAAAAAATGCAACCTTAGAATTAATAATAATATTTTTTTTTAAAAAAGAAAAAGGTTAGCAGTATGAGCTCAAAACAATCCTGATCTAGCTGATCTAGTTGAGGATGCCCCTGCCAGCTGCAGAGGGGTTGGACTAGATGACCTTTGGAGGTCCCTTCCAGCCCAGCCCATGCTGTGATTCTCGGGTTCTATTCCTTTCTATTTCATTTTAACATACAAAGCAAACCCCAAATCCAAACCCACTGAACTGGTAGCAGCCATGAATATTTATCACTGTGTACTGTATGCAGAGGTAATAATTACAGCAAGGGGTGGGGGGGTGGGGAACAAAACAACATTTTTCTTTACAATTAATATTTGTAAACGTTTATGAAAGTACATAGAAATAAATAAGACAAACACATGGCCTAATTAAGATGAAAGGCAGTGACAACCCTTGTGATTTGTTCTGAAAAATAAAGAACATTAAAATAGTAAGGCTTAATTATTTCTGTAAACATTTCACATTACACTCTATCTAGAGAAACCTTAATTTATGAGCTATATATTCTAATATCTATAAGCATTTTTGACATTCCTACATTCTGGGTCAAAAAATTATTGTTAATTTATTATTTATTCTACTGTACACTGTCATTTATTATCACTTATTAGTATTTATTGTTTGGAAATTCAGAGTTATCTATTGTTTAATGGGAAGCAGGAAAGCATTTGGTATCTGGCTGCCATTTGTGTGTTCTTGGCCTGGTGATAAAAATGCAACTTCCACAAGCTGAACATACAAAAATGTGTGTAATAATAAAAAGATCTGCTCTGCTTAACATGCCAGGCATTAATAATGCCATTTGATATACACTTTACATCTGAAAAATGCCTCAAAGCCAAATGCATGGAGTTGTCTGAATCCAGGAAACTGTATGATGGAGGAGCCAAAGCCCTCAGGTTTGATCTTGGGGAGCTTGAAGACTCCATCGTCTTCAAAGGCTTTTTTTCTCAAGGTGGATCTGTTTATGGTCAGAGACCATAGAATGGCTTGGGTTGAAAGGGACCTTAAAGATCATCTAGTTCCAACCCCACTGCCATGGGCAGGAACACCTTCCACCATCCCAGGTTGCTCAAGGCCTCATCCAACCTGGCCTTGAACACCTCCAGGCAGGAGGCATCCATGACCTCCCTGGGCAGCCTGTCCCAGTGTCTCACGACTCCCATTGTCAAGAATTTCTTTCTAATCTCCAGTCGAAATCTCCCCTCCTCAAGCTTCAATCCATTCCCCATTACTACAGGCCCTTGTAAAAAGTCCCTTCCTGGCTTTCTTGTAGCTCCCCTTCAGATACTGGAAGGCTGCTCTAAGGTCTCCCCAGAGCCTTCTTTTCTCCAGGCTCAACAGCCCCAACTTCCCCAGCCCGTCCCCACAGGGACAGCAAGGCTGCTATCAGCTGGGCCTCATCAGCTTCTTCATCCTGATTTGTGGCCTGTAATAGTCACCCATAACAGCATCACCCATGCCAGCCTGCTCCTTAATTCACATCCACAAACTCTCAACATGCTCCTTGTCTTCTCCTGGACAGAACTCACACATTCTAGTTGCTGTCTGCCATGAAGATCAGCTCCACCACCTCTCCTTCACAGTATCACAGTATTGCCAAGGTTGGAAGAGACATCGAAGATCATCGAGTCCAACCTGTCACCACAGACCCCGTGACTAGACCATGGCACTAAGTGCCACATCCAACCCCCTCTTGAACACCTCCAGGAACGGTGACTCCACCACCTCCCCGGGCAGCGTATTCCAATGGCGAATCACTCTCTCAGTGAAGAACTTCCTCCTCACCTCGAGCCTAAACTTCGCCTGGCGTAAACTTCCCGTGGTGCAGCTTGAGACTGTGTCCCCTTGTTCTGGTGCTGGTTGCTAGAGAGAAGAGGCCAACCCTTCCTGGCTACAACCACCCTTCAGGTAGTTGTAGAGAGCAGTGAGGTCCTTCTTCACCTGTCTTTCCTAAAAAGGACATAGCCATCCATGACCACATTCCAGTCATGTGAGCTGTCCCACCATGTCTCTGTCATTGCCCCCAGATCATAACCTCTTGACTCCACACAGATTTTTAACTCCTTCTGGTTATTCCCCATGCTGCGTGCATTGGGGTGCAGGCATTGCAGGGAGTGAGCTGAGCATGCTAAGCCCACCTTAGGGGGTGGGAGGCTTTCTGGTCTTTATCAATATCAGAGCACTGTCCCAGTGGTGCAAACCCAGCTGCAACCCTGTCCCACTTCGAAACTAGTTAAAGCCCTGATAATTCTTCTCCTAGAACTCTTTTCCCCCTGCCAGGTCATCCTTTCCCATGTGTTACTATCAGGCCCTGGTGTCTTATCAGGCGAGCCATGATCAAAGAACCCGAAGCCCTGCCTGGAGCACCAGTCTCAAAGACAGGTATTGACAGACTAGATCCTTCTATTCCATCCCAGGTCTCCACCTGCAACTGGAAAGAGGGAAGAGAAAATAACTTGTACCCCAGTCTTGTCCCCCAGACACCAACCATCCTAAAGCCTTGAAGTCTCCCTTCATTCCCCTCAGACTACAGGATGCAGCTTCCTCCCCACCTGTCTGGAAGATCAGTAGTGGGTGATGGTCTGATGATTGATCCAGGTTGGGAAGTTTCTCACTGATCTCCCTGATGCAGGCTCCACAAAGGCTACAGACTTCCCTATGAGGAGGGTCAACCTGGCCTGTTGGGAACTCTGTTCCTTTTAGAAGAGAGTCTCCAACAGCTCCAACTCTTCCTTCTTGTGGCAGAGGATGCTCTGGAAGGCCTATTTGACCTCTGCTACAGGTTGCCTGTTGTCCCCATTAGCCTGGCTGCCTTCCAGCAGCACCTCAGGTCTATTTCTCGGAGGCACCTGGGGAGGCGAGGCAGGCAAGGAGCCTTCCCACCATCTGCCATGGCCATGAACTTGCCTCCACACAGCCCTGTGATTTGGACTTCTGTTTTCCACCTAGCAGGGGCAGGATACAGAGCCCCCTCGATTGTGCAGGCTACCAGGAGGGTGCTCCCATTTCTGCTGCAGGGTGTGTCCATGTCCCTCACGCTCCCTTATAGTCCTCAGCCTTTTGACCTCTCCTCTCAGCTCAGCAACCAGGCTGAGCAGGTATCTCCCTGCTCACAGCCAGCACAGGGCTTGTTTCTGCAGCATGCCATAGCCAGTGAAAGGCTCTGGCACTCCCTGCAGCCGAGGGTCTGGCCACTTACCTGTTTGTGCAGGGCCACTGTCTGGGTCGCCACACTTCTTTTTGCTGACAGCTTTTGCCCTGATTGCAGCCATCACTGTTCCTGCCTGTGTGACTGACCCCACAAACTGCTGCAGCACACCCAGAGGACTCACCCCACCCCTACCCCTCTGTCCCCTAAAAGGCTCATATTTATAGCAGTACCCAAATCTAACTCTGTTTTGATGTAGCACTGCACCTGACAATTGAAGAGCATTTGCACGTCTTGTCTGCACTGCCAGACCTTCAATCATAAACCCAATTTACTGCTAATGTAGTTGTTTTCTGGCAGAGATTTATGGTCCTGTATTTCATTTGCAGTGTAGGTACATACCTACAGTCATCCTCCTTTTCTGGGGTTACCTGTGCTGTGATGCAAACGGTGGCTGCCTGCATCAGTCCTTTCTGGCAGAGACAGAGGAGATACCTGGGCAGAAGTCAGGTGCTGTTTTAAACTCACTCTGTGCTGTAAGCCTGGTGAGTCAGAGAGTTCAGCTTTCATATCCACAGATACATAAATATGGCCTGTGTGGTCTCCCAAGGGGAAGGCAAAATGTGTTTTTAGTTAAGTTGCATGGGAATTTAATTGAAAGATTTAGGGCAGTGCCATAAAGGAGTAAATCATGGTTATGGGACACAAGGAAGATTTATAAAGCAAAAGAAAAATACTTTAGCACCTTTACTTTTGCAATTTGCTTGACATAAATGGAAACCCAAATCAGTCAATTTCTCTGTTGGTCATTAAGAAGAAATAAAAGTTTCTGTGTTTGACTGATTTTCAGGCCTTTGGTATACAGCAACAAGGAAGACAATAGGGAAGGTCAGAGTGTTCATGACTGAACCTGTGAACACGTTCAGCTTCCTTCCCATGAAGGATGACTTGTATGAATTAAGCACATCCTTGATTCACACAGGGGGTTCCTCAAAAGTCAGCAGGACTGTTGTCACAGAATGATTTGGGTTAGAAGGACCTTTAAAGGTCATCTAGTCCAACTCTGCTGTGGTGAGCAGTGACATCTTCAACCGGGTTCGTTCGCCCAGAGCCCCTTAGAATGGTTCCAAGGATGGGGCTTCTACCACCTCTCTGGGCAACCCAAACCAGTCTTTTGCCATCCTCAGTGTAAAAAAAAGTCTCCCTTCTCTCTAGTCTAAATCTCCCTTCTGGCAGTTTAAACCTAATCGCTCCTTGTCCTGTCACAATGGGTGCTGCTAAAAAGATTGTCCCTGCCTTTCTTGTAAGACTGTCCTTACCTTTCTTACAAGATTGTTTCCATCATAGGAAGAAGTTCTTCAGTAGGAGGGTGGTGAGACTCTGGAACAGGCTGCCTGGGGAGGTTATGGATGGATTTTCCCTGGGGGTAGTGAAGGCCAGAGTGGATGAGGCCTTGAGCTTCTGAGTCTAGTTGAGCGTGTCCCTGTCCATGGCCAGGAGGTTGGAGCAGATGATCTCTGAGGTCCCTTCCAACCTAAGCCATTTTATGATGTTCTAAGAGTGTTCCCATATTTTTCCATCTTATATTAAGTCATTGATTTGAAACTCAGTGTAAAACCTGGAGCTCGTGTGGATGGTGGCCCTGACATTCGGCCATCCTCCAAAGCGGTGCAGCTACTGCATATGGAATGGTCCTGCTCTGTGGAAGAAGGTGATTTGTAAGGCAGTAAAATGCTTGGGGATATTTTGGAGAGGAGAGCTAGGGCAGTAGATGTGACCTTCAGCAGAGGGTTCGTGAGGATTCACACAATGTATTTATTGGAGGGCACTCATTTCTATATTGTATGATGTAGCGTTGATAGGTCTAGATAAGAAGACCATAATAGCAGTTGAAATGTGTGTGTGGGGAGGGGGCTGTGAGATGGTAAGTTAATGATGTGGCTGTTAATTTGAATTTGGCAGACGTTTTAAATATAGGTTTCTCTTACAGAGACAAAAGTTGCAATTTAAAGCTCTTTGGTGGTCTAAAAACAGCTTAATTCTCTAGTAGCATGGTAATAAGTACTAATCCAGCTTATACAGTGATTGTAGTATGTCATGTTTGTGAAAGATTGCCTAACTCTGCTTTCTCTGGGTTTTATGTTAATTTTTTTAAATTAAACATAAAACCTTATAACATCTTTATGCTGAGATAAACTGTTCAATTTAACTTGTGCTCAAGCAGCAGCTGTCAGGAATTATCATGTTCCCAGCGTTCTTGCCATCACCTTGTGTCTCTACCTCCCGGATACACTCGGTGGGATGATGAAGCCTCACCTTGTTAGGATTTATTACTTAAATAATAACCTGAGGTAAAATGAAAGCTGATGTCACAGGGAATGACAACTGACATATATTTGTGTCGTGTGTTAGCATTATAATAAACTCTCCTGCCTTCCCCTTGTAAGAAGGTGTTAAGTGCAAATAGACTCCAGCGTATCCTCCAGTGTCCTGCATGAGTCCATTAGCCACGTCCGTGGCTGCTCTGTGGGCATGTTCAGGAGAACTTGTGCTGTCAGGTGTTATTTAAGCTTTATAATACTGGAGAGGTTGGTTATCACTGGTAGTTAGCAGCTTTTCTCCCAGTCAAGAAATGAGTCTAAAAGCGTCCTGTGATAGTTGGGTTGAGTTCTGGAAGAGAATCAAGAAGGCTGTCTTCTAATAACGTTGCTACTTACATCATCTTACCTCTTTATTTTCTCCTACTAGAAGAAACTTAAGCAGTGTCATTTCAGGCTCTAAATATGAATTTGCTAGTAATTCAAGCACGTTTCTCTTGACATTGGTTTGGTGATGAGCTGGACAGTGATAAGTGCTCTCTTGAGCTGAATTTTATCACTTCCCATTCACGGTGGAGAAAATTTGGGTCTGGCTCTTGCAAGTTTTTGACTTTTCTTACAGATTCATAGGTTGATAGAATAGTTTGGGTTGGAAGGGACCTTGGAGATCATATGGTTCCAAGCCTCCTGCCATGAGCAGGGACAGTCATCACTAGACCAGGTTGCTCAAGGCCTCGTCCAACCTGGCATTGAACACCTCCAGGGAGTGGGCATCCATGACCTCTATGGGAAACCTGCTCAGTGTCTCCCCACCCTCACTGTAAAGAATCTCTTCCTAATCTCCACTCTAAATCTACCTTCTTACTTCTTACCTTACTAGAAGCCATCCTCCATCTTTCTCTCTGATTTGTCTAACCTGTTACTGCAAACACTCTTTTCCTTTCCTGTGGACATAACCATCGTTTTTCATATTCTTCTCCTTAGATATTCCATAATCCATCTGAGTGAGTTCAGGTATTTCAGAGCTACACATTTGTTGCCCAAGCTTCAATCTTGGATCTCATTTTTGTGGTGGTCCCTTCTATCTCCAAGCATCATAGAAACATTAGGGTTGGAAGGGACCTCAAGGATCATGTATTTCCAACCCCCCTGCAAAGGGCAGGGATACCTCACATCCAATCCATTTCTAGTTTTATTCCATTTCCCCCAGTCCTGTCATTAGTTGACACCCTAAAAGTCCTTCCCCCGCTTTCTTGTAGGCCCCCTTAAGATACTGGAAGGCCACAATAAGGTCTCCTCGCAGCCTTGACAGCCCCACTGTCTTCCCTTCACTCTCTTTTTCCCCCTGTGCCTTGCTGTGTGCTGCTTCTCATGTTTTCTATCCCTGTGTTCCATCTCTTTTTTGCCCCCTCTCTTAAGTGCATCCAAGTCTATAGATGCTCTCCTGCATCAATTCAGTTTTCTCCCTAAGTCATTGCAAAAAGAGATTCTCTGAAAAAGCAGTAAAGGGTGAACTGGAACACAGTGCAGAAATAGCCAGAATTTTGCCAGGCAACTTTCCCTCTCATTTTGGCACTAATTGAGCTACCTTTTCTTAGGGCTTTGTATTTTCCTTTGTTGCTCTAGTGTTCTGAGCAGGGGTATTGCATCGCCCTTAGGAAGCTTTCCTGCTGCTGCTTGGAGTCTGGCACCCAGGTCCTTCTGAGGTCCAGAGGTTATTAGTCTTCGTGACAAATAAGTGATGACTTCCATAAAACCATTTTTTTCCTCCCTGGAATGGCTCATAATAGACCTGAGCTCGTATCTTAATTGGCATTCAGTTTGACAGTCCCTTTAGAAGGATCAAATATTTGATGAACAAGGCAATAACATTCATCTTTTCCTTTGGTAAGCCTTTCAGATTAGCATTGACTCAGGTTGATGAAGATGGATGCAGGATCTGTTCTCTAGGAAGTGTTTGTTCTGTAGATAAAGATTATCTAGGAGCCACTGCTCTGAGGGAGATGGTTTTATAGATGATGATGAAAATAGATGAAAAGGGATAATTTTGTGTTGCATGCATACAAATGGGTATTTGGGGAAGCTGATGGGTTTTAAGGTTGAGAACCAGAAGTTTTTAATAGATGATCCAAGGGCTGGAGCACCTCTGCTATGAGGACAGGCTGAGGGAACTGGGGGTATTCAGCCTGGAGAAGCAAAGACTCTGGGGGCACCTTAGAGCTGCTTTCCAATAGCTGAAGGGATCCTGCAGGAAGGCTGGAGAGGGACTTCTTCTGAGGGTGTCTAGAGACAGGACAAGGGGTTTGAAGCTGGGGGAGAGTAGGTTTAGACTGGATCTTAGGAAGATGTTCTTCAGTATGAGGGTGGTGAGACTCTGGATTAGGTTGCCCAGGAAGGTGGTGGGAGCCTCTACCCTGGGGGTGTCAAAGGCCAGGTTGGTTGAGCAGCTGAGTCTAGTTGAGAGGTGTCCCTTTCAACCTCATCCATTCTATGATTCTGTGATTCTATGCTTCTGTGATTGGGCTGTTCCCTTGAACACTAAGCCCACGTAAAAGTAGCAGCAATAGGAAGAAAGTAAGATGAAGAATAGGAAAAAAGATAGTAGGGGGAAAAAGGAAGATAAAGAATAGGAAAAAAATAAGACAAAGAATAGGAAAAAAAAAAAGATAATGAATAGGAAACTGTTGAAATAAAGAATAGGAATTTTAAAAGAAGATTTAAAAATGGAAAAGTGAGAACAAAACTAAGGAAAAATAGAAACAATTTTACAATAAGTCAACATATAAAGACTTTTATTATAAAATTAAATAGTAAATTGGTTCTGAATCACTAAAATGCTGGATAGCAAAGAAATCAGAAACATGCCATGTTGAAAGGTAGTTTTTTAAAGCCTAATGTTTTATGTACAGTAAATATTCATTATTTTTTGTTTCACTCCTTGTGGCTCTGCAGCTCTCTGTAGGTTCAGGATTTGGTTTGTCTGTTATCTGGGAGACAGGAGATGTGCTTTTGGTGAGGTGCAGGGAAGTCTGCCACTGGTCTCAGTAGGGTCACAGTTTCATACTGCACTTGATGCATACATTCATTTTCTGATAGCCTGGGAAGTCAGACTGCTGCTAAGAGAGCAGCTTGTTAGCGCTTGTGCCTGCTTTATGGAACTGAAGGATGTGTGCAGTGGTGTAGGCAGTGGGATAGCGGGAGTGCAATGCCGGGGAGGACCGGGGTGCAGGGGTAGAAGCAACATTTCATTATAGAGAATGCCTTATAAAAATGGGAAAATAAACCAGAGAAAGGGTGAAAAAATAAATGTAAAAGGAAAAAAAAAAAACCAACCAAGGCAAAGTAGCCCCTAGTAGATAAATGCACTGCATAAATCAAAAGGGTTTGTGTCATAACATGAACATGTGCCATTCCTGCTCATATATTGAATTTCAGTAGTTGGTTGCATAAAGAAGTAAAGTGTAATGAAACTGGCAAGCAAAGTATTCCCTAGTCAGCCTTATCTTTGTTCCATTTGTCCTTCAGATACAGCTTTTCTTGCCTTTTTCAATAAAATCCATCCAGCTTTTTTTTTTTTTTTAGTTTGCATCTCTCTGTAACTGAGCTGGAAGACCAATGAGATTCGGAGCTTTTCTAGTTGGGTTCTTAGCAGCTGCTTTTTAAGAGATCAAAACTTCCAATGCTGCTACATGGTATTAAGGCTTAGCTATTGATGTGTCCCTATAGGGGTGATGTTTTTCTTGTGGGGAGGGGGAAAGGAGGGGAGGGGTGACCCCTGCGAGCATGCTCAGACAGTAAACACTGCTCTCCTTGTTTTCCAGGAGCCTCTTTGCAAGCTCGGTGCTTAACCTGGCTGAACTCGCTGCCCTCCGCCCTGACCTTGGCAAATTGAAAAAGGTCCTCTACTTCCATGAGAACCAATTGGCATATCCTGTCCAGAAATGCCAGGAAAGGGATTTTCAATATGGATACAACCAGATTCTTTCATGGTAGGTGTTCCTCGCGCTGCTCTGTGGTGTTTAAGGTGTCCTTCTGCCTACAAGCCTGCAGCATTGTAAGCCTGAAGAGTCCTCCTCCTTATAAATGATGCCCCTGTGGCAAACAAAAGTACCAGCAGAGTCCTGAAGACAGCTTGAGTACTGGGTTGAGTTCTGGCCACCACAATGTAGGAAAGACACTGATGTCCTGGAGCATGCCCAGAGAAGAGCAATGAGGCTGGTGAGGAGTTTGGAGGGCATCATATGAAGAGCAGCTGAGGGAGCTGGGGTTGTTCAGTCTGGAGAAGAGAAAGCTGAGGGGAGATTTTACTGCTCTCTTCAGCTAACTGAAAGGAGGTTGGAGTGAGGCTGATGTTGATCTCTTCTCCCAAGTAGGCAGCAGTAGGACAAGAGGAAATGGGTTTAGGTTGTGCCAGGGGAGGTTTAGGTTGGACATTAGGAAAAACTTCATTACTGAGAGAATGGTGAGGGGTTGGAACAGGCTTCCCAGGGAGGTGGTGGAGTTACCATCCCTGGAGGTGTTCAAGAAGCTGTAGATGTGGTGCTTCAGGATGTGGTTTAGTGGTCATGGGAGTTGGGTTATGGGTGGACTTGATCTTAAAGGTCTTTTCCTGCCTTAGTGTTCTGTTCTGTTCTATTCTATTCTATTCTATTCTATTCTATTCTATTCTATTCTATTCTATTCTATTCTATTCTATTCTATTCTATTCCTATTCCATTCATAAAAGTGCTGTGGCAGAAACAATCTGCTCTATAAGCTCATCTCGTTTTCTTGTATAAAGCCCACCAGTGCTGAGCTGGGCTGCCATGGTGTACCCATCAGTGGTATGGATTTTGACCTGTGCCTTGGCTGTAAGCGAGATGCTTTGTTTCATGGATGCATCACAAAGCTGCAGCTAATCAGCTCTTGCTTGGCCATAGCTTTTACTGCATCCAACTGAAATTATATAGAGGGTTTTAGGGAAATAAACAGAAATTAAAATGTACTGCAGCAGCTTTCTTGTGAAGAGAGGGCAGTAAACATAGCAGATAAATCCTTATATTTCTTTCATCTAGCATTCAGGAGTTGTGCAGTGCTAAAACACCCAGACATTTTAAGGGCTGCAGTCCTTTATTGTTGCTAAAAACAAATGTATTTCTCCAAACTGAGTTAATGAAAGAAGTTAATAACAGCAGCACTGCAAAGCTTTGTGCTCAGGCACTGTACAAACCTAAATGAACCAGCAAAACACAGTTGTTTTGAACTGAAAGGAATTCATTTCCAAGAACTAACCTATCTGTTAGCAGGGGGATTATTAGGAACAGGGATGGGGCGTGTTAAAGGTACAAGTTCAGCTTTTGCGTCTTTATAATGGAAGGGAAGTTGGTAGGGAAATTTCTCAAATGGTGATCTGTGCTCACTCAGGGCAGTTCTGTAGCTGCTTCTGCCACAGCATTTGCAGCAAAGATGGGGAAGAATAGTGAAAGATCTTTTGAAAGCAGTAGCAGCCATTTCCACATTTCTAACTAGAAGATGTGGGGTTTGGCACTGGGGAGAGGAGCACTTGTTTGGATTTATCTTTTTCTTTCTTGTGGCAGGTGATTTTCACACATCTTTTGTAAGCTGACATCCTCAAAATACACATTTGTAAGATAATAAAAGATAAATGATAAAAAAAGATAATAATAGAAAAAAGCAAAGGGGACAATTTCTGTAGGTGCTCCATTCTGTCTGTCTCCTTCAGTCTCCAATAGATTAGTTGGAAGAGCTCTTTAAGATCATTAAGGTTAACCCAGTACTGCCACTAAACCCTATCCCTCAGCACCATATCTGCACATCTTTTAAATCCCTCCAGGCACGGTGACTCCATCACTTCCCTGGGCAGCCTGTTTCAGAGCTTCACAACCCTATCAAGGACGAAATTTTTCCCAATGTCCAACATAAACCTCCCCTGGGGTAACTCGAGGCTATTTCCTCTTGTCCTCTTCCTCTTGATGTAATTCTATAAATCTTCCATTTCTGGTGCTGGAGAGACCCCATTTTTAACAGCATAGAATCATGGAATTGTTAGGGTTGGAAGGGACCTCAAGCATCATCCAGTTCCAACCCCCTGCCATGGGCAGGGACGCCTCACACTAGGTCAGGTTGCTCAGATCCACATCCAGCCTGGCTGCAAAAACCTCCAGGGATGAGGCTTCTACCACCTCCCTGGGCAATCTGTGCCAGTCTCTCACCACCCTCATGGGGAAGAACTTCTTCCTAACATCCAATCTGAATCTACGGAGATAGAAGCCATCTCCTGTGTACTCCTTGCAACTTGCTCATGTTCATCTGCATTGAAATGCCTGGTTCCTGTCTTTCAGCTGGGAAAAGGTATCTTGCCAGGTTGATGTAGAGGGTTAAAATCAGAGCACTTTGAATCTTCAGGTTGGTGCCTTTGTTCATTAAGGAAGAGAGTTTTTTTCCCCCCTGATATTTCTAGAGCTAGTGTAACCAAATCACACTTTTCAGTGATGTCTGGGAGTCCTTTTAGGTGCTTGGGCAATGATGATGATGATGGTGGGTTCTGTCTAAACTTGCCAGTGATAGGCAGAACCTCTAGGAAGAAGTTGGGCAGATAAGACTTCTTGCACAAGAGAAGCAGAACGGTTGTGTTGGAGCCTTTGCCACATATCAGAGAGCAACAAAGAAACACGGTGGCCTCCTGTCTTGTCTGTTGTCATATGTAGATCAGTGCAGAAAAAATGACTGGAGCATTTGTGTGTAAACCAGGAGACCAACAGGTCAAAAACCATAGGTGGGAAGGAGGCTGGGGTTCCAGAAAGCATTTCAGCTCCCACAGCCTGCTTGAAAAGGATTCTTTCTCTCTGTGATGTTGGAGTTATTTCATTTCTCCTTCTGACTCCTGCTGCTTTGGTGAGCAGTGTCAGGCCACTTTGTGCCCAGACAGCACTGATGTGCAGTGAGGATGAATGACAGCCTCTCACTTCAAATCTACTTTTCACCAGCCTAGTGACTGATGAGCTCAGGTCCTCAATGCACCTTATGACCCATGGGTCTGTACTACCTATATATAACATATTGAGAAACCAACCAGCCATAAAGCATTTCTTACCTCCACTTGAGTGTTTGCAGGGTTTGCTAAGATTGAGGCAGTGCTTCCAGCATAAACTTCCAAATATTTCAGGGTTTTGAAGAGCTTCTTGTTTTCTCCTGACTGACTTCAAGTGGAGAAATAATACCTACGTGATCATTAACTGCATCTTAAAATGATTGATCTGGTTGGCTTAAATACATCACTAAAGATCCAACCATCTTTTACTGTGCACTGTGAAGTTGATTTTTGTTTTATACATGCACACACTTTCAATCAGAATTATGTCTGCAGAGGTTAAAATAACATTCCATTTCTCTAGTACCCTGATACCCAACACACATGGTCATTGAAGGTTGACCAAAGGTAAATCATCCTTCAGCAAAAATGATTCTTTCCAAGGAATCTTCATTTCCTTACACTTTTACTGATACAGAAGTCATATTCCAGTGAGGCAGCAGTGTGGTCATGCAGCCCAGAAGGCAAATTGTATCCTAGGCTGAATCCAGAGGAGTGCAGCCAGCAGTGCGAGAGGGGATTCTGCCCCTTGACTCTGCTCTCCTGAGACCCCACCTCTAATACTGTCTCCAGTGCTGGTGTCCCCAGAAGAAGAACACAGAGCTGCTGGTGACAGTCCAGAAGAGGCCACAAAGATGATCCAAGGGCTGGAGCACCTCTGCTGTGAGGACAGTATAAGGGAGCTGAGGCTGTTCAGGCTAGATAAGAGGGGACCTTAGGGCTGCCTTCCAGTACCTGAAGGGGTCCTACAGGAAGGCTGCAGAGGGACTTTTCCTGAGGGTGTCTGGAGACAGGACAAGGAGGAATGGTTTGAAGCTGAGGGAGAGCAGGGTTAGACTGGAGCTTAGGAAGAAGTTCTTAGGTACACAGGTGATGAGATTGTGCAATAGGCTGCCCAGGGAGGTTGTGGATGGATGCCTCCTCCCTGGGGGTGTTGCAGGGCAGCTTGGATGAGGCCTCGAGTGGCTGAGTCAAGAGGTGTCCCTGTCAATGGCAGGGGAGGTTGGAGCAGATGATCTCTGAGGCCCCTTCCAGCATAAACCATTCTATGAAAATTCTTTTAAGAGATGATGACAATAATCCAAGGGTGGACTACGATGTGCTCCCTTAGATTGATAATAGGGATTTGTCACTTAGTTTAAAAAAAAGTTAAAATCTCTACCCCAGGGTGAATAGACAGAGAGCAAGAGATTTCTGATTAAGGTACGTATTCTGCTCCTGATTCATGTGAAAAGGCTGACTTCAGTTTAGCTTTCTTACACCTGTTGTTTATGTTTGACAATAGCTATTCCATTTCCACTGCAAAACATTTGTATTTCTTTTGTGGCAGCAGTGCATTCATTAATCTTAACCATTCTTTGCAGTCTGGTCGCCGACGCTGTGGTGTTCAACTCTGCTTTTAACATGGAATCCTTCCTTACATCCATTGCAAGATTTGTGAAGCTGATTCCTGACCACAGACCCAAGGATTTGGAAAAAATGATCCGACCCAAGTGCCAAGTTCTTTATTTTCCAGTCAGGTTTCCTGATGTGAGCAGGTCAGTGCATTTTCCACATCATAAATTGCCTCCAGCCTGTCAGAACTCTCTATTTATGGTGACGTTCTAACTAATCAGCTAAAGCATCTCTAATGAAAGAGTTTGATGATATGCAAAATCCCCTAATTGATAAATGTGTATCAGGAATTAGAGGCTATTCAGGCAATGTCTGGTCTGCTGAGCCTGCCCTTAGCATGTGTCAGAGGAACTTGCATCCTTCAGGATGGGTGATTCCCTGCTTGTAGCAATTCTTCATTTGTTGTGGTGATTCCCCACTTGTTGTAGTGATTCCCCACTTGTTGTAGTGATTCCCCACTTCTGGTAGTGATTCCCCACTTCTGGTAGTGATTCCCCACTTGTAGTGATTCCTCACTTCTTGTGGTTCCCCACTTCTGGTAGTGATTCCTCACTTCTTGTAATGGTTCCCCATCTGTAGTGATTCCCCACTTGTTGTAGTGATTCCCCATTTGTTGTACTGATTGCCCACTTGCAGTGATTCCTCACTTTTTTGGTGGTTTCCCACTTGTTTTGGTGGTTTCCCACTTGTTTCTGTCTTCAGGGAGTTGCCTGCTCCTCAGCTCTGTATAAATTTGTACAGGAGAGGTCAAGGAGGAGAAAGAAATGGTAAGAGAGCAGTAAAAGTGTAGTCAAGTATTTCCCTTGGTATGTTGCAGGGGGATTTAATTCCCTCCTCCCTCTGCTTTTATTGCTTTCCAGGTAGGCAAAAGGCATCCCAGTAGCAGGGAGCAGACTTGCAGTCATTGGCATTAGCTTCTGTGGTAGTTGCTCTTCAGTCTTCCTCGGATACTCTGAAGGACATTTTTTATTACCCTTGTTTCAGAGCCTGTCTTGAAATTAGCAGTGGGTTATGTGGCTCAAAGGGAACATTCACCAGGTCCTTTTCACTTTTGATTAAACCTGGCACAATTGTTTTTCCTCTTATAAGGGATCCTCCTCCCACTGAACAGGAACTTTGCTTCAGTGGGACCAGCACTAAATAGAGCATGATTCTGCAGTTTGATTATACTTTTAAAACCAGCAGGATACTGGGTACATTTTTTGGCTGGAATAAGGATGGAATCACAGAGTGTTAGGGATTGGAAGGGACATTCAGAGATCATCCAGTACAACCCCCCTGCCAGAGCAAGCTCACCTAGGGCAGGTCACACAGCAATACATCCAGGTGGGTTTGGAAAGTCTCCAGAGAAGGAGGCTCCAGAACCTCTCTGTGCAACCTGCTCCTGGGCTCTGGCACCCTCACCATAAAGAAGTGTCTCTTCATGGTGAGGTGGAACCTCCTGTGTTCCATCTTGTACTTGTTGTTCCCTCTCCTGTCACTGGGCACTACCAAACAGAGCCTGGCACCTTCATCCTGACCCCCACACCTCTAAAAAGGATTGGATGTGGCATTTGAAGCCATGGTTTAATTAGTCATGAGGTGTTGGGTGATGGGTTGGACTAGATGATCTCTGAGGTCTTTTCCAACCTTGTTGATTGTATGATTCTATGACACTGATCAGGACCCCTCTCAGCCTTTTCTTCATAGCAGAGATGTACAAGTCCCCCAGTCAACCTCATAGCTCTCCATTGGACTCTTGTCCAGCAGATCCCTGTCCCTCTTGAGATGGATGGGGAGCCCAAAATTGGACACTATTCCAGGTGTGGTTTCACCAGGGCAGAGTAGAGGGGGGAGGAGAACCTCCCTAGACCTGCTGGATGGAAAACACTGCAATGACTGCAGAAGTCCAGCTTTTGGTCCCAGAATAAGTTGTGGCCATAGAGAAGATCTTTGTCCCTGCCCAGTTTGTATGTGCACTTATTTCAAATGCCAAATGTGCCCTGATGAGAGTTTGAGGTAGAGAGGTTTTAGTACAGGAGCTGAGGCAGTGCACTCTGGTGATGTTCATAGTGCAAGGTTAGCAGTTCAGTTTCTTGGGTAACTTTGTATTCTTGAAGCACTGATACAAATCATTTAAAAATCAATGTCTAAAACTAAGTCTTCAAACAAGTTTTTGGCAAGTGAGTTAAAGTCATAGAGTGGTTTGGGTTAGAAGGAACCTTAAAGATCATCTAATCCAACCTGTGATCCTTAGGGACTTGGCTTCCTGGATGGCAGTGGAGACTAGAACTTACATATCTTTAAGGATTTAGCACGGCTTCTTAGAGAGCATATGTTTCAGGAGTGAGGGAATGCTGTGGATGCTCAGCATGTTTGAGATTGAGCCGTTTTAAAGGGTTCTGTGGGTTTTTCGGCATACTTTAGGAAGTCATGTGGCTCAAGCCTAGTTTTGGAGATGATGTTGTGATAACCCTGTCTCATATGTTAAGTCAGCTCTTTAGGACTTGTCAGACCTGACAGATGGGGTCAAACAAGACCTGACAAATTAGTCTGAAGTCATATCCCCAGTGACTGCATGTCCAAAGCAGAAGGTGATTGGGTGGGTAAAATCATTAGACTGCCACCCAGACTAGTGAAGTAGGAAGATCTCACATCTTACCACATGTTCTTCATACTTGCTGTTGTATTAAATCTCATCTCACAAAGCCCAATACTAGTAAAGTAGGAAGGTCTCACATCTTATCACATGTTCTTCATACTTGCTCTTGTATTAAATCTCATCTCACAAAGTCCAACACGTTCCATGTTTTTATTGTGGTTTTTGCACTTGAAATCATACCCAAAAAGCAGTGGTGTGCAAAATTAAGATGTTCATAGAATCAACCAAGTTGGAAGGCGCCTCCAAGATCATCCAGTCCAACCTATCACCCAGCCCTATCCAACCAACTAGACCATGGCACCAAGTGCCTCATCCAGGCTTTTCTTGAAGATCTCCAGGGACGGCAACTCCACCACCTCCCTGGGCAGCACATTCCAGTGGCCAATCTCTCTCTCAGTGAAGAACTTCTTCCTAACATCCAGCCTGAACCTCCCCTGGCACAGCTTGAGACTGTGTCCTCTTGTTCTGGTGCTGGTTGCCTGGGAGAACAGGCTGATGCCCACCTGGCTACAGCCTCCTTCAGGTAGTTGTAGACAGCAATGAGGTCTCCCCTGAGCCTCCTCTTCTCCAGGCTAAACATGTTTATAAAGAACTGTGTGACAGAAAACTTTCTCTCCAGAGCAATTACAAACGACAGATTGATAGCAGATTAGAAACACAGCTCTGCCTTTGGTCTGTCCCAGCTGCTGGGCTTTTCATTGCTGGACCAGAGCTTCAGTTTTGCCTTCCTATCATGCCCAAGTAGGCAGCACCTTCTGGCCCACATTGCCTGGTGGGAGTCCCTGAAATTGCAGCCGGCAGGTTTAGGTTGGACATTAGGAAAAAATTCCTTTCCTGAAAGAATGGTCAGGCACTGGAACAGGCTAGCCAGGGAGGTGGTGGAGTCACCATCATTGGAGGTGTATAACCAAATGTGTGGACATGGCGCTGTGGTGTGATGGCCATGGTCATGTTAGGTTGGTGGTTGGACTTGATGATCTTAGAGGACTTTTCCAACCCAAACAATTCTGTGATTCCAGGATTATTATTTCTAATGTATATTTCATTCCACAACTGACTCTAGAGAGAAAATCTGGGATTTCTTTGGCAAAGCCAAATATCATAAGGGGGAAAAAAGGCAGAAGGGTCACCACCACTGGAGGTATTGGAGAAATGTGTGGACATGGCATTTGGGACATGGTTTAGTGGTCATGGTGGTGTTGGGTCGATGGTTGGACTTGATGATCTTAGAGTTTTTTTGCAACCCAAACAATCCGATGATTATTATTTGTAATGTATATTTCATTCAACAACTATCTCTAGCTATAAAACCTGGGATTACTTTGACAAAGCCAAACAGCATCACAGGGGGGAAAAAAGGCAGAAGAAAGGGCTGCTGGTGCAGAGCTCTGAAGTTCTTTGGGTTTTGACCTTCAGCTGCAGCCAGCATCTGCTATTTCTTTACAGGATCCTGGTTCAAATATTGCTGAATGCACCTGTGGCAATTGAATGATGCTTTTTTTCAGTGTAGGCTGTATTTTTCTCATGACTGGATGGAGATGGAGGAGAGAAAGGTTAAGAAAAAATTGTGGCCAGGCTAGAATGTATAAAGCAAGCTCTTAGCCCAGAGTGTTTTGCAAGTTATTTTCAAATGGTAATTTGCTTTATCCAAACCAAACTCATACAGTGTAAGTAAGTGATTATTTGCATGACTGACAATCATTTCAGTGCCTGCAGTCTTTTGAAAATGCATAATTTTGCTGAGATGTTGAGAAAATATTTAAAAATTCTGAGGGCAAAAGAAGCAGGGTGGGAGCGAGTTATTTGTTTGACCTCTTTTATTTCGCGTGTGAAGGTCTCGGGGTGTGTTTGTGTCTCAAAGATAATCTGTGTTGGGATTTAGGAGAGGAGTGATCTAAGAAATCATCCTCATGCGTGCTGTGGTGATCTTTTTAAGACTATTTTGGATGAGTATTTCAATTGCAGGGCAAAAAAAACCACCCAACAAACAAGCATAAAGCTGACTCTTGTTCAAAACCAGTGTAAGAAAGAGCATATCAAGTTAATCCTGAGAGGTATCTACCTTTTAGTGTAATTACTGTGGCTGCTGGGGACACACACTAGCACAAGCAGACAGAGTCATAGAATGATCGAATGGTTTGGGTTGGAAGAGACCTCCAAAGGTCATCTAGTCCAACCCCCTGCCACAGTCAGCAGGGACATCTCCACGAGATCAGATTGCTCAGAGCTCTGTTGAGTCTGACATTGAATACCTCTAGGAATGGGGCCCCAACCACCTCCCTGGGCAACCTGTTCCAGTGTTCCACCAACCTCGTGGTGCAGAACTTGTTCCTAACATCCAATCTAAATCTGCTCTTCTTTCATTTCACACCATTGCCTCTTGTCCTGTCACTGCAGGACTTTGGAAGCAGTTCCTCTGCAGCCTTCTTGTAGCCCCCTTCAGGCACTGAAAGGTTGCTGTTAGGTCTCCCTAGAAGCTTCTCTTCTCCAAGATGAACCCCAGCTCCCTTAGCCTGTCCATGCAGGAGAGGTGTTCCAGCCCCTGATCATCTTCATGGCCCTCCTCTGGACTTGCTCCATCAGGTCCGTGTCCTTCCTGTATTGAGGGCTCCAGACCTAGGACAGGCTGAGAGAGTCGAGGCTGTTCAGCCTGGAGGCTCTGGGGAGACCTTAGAGCAGATGTCCAGTACCTGAAGGGGGCTACAGGAGAGGTGGGAAGGGACTTTATACAAGGGCTTGGAGTGACAGGACCAGAGGGAGTGGATTGAAGCTGGAAGAGGGTGGATTTAGACTGGAGATTAGGAAGACGTTCTTTACAGTGAGGGTGGTGGGATACCGGAACAGGTTCCCCAGAGAGGATGTGGATGCCCCCTCCCAGGCTGGATGAGGCCTCGAGCAACTTGGCTTAGTGGAAGGTGTCCCTGCCCACGGCAGGTGGGGTTGGAACTGTGTGATCTTTAAGGTCTCTTCCAACACAAACCATTCCATGAATCTATGAATTCACACTTGCTTTGGCTAAATTTAAATTGATTTCCTGCTTTAATACAAATAAAATCTTAAATGTTTTTTTTATATATATACAATCCATGCGGTCTGTTTTGATATGAACTGCTGCCACTTTTGCACTGGAAAACTGTGGCCCAGGAAGAAAATCCCCTTTGTCCTGATGGTATCTCTCACACTTGCATCTCCGTGTACCTGCTGTAACACCTCTTCAAGGTCCATCTGCATCCATCCTGTCTGTGGCAGTCAGCAAAGAGGAGTCACGTTAGGTTCTCCCTGGAATTCCTTTCAATGAGTCTTGTAATACAGATTTTGGTTCTCATTACTCTTCCTCTGCCTGTAGTTTATCTTCATTATGAACATGATG
The DNA here is from genome assembly GCA_033816785.1 of Picus viridis. Classification (NCBI taxonomy): domain Eukaryota; kingdom Metazoa; phylum Chordata; class Aves; order Piciformes; family Picidae; genus Picus; species Picus viridis. The sequence continues at coordinate 2,668,165 of CM066587.1, read as the reverse complement.
TGGTAGGAAAGAAGATGTTTTTATAAGCAAGAATGTTCCTAAGAGCTCAAAATACACATTGGACTAAGGTGGAATAATATAAAAGAAACATGAGAGGGTGAGGATTGCAGCAGAAAATAAAAATAGCTTAAGTGGAACTTGCTGGAGAGTATCTTGTGCTGTCTGTGTTACCTATTTTGAAGCAGAATTACACATTTTCAGATGTTGTTCCTTCCTTTTCTTTTATGTCAGCACAGTTAGCAGGACATTTTCAACCATTTGATTTTATATTTTTTTAGTTATAGTGTAAGAGAGGCAGAATTTGCCAGCTTAGAGAGCACTTTAGGGCCAGCCAAGGGAATTCCTGTCTAAAGCAGAAGTTTTATGAGACACTGACAGAATGTCTTGTACAGAAACGTGGCTGTCATGTGTTGGGGAGCCTGGTTTGGGACTCATAGCAAGAAGAAATTACCTCCCTTGGACCAGGCTTAACTTCAGACCTCTGTTTGGATAACTTAAGAGACTCCCCCTTCCTCTTTAATGCTATACAATAATTTTTGCTGTGCTGGAAAAATATCAGTGTCAACCAGCAAGGAAAGACTAGAATCCACAAGAGCCCAAAGCTATAGATGGGCACTGGGGAGGTGTCTGTGTTGCACAGAGCAGTGCTCAGCAGTGGTACCCAAGTGAGCTCTAGTGCACTGTCTTGCATATGGGAAGCAGTATACCTTAAAAGAGCAGTTTTTGGCTAATTAGCCTTCCAGTGAAATAGCAAAGATTAGCTGAGGTGGAGTACTATGCTAATGAGAGTGATTCTGGCACTGGGGCCAGCTACTGCCTTTGGTGGTGGCTCAGGCATCTCTGTGGTGTGCCCTGCTCTCTCTGGTAGGCACAGCCTCCCTGCCACCACACTTTATGGGTACTTAGCATAATTAGAAACCACCAATAGACTGCTCCTACCTTGGGGCTTGCTGCTGAAGAACTGGGTGATGGAAATTATTCCTGTGAATGTCTTTCCTCCTTACCTGCCTCAAGCAGTTTTGGAGGGTTGGTGTTGGCACGTTGGGCAACATGCATGAAGGATGTTCTCAGGATCTGGGGCACAGCATCTATTGGAAGGAAAGTGCAGTGCCAGCTTAAAAGGGGCATAAAAGGGAGTCTTTCAGTTTTGGAGCCTTTGGCAGCAGGTTGGCTACCTTCTGAATCTCTGGGATAAGTGCTAACTGCAGGCGGCTGTGCCTACAGCAGTGGGTTCAGTGGTTGAATGGAGAGGTCCTTCTCAGTGGTACTTTCTTATTGTAGAATCAGAATGATTTGGGTTGGAAGGGACTCTTAAACATCATCCAGTCCAACCCCCCTGCAGTCAGCAGGGACATCTTCAACTAGCTCAGGCTGCTCAGAGCCCCATCCAACCAGGCCTTGAATGTTTCCAGGGGTGGAGCTTCTACCACCTCTCCTGGGCAACCTGGGCCACCCTCAGTGTCAAAACTTTCCTCCTTATATCTAGTCTGAATCTACCTCCTCTAGATCAAAACCATTATAGAAGGCTCACTAAAAGTCTGTCCTCCTGTTTCTAGTCAGCCCCTTTAAGTACTGAAAGGCCAGAATAAGGTCTCCCTAGAGCCTTCTCTTCTCCAGGCTGAACAACCCCAAGTGTCTCTGCCTGCCCTCATAGGAGAGGTGCTTCTTACATGCTGCTTTCTCCACACCCGAATCGTGTGCTGTTGTGAAAGCTGGAGGATCACAGTATCACAGTATCACCGAGGTTGGAAGAGACCTCAAAGATCATCAAGTCCAACCTATCACCCAAGACCTCATGACTAGGCCATGGCACCGAGCGCCACGTCCAATCCCCCTTGAACGCATCCAGGGACGGTGACTCCACCACCTCCCCGGGCAGCACATTCCAAGGGGGAACGACTCTCTCGGTGAAGAACTTTCTCCTCACCTCCAGCCTAAACTTCCCCTGGTGCAACTTGAGGCTGTGTCCTCTTGTTCTGGTGCTGGTTGCCTGGGAGAAGAGACCAACATGCAGAGATTCCCATTCGGATGTCTGGATGACAGAGGAGTAGCAGTGGCCTCAGCCTGGTCTTCCCAACAGAACTTGTCAATACTATCCCCAAAATATTTATGCCCAGAACTGCCCAGCAGCAGCAGCCTGTGAGTGCCCTTCTAGGGAGGGGCTTGGCTGAGCAGGCAGCTCAAATGAATGGGGTTGGTGTCAAGCAGAGGGGGCCAAGCTCTTTTCAGTGGTCTGCAGTGTTAAGAAAAGGAGCAATGGATCCAATCTTGAACATAGAAGGTTCCAGCCTCCAGTGAGGAGAAACTTGTCTACAGTGAGGGTGTTGGAGCCCTGGAACAGGCTGCCCAGGGGGAGTGAAGTCTCCTCCTCTGGAGACCCTCCAAACCAGCCTGGATACATTCCTGTGTAGACTACGCTGGGTGATCCTGCTTTTTGGCAGAGGGGTTGGACTGGATGATCTCTGGAGGTCCCTTCTAACCTCTAGCATTCTGTGATTCTTTTTGCAAAACCTTCCAAACAGTATTTTGTTTTTTTATCTATTCAGGGACAAAACTACTTTTCCTGACTGGCTTTTATCTGCCGTAGAGGTATTCCACTGACCGCTATCGGAACAACCATTTAGGCTCACAATAGCTCGCGAGGTTCCTTAAGCAGAGCCCTCTGAGCAGCCTCGTTTTTTATTATGTTGGGTACTGCTCATGTTGCATACAACACATTCCCATAAAACTTGCATTTTGTATTTACAGAGAAATTTCTCTGGAGAGTTAAGGTCTTGTAAAACATTCTTGTTCTACAGCATGAACGAATTATTACACTCTGGGGCATTAAAAGTGAAGTGCACTGAAGAAAAGAATTTTTTCATTAAAATGCAGTTTATATTGATAAAACAGATTACTAGCATTTGATGAAATGTGAAACTTGGATCTACCAGTATCACTAAATCGCCAGTAGGTTTATTTTGGCAAGAGGAATAGCATGTAATGTATAGCAGGACCAAGAGTTACACAGTACCTGTTAGTTTTGTATTAGATTAAATTGTCTTTCACTGGAGTACTTGAAAGAAACAAAACAAAACACAACAAAAAACCCCTGCTCTATCTGTGCCTTGAAGTAGCAGAATGTGGTAACCAAGAGTATTAGAAAATAAAAGCTGTCGTGTTATCAGTTCTGGCACAGTCATTTATCAATCAGTATTTTAAACATTGACAAGTGGTAATTTAATAGGGAATGACCCTGTTGGCAGGAAGTTCTAATGACAGATGATGCAAACTCATTTATCACTATGGGGCTGTGCTGGCTTCTTACCTTTCTCAGTATCACAGCTCATATTTTCCAAGTCTGGGATGTGAGAAGCCACAAAGGGCAAAACCTGTGGCACCGAGCCTGTAACCACTCCCATCTGATCTGATTAACCCCTTAGCTGCAAATCTTCTTGCAGTATAGCTGCCGAGATCTGAAAGTCCTTGTAGTGATTTGAACACCATTTGCTTTTGAAGTAGGGTTTGCCACACCACTTGTAAGCACTTCCCACAGTCAGGTTTTTGTGGAGATGTTCGAGTTGGGTCACTTTGAGCACAAAGCTGGGACACGCCGGTACTTGGCTTTCAAAAACAAACCACAGTCTAATAATTAATAGCACATTTCATTAGCAGGCATTAAAAATATTACATGCAGTGCCCTATACAATGGGCAGCTATTATTATTATCATCATTACTACTCAAGGAGGAAATTGATGCATTCAGAGGTTTAATTGATTCGTGCATATTCATGTGGGAAGTCGGTGGTAGAGTCACGACTGGACTGGATTATTAGGCACTTCCATGCATAATGATTTCTCTGCAGCTTGCAAAGAGAACAGACATCGTTGTTGTAATAAGTGTAGGCATCTGAAGTTGAGGGATGTCATGGGAGAGGAGGTGAAAATGACACCTTCATCAGCAACTGGTATGGAGAGCACTTTGAATTCTTCAGGGATGAGTCTCTCTGTGCATCAGTCAGTCAGCTCTCCTTACTCAGAGCAGAAACAGGAGTTCAGTTTTACTTCAATTTACACAACAGCAAAAATTTTCAGAGAATCATGGAATGGACATGAGCCTGCAGTGTGCCCAGGCAGCCAAGAAGGCCAATGGCATCCTGGCTTGCATCAGGAACAGTGTGGCCAGCAGGAGCAGGGAGGTCATTCTCCCCCTGTACACTGCACTGGTTAGGCCACACCTTGAGTCCTGTGTCCAGTTCTGGGCCACTCAGTTTAGGAAGGATGTTGACTTGCTGGAACGTGTCCAGAGAAGGGCAACAAAGCTGGTGAGGGGTTTGGAACACAAGCCCTATGAGGAAAGGCTGAGGGAGCTGGGGTTGCTTAGCCTGGAGAAGAGGAGACTGAGGGGTGACCTTATTGCTCTCTACAACTACCTGAAGGGAGGTTGTAGCCAGCCAGAGGTTGGCCTCTTCTCCCAGGCAGCCAGCACCAGAACAAGAGGACACAGTCTCAGGCTGCGCCAGGGCAGGTTTAGGCTGGATGTTAGGAAGAAGTTCTACACGGAGAGAGTGATTGGCCATTGGAATCGGCTGCCCGTGGAGGTGGTGGAGTCACCTTCACTGGAGGTGTTCAGGAGAAGACTTGATGGGGTGCTTGGCTGTATGGTCTAGTTGTTGGGTGGGTTGGACTGTTTGATGGGTTGGAGGCGATGATCTTGAAGGTCTCTTCCAACCTGGTGTATTGTATTGTATTGTATTGTATTGTATTGTATTGTATTATTGTATTGTTGGAGTTGGAAGGGTTGGAAGGGATCATCTAGTCCAGCTCCCCTGCCATGTGCAGGGACACCTTCCACTAGCTTAGGTTGCTCAAGGCCTCATCCAGCATGGCTTTGAACACTTCCAGGGATGGGGCATCCACAACCTCCCTGGGCAGCCTGTTCTAGTGTCTCATGACCCTGACAGTAAAGAATTTCTTCCTTATCTCCAATCTAAGTCCACCCTCTTTGGGTTTGAAACTGTTACCCCTCGTGCTATCTCTCCACTCCCTGACAGAGTCCCTCCTCATCTTTTCTTTAGGCCCCCTTTGAGGGGGAAGGTCTCCCTAGAGCCTTCTCTTCTCCAGGCTGAACAACCCCCACTCTCTCAACCTTTGCTCACAGCAGGGGTGTTCTAGCCTTCTGATCATCATCCTGGCTGCTCTGGACCAGCTCTAACAGATCCATGTCTTTCTTAACACTTGTGGCCCAAAGCTGAACACAGTGCTCCAGGTGGATTTAGTACAATTTTGTGTTACTTTTTTATAAAGCATAATACACAGAAGCCCTACTTTGGGCATTCTCTGCCTTGCTACCCCAGTTGTCCATCTGTTCTTTCTCTTTTCCTTTCACTGCAGAGTCTTTTTCCTCAAGGCTGACACCTTGTCACTCTCTACAAATACTTGAGAGGAGGCTGAAGCAAGGCAGGGTTGATCTGTTCTCATATAAGCTATAAGACAAGAGGAATTCAGCACCAGGAGAGGTTTAGGTTGAACATTAGGAAAGATCTCTTCACCATAAAGGTTGTCAAGCCCTGGAACAGGCTGCCCAGGGAAGTGGTGGAGTCTCCATCCCAGGAGGGGTTTAAAAGCCACATAGATGTGTTGCTGAGGAACATGGTTTAGTGGTGGCTTGGCAGTGCTGGGTTAATGGTTTCACTTGATGATCTTAAAGGTCTCTTACAACCAAAATAATTCTATCATTCTATGATCATCCCTCTACAAGATGATCAGACATGAAACACTTCCAGAGTTTGAATCAAATTGTTGTAATGAGAATCAGTGAGGTTTAAATTTAATTGGTTACAATTGTCACGGCAGAAGTTGAGCAAAGCTGCTGGTTTGGGTTTTTTCTTCTATTCAAAGTGGGAAAAGGTTATTGATGAATGGTTGGATCCTACCAACTGCTGAACACCCTCATTTTCACTGCAGTCACTCAGGGATGGAGCACCTCTCCTTACAAGCCCAGGCTAAGGAATCTGGGGTTATTCAGCCTGGAGAAGGCGGCTCTGGGCAGACCTAATAGCAGTCTTCCAGTACCTGAAGGGGGCTGCAAGAAGGTTGCAGGGGGACTGTTCCCGAAGGCCTGCAGTGACAGGATGAGGGGCAATGGTTTGAAATTAGAGAAGAGGAGATTTAGATTGGATGTTAAGAACAAGCTCTTTACCATGCAGGTGGTGGAGCGCCAGAACAGGTTGCTCAGGGAGGTAGTTGCAGCCTCCTCCCTGGAAATACTCAAGATCAGACTTGACAAGGCTCTGAGCAACCTGATCTAGTGGTAGATGTCCCTGCTGGCTGCAGGGGGGTTGGACTGGATGACCTTTGGAGGTCCCTTCCAACCCAAACCATTCTATGATTTTATGTGTGAAAGATGTTTTTTACAGACAAGGCTGTTCCTGCTGAATTTGACATTTCAAAATGCTGCCCCCCAACATTTGAACAGTTCCTTGTTTTTTATTATGGAATTGATGAATATTAGAGGGAAGAGAAGGTGGATTTTTTTCTTTTTATTCTTGCTTTTGATTTTTTTCTTTTCTTGAAAGTAATTTCATGCTTACAGAATTGTAACAAAGAGGGGAAGTGGTCATGTTGGGCATGTTATTTCTCAGTTGCTGTATGAGGCAGTGACAGAACCTTGTTGCTTGAATATTCAGGGCACTCGTTGTAATTAAATGGAAGGAAAGCAAGTGGTGTGCTAAAAACTGCAGAAAAAAATAAGGAAGAGTTATCAGAGTTCTAAAAAAATATTTACTGAGAGTACAAAATGTTTCTGGACACAGGGTTTAGGAGAATGAAGGAAGCTCTGCTACAGGTCACGAGGGAATGGCAAGAGCTCTAGAACAAGCCATGCTTCAGCTGGCATCATGGAATGCTTTAGGTTAGAGGGCACCTTTAAAGGTCATCTAGTCCAATCCCACTGCAGTGAGCAGGGGCATCTTCAGCTGGAGCAGGTTGCTCAGAGCCCCGTGCAACCTGATCTGGAATGTTTCCAGTGACGGGGCATCCACCACCTTTCAGTGCAACCTGGGTGAGTAATTCACCACCATGAGTGTAAAAAATTCTTCTTTGTATCTTGTCTGAATCTCCCCTCTTTTAGCTTATAACCATCGCTCCTTGTCCTGTCACAGCAGGGCCTGCTAAAATGTCTGCCCTCAGCTTTGCGATCGGCCCCTTTCAGTACTGAAAGGCTGCCAGAAGATCCCTCCGGAGCCTTCTCTTCTTCAAGCTGAACAGCCCCGACTCTCTTAGCATGGTGTCCTTGTAGAAGAGCTGCTCCAGCATTTGAACCTTTTTTGTGGCCCTCCTCTGGACCTGCTCCAACTGGTTCATGTCCTTCTGAATCAGAGTTGGACACAGTGCCCCAGGTGAAGTCTCACCAGAGCGGAACAGAGGGGCAGAATCTCCTCCTTTGGCCTGCTGGCCACAGTGTTTTGCACGCAGCCCAGGGCATCATCTTCTGGGCTTCAAGCACACATTGATATCAAATCAGTTTCAGGGGAAAAAACCACCAGAACAAAAGCCCCTAAAGTAGGGCCTTTGTAAAAGAGAGATGGAATAGGTAGCTTTGCAAATGTGAAATTAAAGTTTAAGTGGGTTGGATCTGCTTGGAGCACTGTCATGTGCTAGATTGCAGGCAACCAATTCAAGTCGGAATCAGAGGTACCCTTAGACGTCAGTGGAGAAGATACTAAGATGTTCTATAGGAATGTCAGAGAATAAAGAATAAGAGAATGAAACTGCACAATGGGATACATAAAATCAGTTTTAAGTTTGAAGAGAAAACTTGAAACACAGCTTTCCAGTCCTGTGGAGATGACCTTCATGTCATGTATGAGAACAGCTTAAGACAGATGTTTTATTTATGCCTAACCAAATGGGATAGAGCTAAATGATTGTTAATTTTACCAGACCACAAATAATCTCTTTGTTGTGCAAGGAGTGTTTGAATCTGGTTATGTGGTGTGGGCTTGGTTTTGTTTTTTTTTTTTTTCCTGGGTTGTTTTTTCCTTTTTCTTTTGCATTTGCAAACATTTAATATTTTATATGTTGGACGTTCCCCCTACTCAGTTGTGACTCCCAAATGAAATAATCCTCCTCTTCTTCCCTTTAAATAATTGAAATGGCATACATTTGAAAATATGAAAATCTCAACCTAAAGGTACCAGAAGTGCTTTTAAGGTAGGAAGCTGCTCAGCATTACTCTTGGAATGATTCCCGTCTAAATAGTAATGAGGGCTGAGCAGAGTTTTGGGCTTACAAGCACCAAGTAGTAAGGATGTTAGTAGAAGAGCTGTGGGACATCCAAGTCCAGTAATGCATTCCCAGCTTCTTTTCCTCATGTATGTGTGAGAAAAGCTCTTTGATTGTATTGCCTTCTATTAGTGATGGGGCATCGTGTGTGTTGAGGAATCTGGTTTTGCAGCAAAGGAGGTTTGGATGTTCTATAACAAGATAGCATTGTGTTCAGGCTGGTTTTCAAGCACTGTTCATAGACACTAACAGTAGCCAGGAAGAATGAGTTGGATATTGAGTTGCATCAGCGAACCTGTGAATAATTTTAGGGTGGATTCCTCATCAAACTGTGCTGGTTTCCCATAAGGTGACTCCTAAGTGTAGCACTCAGGTCAGGCTTGCAGAGAGCTAAAGACTTTGTCCATCTTTGGTCTACCTTATGCATTTCCTACCCCCTTACAATCTGGAGACTCAGCAGCAGACCACAGTTTTCCTGGGACTATCACTATGTAATTTCTCACCATCATGCCAGTTCCTTCATTTTTCCACTTGTCCTCCCTTGTCAGCTCTTTTCGGTTTACTACTGTCTAGAAACCACAGGTGCCTTAGAGCTGGTTCTGCACCAGTTGAAGAAACGCTGATTTAATTTCTCCAGGGTGGATTTGCTTTTAGGTGTGTTCCCCCTCCTTCTTTCCCAGAATTCTCCTCATGGATGATCTGTGATAGGGTTATGTGTCTTCATTTCTGTGACTGCTTCTCAACACCCTCCCTCCCCTACAAAAAAAAATAAATTCACAGTCATGTCCTTTAAACCCTGCAAGCATTTTTCATCTCCAGCTGGCTGTACTCATGGATGTTAAATAGAGAAGCAAGCAGATCTGCAACTACCTGAAGGGAGGTTGTAGCCAGGTGGGGGTTGGTCTCTTCTCCCAGGCAACCAGTGACAGACTGAGAGGGGACAGTCTCAAGCTGCACCAGGGGAGGTTTAGGCTGGATGTTAGGGAAGAACTCCTTTACAGAAAGAGAGATTTGCCATTGGAATGTGCTGCCCAGGGAGGTGGTGGAGTCACCATCCCTGGAAGTGCTTAAAATAAGACTGGATGAGGTACTTGGTGCCATGGTTTAGTTGATTAGATGGTGTTGGGTGATAGGTTGGACTTGATGATCTCTGAGGTCTTTTCCAAGCTGGTTAATTCTGTGATTCTGTGGTCTTTTGTTTGGTCACTGTTGTTGCTAAATGGTGGTCCAGTCTATATGGCTGTGCAAGTAAATGCAGAAGTAAAGAGCATGCAGACATGCAGTTGACTTGATGCTTGTGTCCAGGGAAAGACAGTGAGGCTGATGAAGGATCTGGACAGTAAGTCTTGTGAGGAATGGCTGGGGAAAAAGGGATTGTTTAGTCTAGAGAGGAGGAGGCTGGAGAGTTGAGGAGGCTGAAGTTGCTCCCTGAAGGGAGGTTTTAGTGGGGTAGGGGTTGGTCTCTTCTCTCTGGTATCAGGGGATAGAACGAGATGAAATGGCCTCAAATTGTGCCAGGGGAGGTTTACATCGGAGCTTAGGAGATGTCTTTATGGAAAGAGTGGTCAGGCAGTGGAACAGGCTGCCAAGGGAGGTGGTGGAGTCACCACCTGTGGAGGTGTTCAAGAAATGTGTAGACCTGCCACTATGGGACGTGGTTTAGTGGCCATGGTGGTTTTAGGTTAATGGCTGGACTTGATCATGGAGGTCTTTTCCAACCCACACAATTCTGAGATCTTCTGCTTGAGGTGCACCAAGCAGCAGTTCAGCTGCACTAAAACATTTGAGAAAAAGCTGTGACTCTCGTGCACAATTTTTTTGAAGTCACATTTTTGAACGTACAAACAGCTTTGGCTCCATAAAGCACTAAAAAATGTTGTGTTGTTCTGGTCACCCGTGTTCAAGAAAGATTAATTTAAACTGAGAAACAGGTACAGAGGATTGCTGCAGGGGTGATTAGAGGAATCTGCATTATGAGAGCAGATTAAAAGAGTATGGTTCACTTGTCCTAGCAAAATAAAGGTTGAGAAGGGGATATATGTTAATCTTTATAAATACAGTCAGAGGATAAATGCCATGAAAGAGAAGGAATTATTTAAGTTCCGGGATAATCCTTACACCATCCACTAGGTATAAATTGGTCATTATTAAATGACTCAGATGGGAAATGGAAAAAAGGATGCGTGGGAAGGTTGTTTGGTTTGGGTTTTGTTTGGGTTGGTTTGTTTGTTTATTTTCTGACAGGCATTTAGTTTGGAAATGACTGTTGAAACACTACTGAAAGGTAGGAGGAATTTGATGAATTCATAGAACAGTTGGTTAAACAGTCTAGGAGTAGTACCAGGCAGTTTCAGATGTTTGCTATGGTGATATCCTCAAAATGAACATGAAAAATGTGATTCTGCCCCTTTGCTCTGCTGAGACTCCACCTCCAGTACTACCTCCAGTTCTGCTGTCCCCAGAAGGAGGACACACAGCTGTTGGAGTGAGTCCAGAGGAGGCCACAAAGCAGGCTGGAGCAGCTCTGCTATGAGGTTAGGCTGAGGGAGCTGGGGATGTTCAGCCTGGAGAAGAGAAGGCTCCAGGGGGACCTTAGAGCTGCCTTTCAACACTTGCAGGAATGCTGCAGAGGGACTTTTCATAAGGGTGTCCAACAGTAGGACAAGGGGAAATGGTTTGAAGCTGAGGGAGAATAGGTTTAGGCTGGATCTTAGGAAGAAGTTCTTCAGTCCAAGGGTGGCTGCCCAGGGAGGCTGTGGCTGCCTCCTCCCTGGGGGTGTTTCAGGCCAGGTTGGATGAGGCCTTGAGCAGCTGAGTCTTGTTGAGAGGTGTCCCTGCCCATGGCGGGGAGGTTGGAGGAGATGACCTCTGAGGTCCTTTCCAACCTGATCCATTCTAGGCTTCTATGTTTCTATGATTCTATAACTGTGTGCTGGTCACATACTGACTTCAATCCTGAGACCTAAATGTGTCCATGGAGGACATTGTATATTTCTAGTGTTCATGAAAGATAAAAGAGCAGTCTGTCCTGTGTTCTGTGCACATGAATGAGATCATCCCTCAGTCTCCTCCAAGCTAAGGAGGCCCATCTCCCTCAGCCTTTCTTCATAAAGACATTTTAATGCTCAGGAAGCCAACCACATCATGGCCAGAACATTCATTCCCTTCTTTTCTGATATGCTGGAGTTGTTGGAGCATCTGTCTTGGCATTTGTTGTTTCATGATAGCCTGAGCATCCCTCAGAAGTCAACACGAACAAAAATAGTACCAAGGACTGACACCCATAGTGCTTGGGGTAAATAGTAGGTGGTTTGTGCATCAGCAACAACCATCTTCAAGCAAAGTGTTTGGGTATTGTGGTTTTGTAAGTATGCTTCTGCTGGATTTTGCCTGAGTTTACTTTTGCTCACTGAAGCATTTAGGTGAGATTCTTCTGGTGAGCTCATTGGAATCAGAATGACTTTGTTTTAACTTTCTTATTTTGATGAGCCTGTGTGGTTCTTTCATATTCATCCCTGTGTAGAGAGCAGTTTAATACCAAAATTGCCTCAGTCAATGCTAGCAGCAAATGAATCACAGAAAGAAGAACTTTTTAATGCAGTAATTCCTTTCAGTGACTCAAATTTTATCTGTCCTTCCTCAAGCTTCATCACAGGTCTTTTGATTTCAGAGTTCACTTCTGCTGTCTGACTTTAAATTGCCCATCTCGAAGAATGGGACTGTATATGGAGGAGAGAGGTTCAGCCCTTGCTGGGTGCCTAAACGGGGTTATATATCAATGGTGCCAGCAAGGTGCCCTTGTGGCTAAGGTGGCCAATGGCATCCTGACGCGTATTAGAAGGGGTGGCCCTGGTGAGGCTGCATCTGGAATATTGTGTCCCATTCTGGGCCCCTCTGTTCAAGAAGGATCTCAGGGAACTTCTTGAGAGAGTCCAGCACAGAGCCACAAAGCTGCAGAAGGCAGTGGAGCATCTCCCTGCGAGCACAGGCTGAGGGAGCTGGGGCTTGGAGCAGAGGGGCCTGAGGGCTGCCCTCGTTGCTGGGGATGAAGATGTGCAGAGCTGGAGCCAGGCTCTGCTCAGGGATGTCCAGTGACAGCACAAGGGGCACTGGGGGCAAGCTGGAGCAGAGGAGGTGCCATGGGAACAGAACGGAAAACTTTTTCCCTGTGAGGGTGCTGAGCCCTGGAGCAGGCTGCCCAGAGAGGTTGTGGAGTCTCCTTCTCTGGAGACATTTAAAACCCACCTGGATGTGTTGCTGTGTGACCTACTCTAGGTGTTCCTGCTCTGGCAGCCGGGGTTGGACTGGGCAACGACGGGATGAATAATAATAAAATAACAAAGGCATCATTAATAAAAAAATAGCAAATAGAATAGTAATAAAATAAACTAATAATAATAACAACAATATTAATAAAATAACAATGGTATTATTAATAATGAAAATATCAAATAGAATAATAGTAAAAATAAAATAATAATAACAATGGTATGAATAGTAAAATATCAAAGGTATTATTAATAATAAAAATATCCAATAGAATAATAATAAAAATAAACTAATAACAACAACAACAGCAATAATAATAATGATGATAATGATAACAACAACAACATCAGTATGAATAATAATTAAAATACAAATATAATAATTATTATTATTATAATCATAGTAGTAATAATTGTAATTAATAATAGCAATAATAGTTGTTATTATTGTTGTTGTTGTTATTATTGGTGGTGGTTTTGTTGCTGTTGTTGCAGAATGTTTAGGGATGTTGCTAGGTTGTGTAGGAAGAAAATTAGGGAGGCAAAAGCCCATTTAGAACTTAGACTGGCCTCTGCTGTGAAGGACAACAAAAAGTCCTTCTATAAATACATCAATAGCAAGAAGAAGGGCAAGGACAACCTCCACTCCTTGGTTGACACGGAGGGGAACGTTGTAACAAAGAATGAGGAAAAGGCAGAGGTACTTAACACCTTCTTTGCCTCAGTCTTCACTAGCAGGGCAGAACGTCTTCCAGACAGCTGGCCTGCAGAGCTGGCAGAAGGAGCCAGAGAGCTGCATAGTTTCCCACTGCTCCAAGAGGAAGTTAGAGATCTACTGAGCCGCTTGGACCCCCACAAGGCCATGGGACCAGATGGGATCCATCCTAGGGTGCTGAGATTGCTGACAGATGAGCTGTCCAAGCCACTTTCCATCATTTTTCAGCAGTCCTGGCTCACTGGAGAGGTCCCAGAAGACTGGAAGCTGGCTAACGTGGTGCCCATCCACAAGAAGGGCCGGTTGGAAGAGCCAGGGAATTATAGGCCTGTCAGCCTGACCTCAGTGCCAGGCAAGATTATGGAACGGCTCATCTCGAGTGCGATCACACAGCACTTACAGGATGGCCAGGGGCTCAGGCCCAGCCAGCATGGATTTAGGAGGGGCAGGTCCTGCCTGACCAACCTGATCTCCTTCTATGATCAGGTGACCCGCCTGGTGGATGTGGGGCAGGCCTGTGGATGTGGTCTACCTGGACCTCAGCAAGGCCTTTGACACCGTTCCCCACAGCAAACTCCTGGCCAAGCTGGCAGCCCATGGCTTGGACAGGAGCACACTGCGTTGGGTTAGGAACTGGCTGGAGGGCCGAGCCCAGAGAGTGGTGGTGAATGGCACCACATCCAGCTGGCGGCCTGTCACTAGTGGTGTGCCCCAGGGATCAGTACTGGGCCCCATGCTCTTCAACATCTTTATTGATGATCTGGATGAGGGCATTGAGTCCATCATCAGTAAATTTGCAGATGACACCAAGCTGGGGGCAGCAGTTGATCTGCTGGAGGGCAGAGAGGCTTTGCAGAGGGACCTCGACAGGCTGGACAGATGGGCAGAGTCCAATGGCATGAGATTTAACACATCCAAGTGCCGGGTTCTGCACATTGGCCACAACAACCCCAGGCAGTGCTACAGGCTGGGGTCAGAGTGGCTGGAGAGCGGCCAGGCAGAGAGGGACCTGGGGGTACTTGTTGATTGTAGGCTGAACATGAGCCTGCAGTGTGCCCAGGCAGCCAAGAAGGCCAATGGCATCCTGGCTTGCATCAGGAACAGTGTGGCCAGCAGGAGCAGGGAGGTCATTCTCCCCCTGTACACTGCACTGGTTAGGCCACACCTTGAGTCCTGTGTCCAGTTCTGGGCCCCTCAGTTTAGGAAGGATGTTGACTTGCTGGAACGTGTCCAGAGAAGGGCAACAAAGCTGGTGAGGGGTTTGGAACACAAGCCCTATGAGGAAAGGCTGAGGGAGCTGGGGTTGCTTAGCCTGGAGAAGGGGAGACTGAGGGGTGACCTTACTGCTCTCTACAACTACCTGAAGGGAGGTTGTAGCCAGCCAGAGGTTGGCCTCTTCTCCCAGGCAGCCAGCACCAGAACAAGAGGACACAGTCTCAGGCTGCGCCAGGGCAGGTTTAGGCTGGATGTTAGGAAGAAGTTCTACACGGAGAGAGTGATTGGCCATTGGAATCGGCTGCCCGTGGAGGTGGTGGAGTCACCTTCACTGGAGGTGTTCAGGAGAAGACTTGATGGGGTGCTTGGCTGTATGGTCTAGTTGTTGGGTGGGTTGGATTGTTTGATGGGTTGGAGGCGATGATCTTGAAGGTCTCTTCCAACCTGGTGTATTGTATTGTATTGTATTGCAATTATGGTATTAGTAATTAAAAAATCGCTGTTCCTGTGCTGGTCAAGCCGTGCATGAAAGCCATGAAGCTGCCCAGTAGCCATGCCATGCAAACTGTATGTCCGTGCTTCTGAGAGCATCTGAGCTCTCCTCAGAGCATCCCTAGGTTAGTGACTTACTATTGTGTGAGCAATTCTTCAGCTGGGCTGGTGCCAAGACCCACCCGGTTTACTTTTCCCCTTCTGCCTATAGGCTTTGATGGAAATGGAGAGTGAAATTATTCCTGTAGTCAGTGGATAAGGTTCCCATATGTGATCAGAACTTTGTAGTGTCCCACAGGTTTGTATTGCAAGGTGGTAAACTGTGAATTTGGTGAAGGATGAGTGTCTTAAGGAGGTGGCAGTGACCGGTGTGGCACAATCCTCCTCTCCCCCAAAACACTCCCTGCCAGCGTTTACACATGTGCATTGTTCCTTCTCTTGCCCCACAATGAGGACACAGACTCCTGCCAGAGCTATTTTTGCTGTCGCTGGGGTGCGCCAGGTTGTTCCTCAGCTCTATCTGCATGTGAGTCTGATAGTGGATGGGCAAAGCTTCAAGCCTGCTGCACCCCAACCACAGTCTCATCATCCAGGTGACACATAGGTAATTTTCTTATAAGTTTGGACCCTCTCTCTTCACATCTGAGCAACCTAATCGAGTTGGAGATGTCCCTTCTCACTGCAGGGGCAGTTGGACAAGATGACCTTCAAGGGTCCCTTCCAACCTGATGCATTCTGTGATTCTGTGTCCCAGTGCTGCCGCAGAGGACCGTTCAGAGCCGCGCCTCGCACCGGAGCCTGCTCGTCGGCAGCATCTGCTCGGCCTGAGCTCTGATGCGCAGTCCCTCTCTGCCAGTTGTGTGCCTCAGCAGCGAGCACTGCAAACTCATATCCCCGGCGCGCTGATTGCTCGCGCCTCGCGCTGCTCGTGGCAGGTGACAGCGAGGAGCGCTCTATCCACTAATCAGATAGATATGCTCCGAGCGTGTTTACACAAAGTAATGAAAACAGCTGTTAGATACCTTTAAACTTGAGTGTGTTTTGTTATTAATCTACTTGCCCCTACACATGACACTATAATTCTCCGCTCACTCAAGTTGCCTTTAATGACACAGTAATAAAGCGGAGAGGGATGAAAGTAATGGGATTGTGGAATGTGATGCCTCAATTGTTCTACAGTGTCTTCTTTTTTTATTATTATTATTTATTTTGCTCTCTTTTTTTTTTCTCTCTTTTATTTTTTCCCTCTTCTCCCCCCCCCCTTTTTTTTTTTTCCTCCCAAATAAACCACAATTATGTCCATATGGTGTTTTGAAGTTTTCGAGCAATGACCCTAATAAAAAGTAATGAATTTCTGACAAAAGAAACCGTGGTGCTCTTTTTGAGCAGATATCTTCCCTATTGATCTAGTTATGATTGCAGACTGATATGCTAATAGAAGAAGAAAGGTTTGAGGTGCCTGGTACAAGCACTTTCATTTGTGGTTTGTTTTATTCTTATGAAATTCAGATTGAAAAGGTAGAAACATGTTGTAATCCATCAGTTATGACTCCTTTTGAAAAGGCCTACTATAAAGAAAACAAATGGATATTATTTTCTTGGGAAAACTGGAGTTTGGAAAGCATTGCTTGAAATCTCAAAAGCCAGTGTTAATTAACCAAGAGTATGCCTCACAATGATGAAGATGCTTTGCTTGGGTACATGGGAGGTGATGGTGGCCCTGTACTCGGCCCTGGCAAGGCTATAGCTTGAGTTCAGTTCTGGGACCCACAGGCTAGAAAAGACACTGAGATGCTGGAGAGTGTCCAGAGAAGAGCAATGAGGCTAGGGAGCAGTTTGGAGGGCATCATACAAGGAACAGCTGAGGGAGCTGGGCTTATTCAGTCTGGAGAAGAGAAGGCTGAGGGGAGATCTTATATTGCTCAGCTACCTGAAAGGAGGTTGGAGTGTGGCTGGTCTTGGTCTCTTCTCCCAAGTAAGCAGCGACAGGGTGAGAAGAAATGAGTTTAGGTTGTGCTGGGGGAGGGTTAGGTTGCATTTGAGGAAAAACTTCACTGAGAGAGTGGTGAGGGTTTGAAACAGGCTGCCCAGGGAGATGATGGAGTCACCATCCCTGGAGGTGTTCAAGCAGCTGTAGATGTGGTGCTTCAGGATGTGGTTTAGTGGTCATGGGAGTTGGGTTGCAGTTGGACCTGATGATCTTAAAAGTCTTTTCCAGACTTAGTGATTCTATAATTCTATGAAATCTGACTTGAACACTTCACTGTCTTCAGAAGTCCAAGCTCTGTTATTTATATATTCTCTCTCTTAACACTTCATGGGGGGAATTGGAGCAATATTCCTCTTCATCTAGAGAATCAAACTATCCATGGAGTAGTTGTTGGGTAGGTACAGACACTCAAATGCAATGAGTAGGGAGGATGTGCAGTTCATCCTCCTGTACAGAACATAGCTATGAGCAACCATTAAGTAGTGCGATGTGTCAGTAATGTCCCAGTGCAGAATAATGATGCCTGAAGTATGGGTAATCAAGTCTTAATAAAAAGAGAGGAGAAGGCAAGTTCTGGCAACAGATACCAGGAGAGGGAGAAAATAAATGGCTGATTTGATGAACCTTCACTGTTAGTGGTTTCTGAATGAATGTTCATTCCCCATCCACGCTGTCCTAAATGACTGAGTTGAAAAGCATCTGCTGGATAATGTATCTTATTGGCATCATTTTGCTCCAAGTAGTGTAGTTAATGTTGAGCAAGGCCTGTAGTCTTGCAACGTGAAACTATTCAGAACATGCTTTCAAGAAAATCTACCTTGTCTACCTTTGATTGCTGCTGGAAACTGTCTCTGAGTGGCTCCTTCACTGGTAAATTAGGAGTTCATTTATTTAATGGGCTAATTTCTCTCTTGCCTGATCTCTAACTATTGAGCTGCCTTTCAGACATCCCTCTCTAGTCTCTACTGCTGCACCTTTGGAAAACAAACTAATTTTGGCCTCGATAACCCTTAATATATTTTCATGTATGTTTACTAGCTTCTACATTGGTAATTTCTCCATCTCTTTATGTACCACATACTTGTGTGTGGTTACTTTGTGCATCTTAAAAGGAAAGATTCTTGTCCATGGGTGGAACTTCATGCTCCACAATGTATCTTTATTTTTATAAGCAAGGTAAATGAATTGCTATTTATTCTACCACTTCTCTTGCTTCTGAAAGTAGGTACTCTTTTAATTTCTCACCTTCATGTACAGGATTGCCTCGATGAGATGTGAATGATGAATCTGTGCTACTGCAATTGCATTTAATAGCAATTGAATGGTACTTAGGAGCAGGGATTTGCCTTCTGGAGGAAGATGTGGGCTGCAGGAGAAACTAATCTCACTTCAGGTTATAAGATTTGGTTTATTTCTGTTACTTTGAATTCTAAAAAGAGGAACATGAAAGTGTAATGCCCCCACCTTAGTTCCTGTAATTACAATAGGTTGGAATTGATTTTTATTGCCCCAGTTTAACAGCATAAGACATGGACCTGCTGGAGCTGCTCCAGAGTAGGCCACCAAAATAGATCAGACAGCTGGAACCTCTCTGCCTCTGGTTTTATTTATTAAAATGGAAGGACCTAATTCTTCAAGGCTGTAGTACCTTGAGAAGTCTAAATATCATCAACAAAGTGTGGAAATTCTCCTCATTTTCTATACAATTCACTTGAAATCATTGGAGATTTCTGCGTACTTGGATCATAGAATTATTGGGCTGGAAGAGACCTCTGATATCTTTGAGTCCAACCTTCAACCTAACAAGACCGTGGCCATCAAACATGTCCCCAAGTGCCATGTCCACACGTTTCTTGAACACCTCCAGTGATGGTGACTCCACCACCTCCCTGGGCACCCTGTTCCAGTGCTCTTTCAGTAAAGGACTTTTTCCCTAGTATTGAGGATGTTCCTGATATGCCTGCAAAAGCTTCTATAACCTTACCTTTCAAGATTGGAATTTTTTGAATCATTTGGGTTGTCCCAGTTTTTGGACATTAGTCCTGCAATTCAATCACTCTGGCTGCTGATAATTACGTATTGCATTTGTTTGATAAAAGTACCCCAAATTACCCCGTAGCTGATACTTTGACTTGCATTGTGGTAGCACCCGATCAATGCTGTGACTTTCCAGTACATGAAGATAATGCAGACTGAGACTGACTCAATATTAAGCAGCATTAGCACTCCAAGAAGATCATAGAATCATAGAATCATAGAATCAGTCAGGGTTGGAAGGGACCACAAGGATCATCTAGTTCCAACCCCTGCCATGGGCAGGGACACCTACTAATACAAGGTTTCTGCTGTTTCTATAGATTTAATAGATAAATTCTGATATATGTAACTGTGCTGGAATACATATGGGCAGTTCTGTAGATGCCTAACTACAGACAGACTTTTCTCATTCTTCATGGCTGTTTGCAAGGGAAGCTCCTTAATGAACAGTGATTACTATTAGAGAGCACTTATTAGCAGACCAAATTATTGCATTATAGCTTTCATGTAAAGTCAGGTCAAAGGGAACACAGTTTTCAGTCCTTCTTGCAAAACCCCAAAGTTTTCAGTTTTATTATCTCCTGATAGATCTCCCTGCTGAGGCCAGGCTGAGGGAACTGGGGCTCCTGACCTTGGAGCAGAGGAGCCCGAGGTCTGTCCTCATTGCTTTGGTGATAAAGATGTGCAGGGCAGTGTTGGGAGGATGGAGCCAGACTCTGCTCAGGGATGTCCAAGGACAGGACAAGGAGCACTGGGGGCAAGCTGGAGCAGAGGAGGTGCCATGGGAACAGAAGGGAAAACTTTTTCCCTGTGAGGGTGCTAAAGCCCTGGAGCAGGCTGCCCAGAGGGGTTGTTGGAGTCTCCTTCTCTAGAGACATTTAAAACCTGCCTGATTGGAAGTAACTTTTACTTTCCTTGCAGCAGCCACATTGTTCCTGTGTGACCTGCCCTAGGTGATGCTGCTCTTTCAGGGGCTTGGACTGGATGATCCTTTGCGCTCCCTTCCGATCCCTAACACTCTGTGATTCTGGGATACATAGAATCATAGGGTTTCAGTTGGGGGTCACCTCACTGAAGGTGCTTAGGAAGACACTGGATGGGGTGCTTGGTGCCATGGTTTAGTTCGTTTGATGGTGTTGGGTGATAGGTTGGACTTGATCTCGAAGGTCTTTTCCAACCTGGTCTATTCTATTCTATTCTATTCTATTCTATTCTATTCTATTCTATTCTATTCTATTCTATTCTATTCTATTCTCCAACCATTATCTAATAAATAATAAATTTGAATATATAATAAATTCATATATGTAATTCTAATATATAATAATTCTAATATGTAATGAATAGATATTTATCTATTTATTTATTTATTTATTAGAGGTGTACTGTGATTTTTTATTTAATTTCTTGGGGTTTTTAATACATTTAATCTCCTTTAAGAACAATGTCCCTTATCATGTAATGATCAGACATGATGATTTTTAGTAGTAGGTGAAGAGGACAGGTTTAAGAACACATTTAGTGTACCCTGTTTTGGGAACACAAGCTTCTCACAGAGGTTACATTCAAAATAGCAGGAACTAGTACAGCAGCATTTTACTAAATGAGGGCATAAACAAACATCTGTTGCAGGAATGTAGAAATGACATCATAAAGAATGTATGCAAAAACTTAATTGAAAAAGAATGATGCAGAATTGCAGCATGACTTTAAGTCTAAATTGATTTTTATTTTATTTTTTTTTCCCTTCAGAGTGAAAGTAAGAGAGAGAGAGAGAGAGAGAGTGTGTGTGTGTGTGTGTGTGTGTGTGTGTGTGTGTGCGTGCGTGTAACATTCCAAGACTATAAAGTATTTAAAATGTAATGTCCTGTTAATGTACCTAAACTGCAGGCTCTGGGTCACCCAATAAGAATAGTAGTTACAGTAATACAGTATATGTAATATGCAATTATCTCGACAATAGTTTTATTTTTTTTCAACAATTTTGTCATAAAAGAGCAGTGAGATACAATGAATTTGATTCATTTTGTGTGTGTGAATCATTTAATAGGCCATTACATCTACTATATTAGACTCCATTCTCCTTTCAGAGCTTTTCATTATAAGGCTGTCTTTAATGGAAAGAAGTTTAACCTTCCCTCCCAGATAGATTGAACCCCATAACAGTGTAAACATTCTCATTATAAAATAAAATCCCCTTCCCCAAGGGCAGCACTATAATTACGTTGCAGAGTGTTGTACAAATGTTTCCCTTAAAAACGTTGTCTCCTCCTTGTCCCCCAAGTTTTTATCGTTTTCATTTATGAAGAGAATCAATAGCACTTGCGGACCCTAATTCAATAAAATAAAGTCTGATCCGATTATTTTTTAATTTTTTGAAGTTATTTTAATCAAGTTTGAGAAGAAGTCATCAGTAAAATTGCTGTTGATTTATAAATAGGATAATTAGAGGCTTTCCTCCTAAGTACTGTTCACTGGCATTGTGGCTGTTTTTATTGCCTAGTCAAACCTCTTCATTCAATTTTAAAATTGCCTTTTGAATGAACTGCGCTATGAGCTTGCCAAATAGTGTCACCATTAATACCTTGCCTCCTCTATTTCATTGTCCAGTCTCTAAATGCACTATAAATTGTTTGATAAGGAGGTCAATGAGGTTGTACTAGTTTTTAAGTGAATTACAGCCAAACGTTTGGGATTATGTCATGCTCTTACTGTAGCGCTCCGCTTAAAAGGTGGTGATACGGCACGCGGGGGATCGTCTGGAGGGGCTGCTCCAGGACTAGACATAAATCAGGAAGGGCAGGTTCTCCATCGATCTTTGTGGAGAGAATTGATGAAAAAAGTGCACCTTCTTAATCCAATTTACAGTTCTGTAGCACGTTCCCTTAGTCTAATGAGGAAAACTCTCAGGAGCGGGTGCACACCACAGTGTGCCAGGGTGGGTTAGGAGGAAGATGTTTGCAGGCAGGACACGCTTGCACTGCTTTGGCAATTGAGAAACTTCAGGTTCTGGAAGGTCCTAAAGCATCTCCTTTCTGGATGAGGCACTTGGTGCCATGGTTTAGTTGATTAAATAGTGCTGGGCGGTGGGTTGGAATTGATGATCTCGAAGGTCTTTTCCAACCTGGGCTGGTCTGTTCTATTCTATTCTACTCTACTCTACTCTACTCTACTCTACTCTACTCTACTCTACTCTACTCTACTCTACTCTACTCTACTCTATTCTATTCTATTCTACTTAAAGGTTTCCCTGCTCACCTTTGAAGTTCCATTCCAACCCAAAGCATTGTTTAGTCTTGAGAATAGAAGGCTGAGAGGGGATCCGATCAATGTCTGTCAATATCTGGGTGGGGGGAGTCAAGTGGAAGGGGCCAAACTCTTTTCGGTGGTACACAGTAATAAGACAAGAAACAGCAAGTTCAAACTTGAGTGTAGAACATTTCACCTCAATATGAGGAGAAACTTCTTTACAGTGAGGGTGACAGAGCACTGGAGCAGGCTGCCCAGAGAGGTTGTGGAGTCTCCTTCTCTGGAGACCTCTGGAGACTTTCCAAACCCACCTGGATGCACACCCTAAGTGATCCTGCTTTGGCAGGGGTTGGACCCAATGATCTCTTGAGGTCCCTTCCAGCCTCTAATATACTGTGATACTGTGATTAATCCCATGGTTCTACCAGCATGCTGGGCAATCCTATTGCACATCCAGGGGATCTTTGCTGGGAATTGAGTTTTTCTGTGTGTAGAACTGATTTTGGAGAGCTGTGCCAGATTGGTGTCACCATTCCAGCTGTTTCCCGTGCCTCACCTTCACCCAACCTTCCTCTGCTTGAAGTGCTGCTGCCCAGCCAGGGCTGTGGCTTCCATCCAGACACATCTTCCCCTTCCCCTTCCCCTTCCCCTTCCCCTTCCCCTTCCCCTTCCCCTTCCCCTTCCCCTTCCCCTTCCCCTTCCCCTTCCCCTTCCCCGCCTGCAGCACGCCAGCGCTTTTGAAATAGAAATGTAAAAGGCGAAAGTAAGAAACTTTCTGCTTGTTGAGTCTAAAAGAAAGTCTGTTTGTGTGTGTCTCTCCCTTTGTAACAGAAGGAATGTTTCTTATGTTTCTGTCTTCAGACAGTTGGCACACATTTCATCTCAGCAGCTGCTTTCTCTTAAAGTGCAGTAGAGTGTAGGACTGTAGTGACACTAGCATTAATACTTCACATTCTGCTATCATATGCTGTCACTGTGAAATATGGATCTAGGTTACATGTGTTTGCAGACTTTGTACTGCTGAATTATGAAAGCTGACTCTGTTGGAGGATTGTGTTGTATTCAGAGACTGTGAACTGAACAATAAATGAATGCAGGCAGACTTGCAGGCAGAAGCAGCATCCTCCTTTTTGGCCTAATCGAGCTCTAAAACACAGAATTGCCAAGCAAAACTTCATTGTTGACTTAGGTAAATATATTTAGCAGGCATCTAAATATGTCTCTAGTGGGCACCTTTTAGTTGTTATCCTCAGCTTTGTTTAAATATTGCTTTTAAATCCCGTTCTTCTGAATGGGATAAATTAGTGCAGATGAAATCAAATTCATCCCCAAAAGGGGAAGTACCAGTGCTGTCTGACCAAATAAATGATTGGGAGCAGTTAGTTATTTTAGTGTTGAGAATTAGTATGCATCCATAAATATCACCATGATTTTTGTAATGCATCTGGATGGCTACTGGAGGGGTAAGGAGCAGTGCTTTCTTGTTTCTGAAGGTGCAAAGTTCATACAGATGTAAATATCAGCTAAGGCCTCAGAAACTGAGAAGCTCACCATGAGCTCATGCAGCCCAGCAGGCAGCTGTGTGCTGGGCTGCAGCCAGAGGACTGTGGCCACCAGAGCAAGTGAGGGGAATTTTGCCCCTACACTCTGCTCTGCTGAGACCTCACCTCCAGTTCTGGTATCCCCAGCAAAAGGACGACACAGAGCTATTAGAGTGAGTCCAGAGGAGGCCACAAGACTGGAAGCTGGCTAACGTGGTGCCCATCCACAAGAAGGGCCGGTTGGAAGAGCCAGGGAATTATAGGCCTGTCAGCCTGACCTCAGTGCCAGGCAAGATTATGGAACGGCTCATCTCGAGTGCGATCACACAGCACTTACAGGATGACCAGGGGCTCAGGCCTAGCCAGCATGGATTTAGGAGGGGCAGGTCCTGCCTGACCAACCTGATCTCCTTCTATGATCAGGTGACCCGCCTGGTGGATGTGGGGCAGGCTGTGGATGTGGTCTACCTGGACCTCAGCAAGGCCTTTGACACCGTCCCCCACAGCAAACTCCTGGCCAAGCTGGCAGCCCATGGCTTGGACAGGAGCACACTGCGTTGGGTTAGGAACTGGCTGGAGGCTGAGCCCAGAGAGTAATGGTGAATGGCACCACATCCAGCTGGCGGCCTGTCACTAGTGGTGTGCCCCAGGGATCAGTACTGGGCCCCATGCTCTTCAACATCTTTATTGATGATCTGGATGAGGGCATTGAGTCCATCATCAGTAAATTTGCAGATGACACCAAGCTGGGGGCAGCAGTTGATTTGCTGGAGGGCAGAGAGGCTTTGCAGAGGGACCTCGACAGGCTGGACAGATGGGCAGAGTCCAATGGCATGAGATTTAACACATCCAAGTGCCGGGTTCTGCACATTGGCCACAACAACCCCAGGCAGCGCTACAGGCTGGGGTCAGAGTGGCTGGAGAGTGGCCAGGCAGAGAGGGACCTGGGGGTACTGGTTGATTGTAGGCTGAACATGAGCCTGCAGTGTGCCCAGGCAGCCAAGAAGGCCAATGGCATCCTGGCTTGCATCAGGAACAGTGTGGCCAGCAGGAGCAGGGAGGTCATTGTGCCCCTGTACACTGCACTGGTTAGGCCACACCTTGAGTCCTGTGTCCAGTTCTGGGCCCCTCAGTTTAGGAAGGATGTTGACTTGCTGGAACGTGTCCAGAGAAGGGCAACAAAGCTGGTGAGGGGTTTGGAACACAAGCCCTATGAGGAAAGGCTGAGGGAGCTGGGGTTGCTTAGCCTGGAGAAGAGGAGACTGAGGGGTGACCTTATTGCTCTCTACAACTACCTGAAGGGAGGTTGTAGCCAGCCAGAGGTTGGCCTCTTCTCCCAGGCAGCCAGCACCAGAACAAGAGGACACAGTCTCAGGCTGCGCCAGGGCAGGTTTAGGCTGGATGTTAGGAAGAAGTTCTACACGGAGAGAGTGATTGGCCATTGGAATCGGCTGCCCATGGAGGTGGTGGAGTCACCTTCACTGGAGGTGTTCAGGAGAAGACTTGATGGGGTGCTTGGCTGTATGGTCTAGTTGTTGGGTGGGTTGGATTGTTTGATGGGTTGGAGGCGATGATCTTGAAGGTCTCTTCCAACCTGGTGTATTGTATTGTATTGTATTGTATTGTATTGTATTGTATTGTATCCAAGGCCTGGAGCACCTATCCTATGAGGACAGGCTGAGGGAGCTGGGGGTGTTCAGCCTGGAGAGGAGAAGGCTCTAGATGGGGACCTTAGAGCTGCCTTCCAATAGCTGAAGGGATCCTGCAGGAAGGCTGCAGAGGGACTTTTCCTGAGGGTGTCTAGAGGCAGGACAAGGGGGAATGGTTTGAAGCTGAAGGAGAGTGGATTTTGACTGGATCTTAGGAAGAAGTTCTTCAGTATGAGCGCGGTGAGACTGTGGCATAGGTTGCCCAGGGAGGCTGTGGCTGCCTCCTGACTGGGGGTGTTCAAGGCCAGATTGGATGAGGCCTTGAGCATCTGAGTCTAGTTGAGAGCTGTCCCTGCCCATGGTGGGGAGGTTGGAGTTGATATTCTCTAAGGTACCTTCCAACCTAAGCCATTCTGTGATTCTCTGAGTTGCAGGGTTTGTTCTGTTAATGCATGGTACCTGTGCATTGCACATGGCTGCATAGGGAATCTGCTCCTGAAGTCACCTGGGGCTTTGTCGGCACATCACTCAGGAGCTGTGACAGTAGGAAAGGGCAAGCAAAGCTACTGAACAGGAATATTTGGAATTATTTTGAAAGGTCTCAGCATGAAGAGATACTGAGGTCTATGCAAGCAGATCTTAATACAGGCTCAGGTACAATATTTTGTGGCGCTGAAAACCTTCATCTGGGTACTGGTCAAAGTCAGGCCTGAAGTTGTGCCACTAAACAATTTTGTTTCTTAAAGCAGCAATCTTTAGATGTTTCCAGTGACAGTGCCCATGCTGTGACTGTACTATGAGAAGTAAAATTGAAGTTGATTTTCTGAGGCTCAGGTAGCAAACATAGGTGCAGAAAGCTGGCATCCAGTGCTGCAACCTCTCTTTGCTTTCTTTTTTTTTTACCGCAGAATATCAACTTCTATAAAGGCACAGAGTGATATAACAAAAGATGGACATTTTGATTGTGTTACATTGCTGGGAAATGGGCTTTAAACCACACCTCTACAGGAAGCTTCCAGCTGGCAGGAAACCATAATCAGCATCCTTGCCTTCAGTGGTCTAATGCTGAGAATAATGTCAGAATTGCTGTGGACAGCATGGAAGAAATCATTTAAAGGTTTTGGTTGGGACCTTCAATGGTCATTTAGTCCAAGCTCCCTGCAGTGAGCAGGGACATTTTCAGCTAAATCAGGCTGCTGAGAGCCCAGTCCAACCTGCCCTGGAATGTTAACGTTTGGTCCTACTGGAGTTCTCTGTATTTTGGTGCTTAGCCTGCATGGGGTTCGTACCACAGACACGCAGAGTTTGTTGTGAAGTGGTTGCTGTCATGGCTCTTCCCGTGTGAGTTTGGATGTTCCTTTTATATCTGATACTTAAGTGGGAAGGTGGGGTTATATCCTCTCCCAGCAGTGCTGTTCCTGTGCACCAGGACTTCGCACAACAACCTTCTCTATTGTCATCTCATCCAGGTTCATGTGAAGTTTAGCTATGCTTGTCAAGCATCATCCCGCACTAGAAACCACACGCGTCTAATTTTGTACTCTGCATTGTTCAGATGGTGGTAAAGAGGTGAAATACATAAACAACTTCAACCACAGAATTTAACCTTTTGATGTCTCGTGCTGGTGCCAGTATCCACATGCTCTCATGGGCTCCTGGCTATATGCAGAATCATAGAATCTAATCCAACTGTCAGCCTAACACCACCGTGGCCATTAAACCATGTCCCAAAGTGCCATGGCCGCACATTTCTTGAACGCTTCCAGGAGTAGGGACTCCACCACCTCGCTGAGCAGCCTATTGCAATCCCTTGGCAGCCTGTCCCAATGCCTGACCACTCTTTCCATAAAGAAATGTTTTCTAATCTTCAACCTAAACCTCCCCTGGTGCAGTGTGAGGGTATTTCCTCTCATTCTCTCACCTGATACGAGAGAGGAGAATCCAACCCTCACCTCACTCCAACCTCCATTCAGGGAGCTGTGGAGAGCAATGAAGTAAATCAGCATGGTGCTGTTCAGCTGTTCACTCACTTTGTGAGCAGCAAGCAGCTGTATCACCAAGCTTCTCTTTGCCTGTCTTCTCACAGCCATTGAGTTGATTGTTCTGAGGCACAATATGTAGAAACTTCCGAGGTTTATATTTCAATATAGTAAAAGAAAATTACTAATAAATGTCAGATTTTCAATCATCTACATCTGCTTTCCTGTCAAAGCAAAGAGCATTTTCTTGATCTTGACCAGTCTGTGGCCTTTTCTGGACCAAAAGAATGAGGATAACGTGTGGATGTTCTCATAAGCAAGCCCATTTTGTAGCTCATTGCTTTTATTCATCTTGGTGAAATATTCTTGTGTTTGTCAAAATATATCTAGGGCATGTGGCAGTGGCAATACCAGTACAAACAAGATGAACAACATCATTTTCCCCCAGCTTTTGGAATCTTTTTTAACATGTGGAACAATACTACTGGAGAATGTATGGAAAATTCATCTTAGCTGGAGTGCTGCACTAGTGAGAAGGTGCGGTTCATCTGCTGGCCCACTTCTCAAGCCTCTCTGGATACTTCTGGATGGCATCCCTGGACTCCCTTGAGGGAAGGAGTGCCATCCAAAAGGATCTTGACAGCCTTAAAAAATGGTCCAACTGCATGAGGCTCGCCAAGTCACAGTGCAAGGTCCTGCGGCTGGGTCGGGCCAGTCCCAGGCACAAATACAGAACACAGATTTAACCAGGTTGGAAAAGACCTTGAAACCGTTGAGTCCAACCTATCACCCAGCACCGTCTAATCAACTAAACCACGGCACTAGGTGCCTCATCCAGTCTCTTTTTAAACTCCAGTGATGGTGACTCCACCACCTCCCTGGGCAGTCCATTCCAATGGTCAGTCTCTCTTTCTGGGAAGAATTTCTTCCTAACATCCAGCCTAAACCTCCCCTGGTGCAGCTTGAGATTGTGTCCTCTTGTTCTGGGGCTGGTTGCCTGGGAGAAGAGACAGACCCCCAGGCTGGGTCCATCCTTTAAATACTGAAACATGGTGATGATGTCTCCTCTAAGCCGCCTTCTTTTCACAGCTGAGCAATCCTAACTCAGCTACTCACATGATAGCTTCTGAATCCTTGGATCATCTTTGTGGCCCTCCTCTGGACCTTCTCCAGCCTGTCTACATTGTTTCAGTGTAGTGTGGTTCAAAACTGAGCATGGTATTCCAGGTGTAGCCTAACCACTTCTGAGCCGAGTGAAGTAATGAGTTCTTTATCTCTGCTGAGGATGCCCTTGTTGATGCAATCCGGTATCCTGTTGGCTGCTTTGCCACTGCTTTGCCACTGCGGCACACTGTTCACTTCTGTAGAGCTTGCCACAAATATACCAGGAGACAGCAATATAGAGTTGGGCTGTAGAAAATAAGGGCTTGCCTGGTGGTGGAAACCAAGAGGGCTATTTGAACATGACCATGAAAAGACACGGTTGTGGATTGTTCTACCTCTGAGATACTCTGGCAGCTTAAGATTTATGCTGCTGCTGCTGCCTGCTTTCTGTTCCTGACCCCTCTCACAGGGTGATGGACCTCCCACGTGTGACTGGGAGGCAGTGCTCTTCATCAAGCCTTGTCAGCGTAAAGCTCCTCACTACCTTTTATCATCAGTAAGATCCTCAGAGCATGCAGTTCTGCAGAGATTACTGTGTAATGCCCCACAGATTTGGTGGGCAAAGTTCTCAAGCCCCAAAGGACTGAACTATGGAAGCACGTTTCCAAATAGATTAAAAGTATTTGTCATCAACTGATTTGCTGTGAAAGGCTGAGCAAAGGTCCTCCACACGTGTGTGCTCATGCATGCCTTGTGCATGCACACACACACTTGAGCTTGTAGGACCCCAGTGTGCTCAGAAATTTACTAACAATCAAGGTTTTAACTTTTCAAGTAGGACCTGCTTCTAGAGCAGTCTAAGCCAAGCACTGAATTTCTGAGGTGCTCTTAGAGTTTATTGTCTTCTTTTCCCTCCCTTTACTGTAGGAGAAGTTCTAAAATGATCTTAAATGTGTAGGCTCTTGAGGTAATTCTGAGGAATTGAGCCTCGCTGTCTGAGTCAGTAGTAAAGTCAATTATTTAGGCAGTTTTATCAACAAAGTGTGTAAAAAGAAAGGAACTCCTGAATTATTCTCCTGTCGCCCCTCTGCTGAACCAGTTCACAGGCAGCAATGTGGTGCTTTGTGCTTTCCATTGGAATCCTGGCCATGAGGTTTGTTAAAAACAAACCCAGACATCTACACACAGACATTTTTCAGCCCATGTTGGTGCTCCTATTGCCCAGATCCTGCTAGGTCAGTCTCAAGAAGGCAGCTGTCTTCATCTGACACCTCTTCTGGTCCTGGTGCAGGTTACACCTGCTGCTAGATGAAATGGCACAGCTTCAGCCCAGGGGTGTTCACACAGGGACTCAGAGTTTCTCATTTAAAGCCAGCAGGGCATCCCATCACAGCTACCTTTTAATTAGGTGATCCTCTGATCACCATTCCCCTTTGTTAATGATCAATATCCTCATTTCAAGTCACAGATATATTTAGTCTTCCAAGAGAGGTTTCCTGGGATGGGCACTGCTGAGTCCTGCAAGCATTTCTTTCTTTTCTTTTCTTTTTTTATGACTGTTTAAAATTGAACCAGAAAACCCAACAGTTCGAATGCAGACCTGAAGGCCCTTTCCAGCTCAGCTGTGGAAAGTCCCTCCAGCACATGCAAGTGTTTTAACAATGACAGGGGGTCCTTAATTCTGAAAAAATAGCATCTGATTCTGATAGAGACTGCGCTTTACCGACGAGGCCAAAGGACCAAGTAGATGCCTGCTTAGTGATGTGTTGGGCAGCAGGTACGCCGTAAATCTCGCAACCAAAATAACAGTGTGCTATTGAGCTGAATGCAGAGATTTTTCTGTCTTATATTTTTATGCAGCTCTGAGAACTTTCTTTCCTGATGACTGTAATCCATTCCCTGCAACATAGTCTGCAGAAGGCAGAGAGACCAACATTTCTAAATGGTTTGTTTCGTCAAACCTGCCCAGTGGTTTGTGGGCCAGAGCTTCAGCTGCCTTAAAGGGCTGCGCTTCCCTGGAAGTCAGTTACAGCAATTTATATCATCTGGAAATCTGTCGGGCAAGTCCCAGGCACAAATCCAGGCCGGGTGCACAGTGGGTTGAGAGTAGCTCTGAGGAAAGAGACTTGGGTTTATTGAAGCTCCCCAGGAGCCAGAAGTGCCCTCATGCAGCCCAGAAGGCCAGCTGTGTGCTGGGCTGCAGCCAGAGGAGTGTGGGCAGCAGGGCAAGAGAGGGGATTCTGCTCCTTGTCTCTGCTCTGCTCAGGCCTCACCTCCAATCCTGCCTCCAGTTCTGGTGTCCCCAGCAGAAGGACGACACAGAGCTCCTTTGGAGCTAGTCCAAAGGAGGCCACAAAGATGATCCAAGGGATGGAGCAGCTCTGCTGCGAGGATAGGCTGAGGGAGCTGGGGGTGTTCAGCCTGGAGAAGACTCTTAGGTGGGGACATTAGAGCTGCTTTCCAATAGCTGAAGAGATCCTGCAGGTAGGCTGCAGAGGGACCTTTCCTGAGCGTGTCTAGCAACAGGACAAAGGGGAATGGTTTAAAGCTGAGGGAGAGTAAATTTAGACTGGATCTTAGGAAGATGTTCTTCAGTATGAGGGTAGTGAGACTCCGGATAGGCTGTCCAGGGAGGTTCTTCTCTGGAAGTGTTGAAGGTCAGGCTGGATGAGTCCTTGAGCAGCTGAGTGTAGTTGAGAGGTGTCCTTGCCCATAGTGGTTAGGCTGAGCCATTCTAGGATTCCATGATTTACATAAGCCTTTTTGAACAGTTTCAATAAAAGTTGCAAATGTATTCCTTAGTTTTTGCAATGCTATTACATGTTGATATCATCAATGAGAGAGAAATAACCAAGGACAGTTTTTTCCACCCACTACTTTGAAAGAAAAGCTGGTGACTGACAGGCATGCAGGATAGTTTCAGAAGTGATGTTGGAACTTTACTTTGGTGAATGGCAAGTAGGACAAATGTGCAGTTATTATCTGTTTAATTAAATGGAACCTAAGAGTCAAAGTGTTTCAAATACATCATGGAATACAGGAGGTCAGAAACTTAAGAAACCTAGGAATTTAAATCAATGTTAAATAATAGGTAACTGAAGGTCTCCTTTTAAGGCACTAAATCACAATTTACAGGAGGATTCTATCTCAGACATGAAAGAAGACTTGAAACAGAGCCAGCAGAAGAAATAGGGTGGGGTTTTTTTCCACAAGAGCTGTGATTTCTGCTGCCCTGTGATGCGTAAGGGAAACTTGGAAGAAAATTCTTTTGGGTTTGTGATCCTTGTTTCTTGTTAATATTTCCTCTGCTTTTTTAATCTGAAAGACTATAAAATGTTTAGGCCGTTCCCACCCAAACACACCCAGCAAGACCAGGACGTGTTAAACCATGCTCAGCTCTTACACTATACTATAATGGTTGGACTCAGTGTTCTTAAAGGTCTTTTCCAACTTTTTTTATGATTCCCTAGAAAGTTGTTGAGACAGTGAGGAAAATCTTTCATCTGACTATTAGTAGCTGGACAAGATCAACATCATAAAATAAACTGAACCAAATGAAAACCTCACCCAAAGAGCAGTTTGACACTCATTCGCTGACTTGTCACATTCTTTTTCCTTGTGATGATGTGATCCTTTCAGTCTGGGTCTCCAGTCCTCATGCATTCTTCTAGGACAGGCAGGACCTGAATTTCTGATTTCATATAATCACAGAATGGTCTGGGTTGGAAGGGACCTTCAAAGCTCATCTAGTCAAACCCCCTCTGCAGTCAGCTGCGGCATCCTCAGCTAGATCAGGTTGCCCAGAGCCCTGCAGTACGTCACCTTGAATATCTCCATGGGTGGGGCCTTGACCACCTCCCTGGTCAGCCTGTTCCAGTGTTCCATCATTGTCATGGTGCAGAACTTGTGCCTAGCATCCAATCTAAATCTGCTCTTCTTTAGTTTGAAGTCATTTCCCTTCATCCTATCACTGCAGGCCTCTGGAAACAGTCCCTTTCCATCCTTCTTGTAGGGCCCCTTCAAATATGATGTAAGCATTCTGTACATTATGGAAAGGAGGGGGAAATAATCCCTTAGTTGATTTTTAATTTTCCATGCACCTTTAACTTCTAACAGAACACTTTGAACGTTTGCAGTTTAAAATACAAACTGTGTGGAGTTACTGCTCTTAGATATTTATCTTCTTTTCTTTTTAGCATCCCAGATTCTGTTCCTCAATGAGATGCTGCTGTTGCATTTCTTTTGATTCTTTTATGTGCTGATCTTTGATTTAC
The DNA here is from genome assembly GCA_033816785.1 of Picus viridis. Lineage (NCBI taxonomy): Eukaryota > Metazoa > Chordata > Aves > Piciformes > Picidae > Picus > Picus viridis. Next base: position 2,635,387 of record CM066587.1, on the reverse strand, counting down.
CTCTGGAACTGTGTTTGGAGGTGGAATACCTCTCTGTCCTCATAGTAAAATGATGTCTGAGTTTTTAAGTTTTTATGTAAGCTGCTGTCTGCATCATCATAAGAGAAACATTTCATAACTGGGTGTATCAAAACTGCCCATAGGAAATGTCAGTGGTTCAATACTCAGAAAATACTGACTGCCTTACAGTCCCATTTCAAATGGTTGAAAAATACAAATAGTCACAGAAACACAGAATGTCAGGGGTAGGAAGGGACCTTGAAAGATCATCCAGTCCAACCCCCCTGCCAGAGCAGGACACAGGAAAACATCCAGGTGGGTTTGGAATGTCTCCAGAGAAGGAGACTTCACAGCCTCTCTAGGCAGCCTGCTCCAGGGCTCCAGCATCCCCACAGGGAAAACGTTTTCCCTCATGTTCCTGTGGAACTTCCTCTGCTCCAGCTTGCTCCCAGTGCCCCTTGTGCTGTCCTTGGACATCCTTGAGCAGAGCCTGGCTCCAACCTTCCCACACTGCGCTGCACATCTTCATCCCCAGCAATGATGGCAGCCCTCAAGCTCCTCTGCTCCAAGCTCAGGAGTCCCAGCTCCCTCAGCCTGTCCTCACAGGGAGATGTTCCACTGCATTCAGCATCTCTTTGGCTTTGTGCTGGACTCCCTTGAGCAGTTCCCTGAAGATCTTGACCTGAGTGGCCCAGAACTGGACACAATATTCCAGATGTGGCCTCAGCAGGGCAGATTAAAAGGGGAGGAGAACCTCTGTTAACCAATGTAAAAGGTGAGAAAGAACAGCTAAAGAGAAATGTATTCTTGATTACACAGCAGTAAGATAATTTTCAGTGGTGTAGGTTTGGATCTTAAGAGAACTCATGTGTCTTCAGAGGGATGTATGTTGGCAGTGCTGTTGTATTACTGCAGTCCCTTACAACAAATTTATCCTGTAATGAAACATAGGATAGAGAATCACTCTCTATCTCCCACAGAAAAATAAGCTACAGCCAAAGCATCAGGGGCTCTGTGAACTCTGCTGGCACTTTTGATACCTTTATGCTTGGTTTCAGACTCCAAGAATAGATGGAGATATCTCTGGCAGCGCTACTGGGTAACCTTCTTGCATGTGCCACTGAGTGTGTGCACCTTGGCATCTGTGCTCTTCTATTCTTCTGTACTTGAGTGCATGGCAAAGGTCTCATTCATTCTGTGCCACAAGAACCAACCAGGAATGTGAACATGCAACCTTTAGACACCATGAAAGCCCTACAGAGGTCAATGCTCTCTCTGCTGTCAAGAGACAGCTTGAGGACCTGGCTGTATTGACACTTCTGCACATTTATGAAAGCGACCCTGAACAAAGTTATTTGAAATGTTTTCTGACCTAAACATTTGCTGCAGTTGATGGAGATGTGTTAGACAGATATTCTTTACAGTGAGGGTGATGAGACACTAGAACAGGCTGCCCAGGGAGGTTGTGGATGCTCCCTCCCTGGAAGTATTGAAGGCCAGGCTGGATGAGGCCTTGAGCAACTTGATCTAGTGGAAGGTGTTGTGGTGGGTTGAAAATCCCCCCTCCCCAACATCAAATTTGCCAGACCATCTCAGCTGGAAGCAAATGAAAACTATATTTGCAAGCAAAACTACACTCTGCAATGGAATGCAATGAACATGTACAAAATATACAGGAGTTACAATATTTCAAATATCAAATATCTCAAATATTCAAATATATCAAAATATATCAAATATTCAAATATATCAAATATTCAAATATCTCAAATTTCACAGCAGGACATGAGATGAGCCCTGTCCTTTTGCACTGTGTTTCCAAACTGCTTTTGCAACTCCAGAGAATACATGGGAAAGAAAAACCTCTGCTGTTTCCTGGACTCACATATACCCCTCTAATAAGCTGTAAAATTAAGTATGACACATTCCAATATAATTCTTTCCTCAACAGAGAAAATCAGTTACTTCAGCCCAGAGTATAGCTGCCCTAAGTGGAGCACTTCAGATTTGCTCCTCTGAAGAGCAACAGATTAGGTTTTACTTGAGGCAAATGGGAAGGAGCATCAGCCTCAAGTCAGTAACAGGGGGGAAAGAAGGGGTGGAAAATGGGTGCAAAAATGGCACTTCAGCAGTACTTGGTGAATATAGTTCCCATCTCCAGAGGAACCCTCGGTGCCGTGTGAACCTTTGGCTGCAGATTGAGAAACTGGAGCTCGTGGAGGGAAAAGGGTTAAAAAGGATGAATATCTTTGCACCTTAATGGGAGAACTATTTCTGTAATAGTATCAAAGATAAACCAGTGTATTATGAACACTAAATGATAAAGGGTGATAATATGCCATTCTTGAGACTTCTTGGCTGTTACCTAACACATCAGAAAGTGATTGTTGAATTTTAAATAGCCATACAAATGGATGACATAGAAATTTAACTTTGCTTTGACCTTATTCTAATTCACAAGATGACTGCAAAATGACTTTGTTACATCTGAATGTATGCTGGATGCTAAATCACTCCAGAGTATAAAATCTTTGTTTTGGCATAATGTTGATGCATAAACATTTGTACCCCATACTAACCCTATAAACATCACAATCCATCAGTACAATTACAAAAAAGATTGTTTGTTTTCACACTTAAAGCAGACATGAAATAGAGTGTCCTTAACTTAATCACCACCTTGATTTACCACATTTGCATATATTTGCATATTAATTGGACTACAGATTAAAATTGGTTTTGTAATTTTAATTAAGTGTCCACAAAGGTAAATGATTAGAACTGTTTAAAATACATTCTGACATAAATAGCAGTAAAAGCTTTTGTGATGATGTTTTTGTGGAATTACATTCAGAAAGTGGCCTTTTTATGATAGTAATTTTAATCTTAAATAGAATTATACAGTCAAACAGAACTGTGGATTCATAATCATTTTTTTCAAGATTCATTTAATATTTTGCTGATTTGCAGCACTTGATGAAAATGTACTGTAGGTTTAGTTGATTGCAAAATTGGGCCTGTAGAGCTGATAAACTGAGGGTTTAAACCCTCTCCCTTTGTGCTCCCTTACATATTTCACATGTATTATGTAGAGATATGTAGACAGGGGCTTTTCTTCTTTTCTTTTTCTTCAAGTTGAGAGGTGTAAAAGCTGTCAGTAAAGGATGATCAAACGTTCTCAGATGGAATCACCTCCACTGACCATCTTCCTTCAGTCTAGAATGTGGAGCCTGGAACACGTTAAAAGCCTTTTCAGTAAGTCGTTGCAGGTAATAGAGGAATCGTTCTTGGTGATGTCAGAGGAGAATGAGTCATCTAGGTAAGGAGGTGCTGTCAGGGTTGCTGTGTTGAAGTTGGTGGGATATCTACTGGACCACACACTTTGTCAGACTAAACTTAATCAAACTGTAGCGTGTAGCACTGGAACAGGTTGCCCAGAGAGGTGGTTGAGGCCCCATCCCTGCAGATATTCAAGGTGAGGCTAGACAAGGCTCTGGGTGACCTAATCTAGTTGAGGATGTTCCTGCTCACTGCAGGGGGGTTGGACTGGATGAGCTTTGGTCCATCATGGGTGATTCTGCGATTCTATGATTTGCAGTTGGAAAAGCTCTAGGAACTCATTGCTGTCTACAACTACCTGAAAGGACGTTGTAGAGAGGCTGCTGCTGGTCTCTTCTCACAAGTAATTAGTGATAGAACAAGAGGGAATGGCCTCAATCTGCCACTGAGTAGGTTTAGTCTGGACATTAGGAAAAATTGTTTCAGGGCAAGAGTGGTCAGGGATTGGAATGTGCTGCCCAGGGAGGTGGTGGAGTTGCCAGGCCTGGATGTGTTTAAAGGTGGTTTGGATGTGGTGCTTGGGGATATTTAGGAAGGATGTTGACTTGCTGGAACGTGTCCAGAGAAGGGCAACAAAGCTGGTGAGGGGTTTGGAACACAAGCCCTATGAGGAAAGGCTGAGGGAGCTGGGGTTGCTTAGCCTGGAGAAGAGGAGACTGAGGGGTGACCTTATTGCTCTCTACAACTACCTGAAGGGAGGTTGTAGCCAGGCAGAGGTTGGCCTCTTCTCCCAGGCAGCCAGCACCAGAACAAGAGGACACAGTCTCAGGCTGCGCCAGGGCAGGTTTAGGCTGGATGTTAGGAAGAAGTTCTACACGGAGAGAGTGATTGGCCATTGGAATCGGCTACCCGTGGAGGTGGTGGAGTCACCTTCACTGGAGGTGTTCAGGAGAAGACTTGATGGGGTGCTTGGCTGTATGGTCTAGTTGTTGGGTGGGTTGGATTGTTTGATGGGTTGGACGCGATGATCTTGAAGGTCTCTTCCAACCTGGTGTATTGTATTGTATTGTATTGTATTGATATGCTTTTGGGGTGAGCCTTGTAGAGTAGGGTTCTGGGTTGGTGATCCTGAGGGTCTTTTCCAACCTGAATGTTTCTGTGATTCTGTGAACTGGATTCTCAGTGCACCTCCTGCTGCCTCCTTCATGGACCCATTCATGCTTTCTCCAAACACTTAGAGTACCAGTAAGGACAGATTGTTAGCCTGGGCTGTAAAAGTGAGTTTTGCCAACCTAATGAATTGCTTCAAGTGTTTTTACTACCTTCTGTAACTTCAGTTGGTGAGCAGCAGGCATTCATTAGGATCAGACCATCTTTTTGTTATAAATAAAATGCCCAGTTTATGTTTTACAATATTACTTTACTGCTTTGCTTAGGAGAAAAATAATCCAATACAATACTGGCTGTTGGGGTTGGTCTGGGAGCAGATTTGGCAAGCAGAGCTTTAAAAGCAATACTGAAAATCTGTGAAGTTAGTCGTTCTGGTTTGGAGCAGTATTGCCAGCTCTACCTGCTTTGAAGAAAAGGTTGGTGTGAAGTCAGTAATGAATTCAAACTGTCTGTGGGCCTGCTGATTTTCTTCAGAGTTTTGAGCTGTTCTTGAGACTGTTTCTGGTTTCACTGTTCTTGAGACTGTTTGGTTTCACCTAGTTTATGTCTTGTATCTGAACCTCAGCCATTTACTACCTTCCTGTCTCCTCAGTGTACATTAGAAAAAAGGAAATGGAGCAACTGTATTTGTGACTTGTCATGCTTCATTGATTTGAAATAATTCTCCCATTAATGGTGTGTATTTAATACTTAGTTTTCTGCCTATCCATGGTAATGCTTTCAAGTGAGAGTAATAAAACTTTTGGAACACAAATGTTTCCCATCCAATGGACTTGACATCATTTTCTGTGTTGTATTTAAACTCCAGCCTAAGTGGGCAGAGTAGATTGCAGACCTGATCCATGAAGATAATCATACATCAGAAAACAGCTTTTTGTGTCGTGCTTTTGCATTAAGTGCAAAGAAGGACACAGAGCTGTGGGAGTGAGTCTAGAGGAGGGTCACAAAAGTGATCCAAGGGCTGGAGCAGCCCTGCTGTGAGGATAGGCTGAGGGAGCTGGGGGTGTTCAGCCCTGAGAAGACTCCAGGGGATACCTTCTAGCTGCTTTCCAATACTTGAAGGGACCCAACAGGAAGGTGGCAGAGGGACTTTTCCTGAGGGTGTCTGGAGACAGGACAAGGGGGAATGGTTTGAAACTGAGGGAGAGCAGGGTTAGACTGGAGCTGAGGAAGAAGTTCTTTAGTAGTAGGGTGGTGAGACTCTGGAATATGATGCCCAGGGAGGTTGTTACTGCCTCCTCCTTGGGGGTGTTGAAGGCCAGATTGGATGAGTTTAGTTGAGAGGTGTCCCTGCTCATAGCGGGGAGGTTGGAGTAGATGATCTCTAAGCTACCTTCCAACCTAAGCCATTCTATGATTCTAATTTCTGGCACTGGCATTATTTAGTGCCTGTTAAGTATTTTGATTATTCCTGATGTGCTTTTTGGATTCTGTTCATATAGTAACTGATTACAACATCAAACCGGTCTAAGTTCTTCATCTCAGGAGCATTGCAGTCCTCATTACAAAGGCCAGATCCAAAGCTCAATCAGTGAATGAATTCCTTGTGTTATGACACAAATTGGGTCTTAATTGATGCTGTGGCTTGGGTGAAAAGATTCAGTCTGGAAAAAGACCTGGGCTAATATCAGTGAAAAAAAAAAAAAAAAAAAACAACAAACCAACAAAAAGGCAAAAGAACTGGAATAGTCATTGAATGAACCATGGAGGAACAAACCTGCCAGACAAGTGCCATTATCATTTTTTAAATGGGCCTGTAAGCTGGATGTCTCGTTAGATTAAATTGTTATGGATGTCCATTCAGCTGTGGAAAAGATGGTTATGTCTGGTGTGAGTGGTGCCTTCCCTTTCTAATGAACATCTCACTGGGATCATTCAGACTCATGTCACCTGAGGATCAGAAAGCTAAAGTGCATATCATCTGTAACTGTTTTGGGGAGGTTGTTTGAAAGCTAAACCTAGCTTTCAATCCAGCTCTGTTACATCCATAATTGCATTATGGAAACTCAATCATCCCAGAGTCTGGAGAACCAACTTTGATGTGGCTGGGATGAAAATATATATTTTTTTTTTTCAAGATCTGCTTAAATGTATAAACTAAATAATTAAGTGCTTAATTAAGCACCATTGGTTTTTAATGAGACTGAACTTGCCCTAGGTGATCCTGCTTTGGCAGGGGGGTTTCCCTACGTGATCTCCAGAGGTCCCTTCTAACCCCTACCGTTCTATGATTCTGTATTCTAAGTGCTTAAGTCAATTGTGAGCCCGGAAATTAGGCTTGAAGGATGCTTTGTTCTTCACAGGTGTGCAGTGACCCAGCTTCTGTTTAGGTACTCGATTCCATGTGAGGTTTCTTTGAGAAGGAAAGCATCAGAAAATGTGCTTTCTGAAGAACCATGGAATCATGAAATGGTCTGGGTTGGAAGGGACCTCCAGAGGTTCAGCATCTTTGTGGCTCTGTGCTGGACTCTTTCAAGCAGTTCCCTGAGGTTATTCTTGACCTGAGGGGCCCAGAACTGGGCACATGTCCAGAGAAGGGCAACAAGGCTGGTGAGAGGCCTTGAGCACAAGCCCTATGAGGAGAGGCTGAGGGAGCTGGGGTTGTTTAGCCTGGAGAAGAGGAGGCTCAGGGGCGACCTCATTGCTCTCTACAACTACCTGAAGGGTGGTTGTAGCCAGGAAGGGGTTGGCCTCTTCTCCCTAGCAACCAGCACCAGAACAAGGGGACACAGACTCAAGCTGCACCAGGGGAAGTTTAGGCTCGAGACGAGGAGAAAGTTCTTCACCGAGAGAGTGATTCGCCATTGGAATGGGCTGCCCGGGAGGTGGTTGAGTCACCGTCCCTGGAGGCGTTCAAGAGGGGACTGGATGTGGCACTTGGTGCCATGGTCTAGTCGTGAGGTCTGTGGTTACAGGTTGGACTCGATGATCTTCGAGGTCTCTTCCAACCTTAGTAATACTGTGATACAATATTCCAGATGTGGCCTCAGCAGGGCAGAGTAGGTGGGGAGGAGAACATCTCTTGACCTCCTAACCACAGCCCTTCTCATACACCCTAGGATGGCATTGGCCTTCTTGGCCACAAGGGCACATTGCTGGCTCATGGCCATCCTGTTGTTCACCAGGAAGGACTCCTGGGTCCTTTTCCCCAGAGCTGCTCTTCCACAGATCAGCCCACAGCCTGTACTGGTCCATGGGGTTATTCTTTCCCAGATGGAAGACTCTACCCTTGTCCTTGCTGGATTTCATTCAGTTTCTCCCCACTCATCTCTCCAGCCTGTCCAGATCTGGCTGAATATCAGCACAACCTTCAGGTGTGTCAGCCACTCCACAAAAATCAGTTCTTAACAGATGATGTGGGATAGAATCATTAAGGTTGAAAAAGACCTCTAAGATCATAAAATCTGAGCATCTACCCAACACCTCCGTGACCACTTAGATTCTATTCCCACTGAGGAGGGGCAAAACTCTTCACCTCCTTTCCTTACCCTACAGTTGAAATGGGGCTAATAGGGCTTAGAATTTGTATGCTTAGTAAGCAAATGGGCCAAGGCAAGCATGCTTCAAAAATGGCCAATGAACTTGGCAAGCCACTTTTCCTCCTAAAGTATCACCACGTGGTCATCTAACAGCGTCTTTGCAAACCATGTGGTGTGAGTCTAAATGTTGACTCCTCCGCCTTGTCTCTTGGGGATAAAACCTCTTTCTTGCCACCAGAAGAATAATGGCAGCGTACTCAGCAGGCTGCAGGAGGCTGAGCTAGCATGCTTGCAGCATTTCTTTGCAGCATAATTGCAGCAGCAATGAACCATGAATCCAGCCTAATTAACATAACTGGAACCACTGCAATCATGCTGCCGTTCAATTTAGGTTTTGAAATTCTGGTGAAGTATCACAGTTCTGCTGCTTTATTGTTGAGCTGCCGTGGAGAACTGTCCACTTGCTTTTCTTGCTGCTGTCTTGATGTATTTTTTATTATTGCAGGATAACTAGGGAACTTCAGAACTGGAAGATCATTGGCTTCCTGGGCCCATTACTGAATCTACAAATAATTCTCTATTACTTCCTGTAAAAAGTAATGAAACCATTTAGGATACCATAAAACTCAGAGTAAATGTACTAAATTTCCAAGTTAGACACAGGTTTGGAATTGTAATGGATAATGAACAGCAAATAACTCTGGAACTGTTTTGAGTTAAGGACTGCATTCCCAGAATTTCAAAAAAGAACAGTTTGGATTACTCTTTGTAAACACTTTTACCTATAAGAAACTTCTTGTAGAAGAGCCTGGATGTTTTTAATGTGTTTCTCTGTAAAAGCAAACAACAGAAACTTCCTATTGTTGCTGTTGGTTGTGCTACAGTACAATTAGAAAGCCACAGAAGAAGATCACAGAGTCACAGAATGTTAGAGATTAGAAGGGGCCTGCAGAGGTCATCCAGTCCAGCTCCCTTACCAGAGCAGGATCACCAAGGGCAGGCTGCACAGGAACACATCCAGGCGGGTTTGGAAAGTCTCCAGAGAAAGAGATTCTTAAAAGAGGGCAAACTAACCAGCTGGTTTGGACAGACAATTCAAGAAACTGCTGACAAGAGCAATAGAATCATAGAAGGGTTTGGGTTGGAAGGGACCTCCAAAGGTCATTCAGTCCAACACCTCTGCAGTCATCAGGGACATCCTGCACTAGATCAGGTTGCCCAGAGCCTTGTTGACTCTGATCTTGAATATCTCTAGGGATGGGGCTTCCACTACTTCCCTGGGTAACCTGTTGCAGTGTTCCACCACCCTGATGCTAAACAACTTTTTCCTAACATCCAATCTAAATTTTCTCTTCTCTCGTTTCAAACCTCTGCCCCTCATCCTGTCACTGCAGGCCTTTGCAAACAGTCCCTCTGCAGCTTTCTTGTAGGCTGCTTCAGGTACTGGAAGGCCACTATTAGGTCTCTCTGGAACCTTTTCCAGGCTGAGCAACCCCAGCTTCCTCAGCCTGTCCTCATAGCAGAGGTGCTCCAGCCCCCTGATCAGGTCCATGAGGTCCATGGTAAATAGGAGAGCTTGGACTAGGAGGCTTCCTGCATCCCTCTTGGCCATTAGGCACGAGGTCCTTAATGGTGGCACTGAAGTCACTTAAGGATGATACACAACCAGAAGTTAGTCCATTTGTGACAGAACAGAACTAAACAGCTTGGGAATCACTGTTCTGCTGTTTCCTGCAGAAAGGAGAGAGTAAACCTTTCCCTTGTAGCTGGTTTTTAATGATCATGGTGTTTTATCCCATCTCCATGACAATCTGCTCTAGAGCAGTGACACAGCTGAGTTTTGAATGGCCTTAGTGTTCCTAAATTAGTCGAATTACTTTCTTTTTAAAAAATCTTTCTTGAAGATAGACCAATTTTGCCTTAGGAGCTCAAAGTGTTAAGTTTGGAAGTTGTTCCTAGCTCCTAGAAACGGTTCCATAGTTTCCTGCTCAGAAGCTCTCCCATATATGTGTGTTAACATGTATAGAGACACACATGTGGTCAGTGCCCGGAGAGCTTGTGGATGTCTCCTCCCTGGAAATGTTCAAAATGAGGTTGGATGGGGCTTTGAGCAACCTGGTCTAGTGGAAGATATCCCTCCCTGCCCGTGACAGGAGTGCTGGAACTAGATGATATTTAAATTCCCTTCCAACCCAAATGGCTCTGTGAGTCTGTGGAATTTTAACTAGATAACGAAATAAACCTGGGCTCCGAAACTAACCAGCACGGCTTTTGGTGAAGGGCAGTGATGGTGAGAGTAGTTGCTTCCATTAGGTAAGCCCAGCACGTGAGAATGAGGCACAATGAGGTGTGGGTGGTGGTAAGGAAGTTGTTGATGGAGGGAACAAGAGTCCAGAAGTAGCACAACTCTGGTATTTAATCCTGCTGCCAGGGCCAGCTGTTTGCAAACCATTTGTGTTTCAGGTTTTTAGCTGTTGGTGTTTTTTACACCAAGAAGATTTGTAATGCAGTGGTCTCATCTGGAAGCAATGAGTGATGTGTATGACTAAGGTATCATCTGAGAGGGTGGAGTAGTCTCCCAGATAATGATTTGATAGAAGGCCTTTTGAGATCTAATAATCTCTGAGCAGTGTGTATTCTGGATGGGCTCCAGGTACACAGATCAGATGGGTGAGTCACAGAGTCATTTGGGCTGGAAAAGACCTTCAAGATCATAGAGTCCAAGCATGGTTTGGAGGGCAGGTGCTGCTGTGGAACAATGAGCTGGAGTAATTTCAGGCAGATATTCCGAGGTGGATTTCTCTGTTTCGAGGATCATTTGCTTTTTATCCTGGGTGTAACTTCAGGCCTTTTCATCCATGTGACTGATTCAGAAAGTTATCTGTTCATGGTGACTCCCAGGAGCTAGATTTCCATTTATTCATGGCTTGGTTTATTCCCCCTGTTGATAACTCAGGGCTTTATTTTTTACATTTTTCACTCTGTGCATCTGAGTATTTGTTAGGTGTGGGCCTTCAGAAAGAGTCATCCTGGTCATCTGTTGCTTCCTTTGGTGTCCTGATGTGACCCCCTCAGCATCTGAAGTCATGTGAAACTCATCCCTATATGTCTGCTGAGAGGCCAGCAGGAGCAGGGAGGTCATTGTGCCCCTGTACACTGCACTGGTTAGGCCACACCTCGAGTACTGTGTCCAGTTCTGGGCCCCTCAGTTTAGGAAGGATGTTGTCTTGCTGGAACGTGTCCAGAGAAGGGCAACGAAGTTGGTGAGGGGTTTGGAACACAAGCCCTATGAGGAGAGGCTGAGGGAGCTGGGGTTGCTTAGCCTGGAGAAGAGGAGGCTCAGGGGTGACCTTATTGCTCTCTACAACTACCTGAAGGGAGGTTGTAGACAGGCAGATGTTGGTCTCTTCTCCCAGGCAGCCAGCACCAGAACAAGAGGACACAGTCTCAGGCTGCACCAGGGGAGGTTTAGGCTGGATGTTAGGAAGAAGTTCTTCATAGAAAGAGTGATTGCCCATTGGAATGGTCTGCCCGTGGAGGTGGTGGAGTCACCTTCATTGGAGGTGTTCAGGAGGAGACTTGCTGGGGTGCTTGGTGCCATGGGTTAGTTGTTTAGGTGGGTTGGATTGGTTGATAGATTGGACACGATGATCTTGAAGATCTTTTCCAACCTGGTCTATTCTATTCTATTCTATTCTATTCTATTCTATTCTATTCTATGCTATTCTAACAGGAGAATTGATCACTGACCTTTCTGTTCTGCTTTTCTCTGTGAGATACTTACTGTCTTTTGAGAGGCAGGACTTTCCTTTAGCCTCCCTTTCCTACTTGTAACACAAAAACTGATTTTTTTTATTTTTTCCCCCACACTATATTTCTTAAGGTTCACTGCCTGTGACCAGCCAGAACCCGTTTGGAAAACAGAAAGCAGAGCTTCTCATCTGATGGATGTTCAGGGTGGACTGATGGGTTAGTCACATGGATGTGCTGCTTGGTTTTGCAGGGCCTCAAAGGCTCACAGAATTCAAATGTAGACCTGGAAATTATTTAATACAAGTAACAAGCCCTCACAGACTTGAATGCTTTGTACGATGGACTCTTTCTTTCGTAGGATTGTATGGCAGTAAGAGTTTAGCTTAGCATTCCCTGTTCATAGAAATATGGATCCAGCAATACAGTGAGATGCTTTTCAAGAAGGTAGCTCAATGTGTGTATATAACCTAAATGAATGCCAGTGGTCAGGCTCAGGCCCAGTGAGGTAAGATCTTGAGTCCATATGTCGAAGGTGGGAGGTGTTCTGGGAACACTGCAGAAAAGCTGGGGCAAAACGTCTGAGAATGGATAGGTGGAGCAGGACTGATGAGCAACCTGGTCCCTGCTCACTGCAGGTGGCTTGAATTAGATGAACTTAAAAGGTCCCTTTCAACCCAAACCATTCCATAATGCTATGAGTTGCTTCTTTTTTCTTTTCATGAACTGTTGGGTTGCTGATTCATTTTTTTGCAAGTTACAACTCAGAATTAACTTTTAATTATAAGGCTGAGTACCCAGTGTAGATTCTACCACTCTCCATTTACATTCATCTCTGATGTTCTATGTATAACTCAGAGCAAAGTGCCAGACTACACATTGTAGGATTATTGACTAAGTGAAGAAATCTGACAGTTTCACCTTCATAGAATCATAGAATGGCTCAGGTTGGAAAGGACCTCAGAGCTCATATCCTCCAACCTCCCTGCCGTGGGCAGGGACACCTCTCAACTAGACTTGGTTGCTCAAGGCCTCATCCAACCTGGCCTTCAACATCGCCAGAGAGGAGGCATCCACAGCCTCCCTGGGCAGCCTATGCCAGAGTCTCACTACCCAGGCTAACTCTGCTCTCCCTCAGCTTCAAACCATTCCCCCTTGTCCTGTCTCTGGACACCCTCAGGAATAGTCCTTCTGCAGCCTTCCTGGAGGATCCCTTCAGCTATTGGAAGGCAGCTCTAAGGTCCCCACCTAGAGTCTTCTCATCTCCATGCTGAACACCCCGAGCTCCCTCAGCCTATCTTCATAGCAGAGCTGCTCCAGCCCTTGGATCATCTTTGTGGCCTCCTCTGGACTTTCTCCAACAGCTCTGTGTCCTTCTTCTGCTGGGAACACCAGAACTAGAGGCAGGATTGGAGGTGAGGTCTCAGCAGAGCAGAGTCAAGGCTCAGAATCACCTCCCTTGACCTGCTGCCCACACCTTCTTCAGCATTAAGTCTTCATCACTTCAGCCTGTGAGCAAGCTGTGCACTGTTCTGGTGATCTTGCTGTCCTAATTCTTAAGTTTTTGGTGTCTGTTACTCATTCTCTTCTCTGAAGGCTTAACACACGTTGTAGCCAAGAGTCTCCAGTGAAACATTTATTAAAGGTGGGGTCAAGCAGAGGGCTGGCTGTGGTTGAGGAAGAGTTGGAGGAAGTGCAAAAAATAGCTAAAGTGGTTGGTTCCTGGAAGACGGAGTCTGTGATTCATCCATTTGGAAGTGGAGGAGAAAGCAGTGCCAATTAAATATCACAAAAGGTTATGATAAGCATCTTAACTATGGGGAGAGATGACAGTCTCTCAGCATCTGTATTCCCTGCAGCTGCAGTGTGTAAACTCAGAAAGAGGACTGAAGGTTGATACTATGAAAGTTCAGTAGTCATGCTTGGTATTGATGCAGTTACTGAGGACTGACAGAAGAAAATGCTCTTTGAGAGGAGTTTCCAAGCAGAGATCATGTTTCTAGTTCAGTGTGCAGCAAACCCAGAGCATTTCAAAGAGAGAATAAGTGCTCTGTGGTAAAATATTGCCAAGGAAATCATCATTCTCCTTCAGAAGCTCTTTTATTTTGTTGGGCTTTTTTGTTTGTTTTACTGTTCATGGTTGCAAATTCAAAAGTGACTCAGGCCTAATGTCAGAAGTAATCTGAAGGTTTGGCATTTTGGGTCTAATTGCACTATTTCCACACACAAAAACCCCAACCCCAACCTCCTGCACATATTCCTGGCTGCTCTTTTAAATATTTAGATGTACTTATATGCCTTTTATACAAATTCATGCAACAAGGTCCTTGAAGACACTGAAAAATTTAAGTTGGTCATTCTTGCTGAAATAAATTGATCAAAAAACATTAAGGAAATCCATCTGTAGACAAATACAGACATTTCCTCTCTATGCTGTTTGAAGATGTTTTCGGGCAAGCTGAGTGCAAAATAATTGCCAGTTTTCACCTTTGATCTCTATCACTGTATTGCTATTAGGAGAGTTATTTTTTTTAATGAGTCAGTGCTAGGCACTGAACAAGTAAGTGAAGGAATATTTTAAGGGGAGGCATATAGGAAAGAAAAAGAGGAAAAAAAGGGCAGAATTGTTACAGAAGACTTCTAGAATGGTTTAGGCTGGAAGTGACCTCAAAGATCATCCAGTTTCAACTCCCCTGCCATGGGCACGGACACCTTCCACCAGCCCAGGTTCCTCAAGGCCTCATCCAACCTGATCTTGAACACCTCCAGGGAGGGGACATCCACAACCCCCCTGGGCAACCTGTTCCAGTGTCTCACCATCCTCACTGGAAAGAATTTCTTCCTAATCTTAATTCTAAATCTACCCTCTCGGGCTTAAAGCCATTCCCACTCATGCTGTCGCTACAGGACCCTTGTAAGAAGTTCCTTCCCAGCTTCCTTGCCAGCCTCCTTTAGGTACTGGAAGGCCTCTAAAAGGTCTCCCTGCAGTTGCCTTTTCTCCAGGCTGAACAGCCCCAGCTCTCCCAGCCTGTCCCCACAGGAAAGGTTCTCCAGCCCACTGATCATCTTTGTTGCCTCTTCTGGACTCGCTCCAGCAGCTCTATGTCCTTCTTGTGCTGGGGGCTCCAGCACTGGGTGCAGTACTCCAGTACTGCAGTCCTTTGCTCCATGTGCCTCATGGAGATAGCTTTAGTAGAAATAACAAACAGGAAAAGCCATTTGTAAGTGGGAAAAGAAGAGGTTGAAGACTCAGAACGTGGTGATGATCAGCTGAAAAACGGGAGCTAAACTTCTGTTGTTTTGGGGACTGTGACCTAATACAGTGATTGGTGAGCAAACCCCAGCTATCACAGTTACAATACAATACAATACACCAGGTTGGAAGAGACCTTCAAGATCATCGCGTCCAACCCATCAAACAATCCAACCCACCCAACAACTAGACCATACAGCCAAGCACCCCATCAAGTCTTCTCCTGAACACCTCCAGTGAAGGTGACTCCACCACCTCCACGGGTAGCCGATTCCAATGGGCAATCACTCTCTCTGTGTAGAACTTCTTCCTAACATCCAGCCTAAACCTGCCCTGGCGCAGCCTGAGACTGTGTCCTCTTGTTCTGGTGCTGGCTGCCTGGGAGAAGAGGCCAACTTCTGGCTGGCTACAACCTCCCTTCAGGTAGTTGTAGAGAGCAATAAGGTCACCCCTCAGTCTCCTCTTCTCCAGGCTAAGCAACCCCAGCTCCCTCAGCCTTTCCTCATAGGGCTTGTGTGATTGTAGTATCACAATTGCAGTACCACAGTACATTGGAGTTTGGAAGGGACCTCCAGAGATCACTGGGTCAAAGCCCCCTGCCAAAGCAGGATGACCTAGGGTAGTCCACACAGGAATGTATCCAGATGGGTTTTGAATGTGTCCACAGAAGGAGACTCCGCAACCTCTCTGGGCAGCCTGCTCCAGGGCTCCATCACCCTCACTGTTCCCACTGCCTTGCACAACTCCATGCAATGATGTCAGCCACACATTTCTGCTTAAGCAGGTCAAAGAATCATAGAATTGTTTTGGTTGGAAAAGACCTCTAAGATCCTTGAGTCCAGCCATCAGCCCAGCACCACCATGGCCATTAAACCTTGTCAAGTCTTCTCTTCATCCATAGGTCCTATAGGCTGTCACCTGCCCTCATCTTGCACCTCATCAGCACCACTTTTCCCCATCCTTTCCTGCCCTTTAGCCAGATCCCTTTGTCCATTGAGACCAGCCAGGAAACCATGCATGTCACTTGCTCGCTGGTGATGGGGTGAGCAGAGCCATCGGTGCGCACACACCTGGCCAGCACCGTCCTGCCATGGCAGAGATGGACGCTAACACGTGAACTCCAAAGCCTTTGGCAGCAGCAGTCTCTGCTCCCAGGGATTTTCTGAAGGTCCAAAGGAGCACATCCTCCATTAAAAAAACAACAACAAAGCCAGCACTTTGATTAATTTCGAGGTGATTGCCTCTTAAGAGACTCTGAAAACTGTTTTTCAATTAACAGTCTCGTTTACATAAAAGACACATATTGATGAGCATAGTCCATGACTCTTTACTCAATCCCATTATTCTCCTCTAATTCATATGCAGAAGCTAAGATTTCCAGTGATCTCACTGTTTACCAAAATGCAAAATACTTAGAGGTTAATGTTCCTCTTACTTTCATCTCTTCTTTTCTTCACAAAGGACAATAAAGGAAAAAGGAGAACGTGCTTCCAGAAAGCACCTAAAGGTACAGGTGATCCATCAAGAATTAGCTGAAAGTTTTTGAGAGAGCAAGGAATTCCCCAGGTTTTGGCATGTAGGAACTCAATATCTGACTTCCAGGTATTTTCCTGTTCATATTCAGAGCTGTGCTCAATGCTCAGTATTGATGATTGACAAATTTGGTAATTGAGTTGCCCATCTTGCTATGAACCTTCTCTTAAAACAAGCCCAAACCTCTGCTTAGCCACTGTGAGAGGGAAGTGCTCAGCATTTCACAGGACCATTGCAGTAGGCTCTCTCCATGCCCCAAAGGAGCATAATAAAAGATGAAAGTGTAACTAAGCTAGGATGCAATGTCTTCTTGCAGTAAGGAGACCTGGTTTGGAGAGAAAGGGGAAAGAAAAGGCATCTGGATAATAGAGAAAATAGGAAATTACGCTTGGGATGAAATGTTGGTATTTGTACAAAAAAGTTGGTGATGCAGCAGCATAATGAAGTTACAAGTGTTGGGATATCTACACCTATTCACATGAGTACTGGTGGAAAACCTCATGAACTGAAGTGTGGCCACCAGGTTGAGAGAGATGATTCTCCCCCTCCACACCACTCTGGTGAGAGCTCACCTGGAGTGCTGTGTCCAGTTCTGAAGTCCCTATTACTAGATTTGGACATGTTAGAGTGTGTCCAGAGAAGGGCCAGGAGGATGATCAGAGGGCTGGAGCTGCTCTCCTATGAGGCCAGGCTGAGAGAGTTAGGGCTGTTCAGGTTGGAGAAGAGAAGGCTCCAAGGAGACCTTATTGTGGCCTTCCAGTATCTGAATGGGGCTACACAAAAGCTGGGGAGGGACTTCTTAGGGTGTCAGGTAGTGACAGGACTTGGAGGAATGGCACAAAACTAGAACTGGGTAGATTCAGATTAGATGTTAGGAAGAAGTTCTTCCCCATGAGGGTGGTGAGACACTGGCACAGGTTACCCAGGGAGGTGGTGGAAGCTGGATGTGGCTGTGAGCAAGCTGCTGTAGTGTGAGGTGTCCCTGCCCATGGCAGGGGTTGGAACTGGCTGATCCTTGAGGTCCCTTCCAACCCTGACAATTCTGTGATTCTGTGAATTAGTCATTCAGCCCTCCTTAGATATGGGATCATGAACCTTACCTCCAAATCAGAGCCTGTTATAACAGAATGGCTGATTATACTCAAAGTCATGGAGGGGATATTTTTTTCTCCCAGAAATTGATTCTATAAAAAACTTACTTATTTTAAGAATTCTGACTTCAGACAAATAATCTAAAATTGATGCTTGATTGAAGCTAAAGAACCAAACACAATTTACTGCTTGTTCAAAATTGTAGAGTGAATGCTACCATTCTGTTTGAAGGACCTTCCAAAAATATTCCAGTAGTTAGTGGTGATTTGAGTGAGTGGAAGGTATGTGCATATTTGGTATCAGAAACTGTAAAATAAGGAAAGCTCAGTGGCTCCATCCAGAGAGTCAGAGAATGGATTGGATTGGAAGGGACCTTAGAGTTCATCCAGTTCCAACTGCACTGCCATGGGCAGGGGCATATTCCACTAGTCCAGGCTCCTCAAGGCCTCGTCCAGCCTGGCCTTGAACACCTCCAGGGAGGAGGCATCTGCAGCCTCCCTGGGCAACCTGTTCCAGTGTCTCACCACCTTTACTCTAAGGAGTCTCTTCCTAATCTCCAGTTTAAATTATCCCCTCTCATACTCTTCCTACAAGACCTGGTAAAAAGTCTCTCCCTAACTTTCTTGTAGACCCCTTTCAGGTGCTGGAAGTTCTCTGTAAGTTCTACCCAGAATCTTCTCTTAAATCCCCCGGTTGAGACATATGTCATGTGGAACAGCAGATTGTCTATGCAAGCTTCTAGAAGTTACAGTTATTTCTGTATGGTCTGTAGCCATGTTCTCTTCTGAATATACATATGAGTGTTTTTATGAATTCATTCAGCAGTGTGTCATGCTAAGCCTCCTCTTCTGGGTGGGACATTGTTCCTTACTGCATTACATGGATAAATTGCCTGCAAATAGCCAAAATTAAAATCTGTCTTGAGTCCTCTATGGCTTCAATGTCACAGTAGGTTGGGTTTTCTGTTAGTGAAGGACTGCAGAACATGAAAGCCCAGCTCTGTGCTGCAGCTGAGATTAGATCTGAATGCAAGGAAAGGCAACAAAGGTCCACAAAATATCTGAGATCTGCAAATACTTCCTGTACTTAACCTACACTTTCGTTGCGTGACTGTAAAGAACAGCAAATCTTTGTTCTTTTCCCTCTTAGCTCCCATTCAGTCAGTTCAGAGAGAGGGGAGAAAGGTTTTGGGGAGCAAAGTTGTTATCAGTCTTCCTACAGTTTCCATTGGATTCTGTCAACAGTGAATACATCAAACCCAGGAGCTTACATGCAGCCACTTTTAAACATGAGAAAGTGCTGCAGAAATTATTGTATCTATACTCCTTATATATAACATCCAAATGAATATAAACATCATTTCTGCATGTGAAGTTCCTTTAAACCTTTGAAGTTTAGCTGGTATTGGAGGTGGTAATACCTAAGCTCTGCTTCTGGATTCATTAGGGAATTTGTTAGGTGGAGTGGAGAAACAGCAAATGTTTGTCTTGGTGAGATCGCAAAATGCTGGAGTGAAGCAATTAGACTTACAAAAAGTGTTCAGGTCCATCCGTTTATGAAAACCTATTAGGGCGTCTCTTGGGGCTCTATTCCTGTAGGCTCTTCTAGTCAGGAGGAAGGTTTCAGAAATACCTCTCTTCCATTGTGCCTGACAGGAAGGTGTTGGTTTAGCAACCTTAGGGTGGTTGCTGGTTTTGGATTGTTTGCCATAAGTTCAGTGATTCAGAGAGTAGAAAAAGGCTACAGCATGTGTTACTTAGAGATGGAAACCTGGCAAGAATCATAGTTCATGGCTTTTCCATAGCTCAACTCATGGCAATTTGAATCTGCAGTAAATTGATAGGGAATCCTGTTTCTGGATCGTCAGCTGCAGAGGTGGTCTTAAGGAACTCTTGTCCCTGTTCACTGGGAACACCTGTAGCTAAAGCCGTGATGTAATTGTTCAGGCACATAGGAATGGACGTCTCTGTCTTGAAACAAAATAGACGTGGGTGTGCTGGTTGATGAGCCAGCAGTGCCCTCATGCAGCCCAGCAGGCAGCTGTGTGCTGGGCTGCAGCCAGAGGACTGTGGCCACCAGGGCAAGAGAGGGGATTCTGCCCCTTGACTCTGCTCTTCCGAGACCTCACCTCCAATCCTGCCTCCAGTTCTGGTGTTGCCAGCAGAAGAAGGACACAGAGCTGGTGGAGAGAGTCCAGAGGAGGTCACAAAGGTGATCCAAGGGCTGGAGCACCTCTGCTGTGAAGATAGGCTGAGGGAGCTTAGGGTGTTCAGCCTGGAGGAGACTCTGGGGGGACCTTAGAGCTGCCTTCCTATAGCTGAAGAGATCCTGCAGGAAGGCTGCAGAGGAGATCCTGCAGGAAGGCTGCAGAGGGACTTTTCCTGAGGGTGTCTAGAGACAGGACAAGGGGGAATGGTTTGAAGCTGAGGGAGGAGAGGAGGTTTAGACTGGATCTTCAGGAGAAGTTCTTCATGGTGAGGGTGGTGAGACTATGGCATAGGTTGTCCAGGGAGGCTGTGGCTGCCTCCTCCCTGGGGGTGTTGCAAGACCAGGTTGAATGAGCCTTGAACAGCTGAGTCTAGTTGAGAGGTGTCCCTGCTCATGGTGGCGAGGTTGGAATAGATGCTCTCTGAGGTCCCTTCCAACTTAAGCCATTCCATGACTATATGTAATGTTCCAGTCATCAAGCCCTTGCTTTCTTCTCATCTCAAATCTTTTGGAAATCCCTCATAAACTCAGTCCATTCATTTCAGTTAAAAGCCATTCATATGATGGCAAACCACTGTTCTGCCATTTATGTCTTTATTCATCCATTTAAACTCTAAAGCTTTCCAGCTTACTTCTTGGATTTATAACCATCTGTGTGGAATATGAACACATCCTGATGTTTTGTCTTGTTTAACCCATCATTGTCGTGTTCACCCTGGGCCACAGCTCACCTGACTCTGCAAAGTCCCAGGCTCGTGGCTTGCCATCACCTATGTACAACCAGTTGTTTACAAGAGACAAGTCAAAAGAGAAAAGAAAATAACCTCAGCCCCAGAACAAATCCCCCAGAACTCCTCCTGGAGCTGAGTGGGATAATGCATGAATATGTTCAAGATGGTGGCTCGTAGCTGAGCCAGCTCCTGTGGGATCAGTGCCCACTCCTTGGCATTTACATTAAACTTTGGAACGACTTCGTAACACGAAGGCTTTAAGAGCAAGCGAGGAGAGGGAGGCAAGGCAGGGAAGAAGACAGGTACACTTTTCTTTCAATTATTCCTTATGCATGCTAGGCTGTTGGTTTTTCCCAAGGTAATCTGATAATCAGTACCTGTTTACTGGCAGACTTTTTGCAGTCTTAGTAGATCAAAGAAATCCACTCGAAGTGAAAATCTGAAATTTCCCCTCTAAGTTGCTGAATCTCACATTCAAAGAGAGCATGAATATTAAAATTTGTTAGCAGACTGTTGGCTTGGGAAGAAATACACTATATTATTATGATTATTATTGGTTTTCTTTGTGCAGTGTTGCTGGGGTTTAAGAGAAGCAATAGAACCCTTAATTAATAGTAGCAGGTCTGGCTAATGTCATAATAAGCAATAGAACGTATTAAAGCACATGGAAGTCTTGCCAGCTATCAGGAGGAACCTTTCCCTGGTTTAAAGGCCCATTAGGTTTGTTTACATACTGAGTTTATGCCGGGTATGTTTTGCTTCCAGAGGAACTGCCATTGGCAGGGGCTGAACCAGACTTTCCTACTTGACTCCAAGGGTATTGAATTTCCTGCCTGTTGTGTGGAGTCAGGAATATATTGTCACTGCTTCGGGGCAGCCTGTCTCTCTCTCTGGGATAATAGCAGGTACAACCCAAACCAGTGTAGTCCCCAAAGGTAGAGTGTGGGAGGGTTAGTGTCATAAAAGGGAAAATAACTGAAATTATAGACATCAGAAGCAATTTTCCACAATGGAAAAGGTGGTCAAGGAATCAAACACTGTGCCTTCAGGTATATTACCCAGCAGAACAACAACAACAACAAAAAAATCTGCTGGGCTTTAAATTGCACTGGCAATCTGGAAAGGATTTTCTGACTGGAGCTATGTTAAGTGTTAATAGTGAAACCTGGGTACTTTTCCCTTTGATCTCTCCTGGAGCTCGTATAGAATAATGGGATCAAAATAAAAGGCCGTTTATATGAACACCTTGTTCTTTTGATCAAGGCACCAAAAATTCTGTCTGCAGCTCCAGCTTAGCCATCAGTGCATCTGCTCCTTTTAGTTGGGCCTTCTAGTTTAGCATGGCTTTTAATAAATCCTGTCACAGCCTTTTTTTCCCCCCCTGCAGTTCATGAACTCAGTTGTAATTTTTGCTCTGGGAGTCTTTAGCAGCATTTTCTGAAGGATTGAGAGTGAGGTGAGAGGAACCTGGAAACTGGTGGCTTATGGTCAGTTTTGTGTGTCTGTGTTGAATATAGAATATAAATATTTGTATGCCAACCCATTTCAAGGAATCCTAGAATGCCTTAGGTTGGAAGGGACCTCAGAGATCATCTACTCCGTCCTCCCTGCCATGGGCAGGGACACCTCTCAGCTGGACTTGGTTGCTCAAGGCCTCATCCAACATGGCCTTGAACACCCCCGGGAAAGAGGCATCCACAGCCTCCCTGGGCAGCCTATTTCTGAGTCTCACCACCCTCAGACTGAAGAACATCTTCCTAAGATCCAGTCTGAACCTACTCTCCCTCACCTTCAAACCATTCCCCCCAGTCCTATTGCAAGTTGTTCTTTGACCACTTGAGGTCCCATCCCTGAAGATATTCAAGGTCAGGCTCAACAGGACTCTGGGCAGCCTGGTCTAATGGAGGATGTCCCTGCTCATTGCAGGGAGGTTGAACTCGATGACCATTGGAGGTCCCTTCCGTCCCAGACCTTTCTGTCATTCTATGATGTCTGGATGGGAAGTATCCTAATGTGACCTAATTGTGGCCTTCCAGTATCTGAAGGGGGCCTACAGGAAGGCTGGGGAGGGACTTCTCAGGCTATCAGGGAGTGATAGGACTAGGGGGAATGGAATGAAGCTGGAGGTGGGGAGATTCAGGCTGGATGTGAGGAGGAGGTTCTTCACCATGAGAGTGGTGAAGCCCTGGAATGGGTTGTCCAGGGAGGTGGTTGGGGCCCCGTCCCTGGAGGTGTTTAAGCCCAGGCTGGATGAGGCTTTGGCGAGCCTGATCTAGTGCAGGGTGTCCGTGCCCGTGGCAGGGGAGTTGGAACTAGCTGATCCTTGTGGTCCCTTCCAACCCTGACTATGATACTATGTCCACCACTGCAGGAAAAAACATAGAAGTTTTACAGCTGGTACTTAAGGATCCCCTTTGCTTTTATGTAGAGATCTACAAGACAGATAAGGCACAGATGAACATGAGTACCTTTCAGCTCTTCATTCCCCTGGGCTGATGGTCAGGCGTGTTTCTTTAGAAGTTATTACTGCAAGCACTTAAAGTAAAGCCGCTGCTTCATGCTCTTTCAAATCTCCTGTTAAGATTCTTCTCCACCAAAAGGCTCTGGCTGCATGGAAACAGCTGAGCAGTGTTTATTAGGATGATTGATGATGTCTCATTGTGATCCCTGCTTCAGTTGTTGTAACCTCCAAGAGTAGACGAGATGGGCACGAAGCACTGTGCCAAATGGAAGCAAATAAACTGAAGTCCTGCAGTTCACCAATGTCATAATCACTGCTGTCCAGGAAGAGGGATTAGCAAGTGTGAAGAAGCACTAGCTAAAAGAGATCCAGTGGCCAAGCAGTATCTTGGGTGTCAAATGTCTCTCTCAAGCTTTGCATCCCACTGTAATTTATATTTAGCTATTAAGCTTATTAGATGGGAGCAGTCAGCTTGCTGTATGCCATCCACGAGGCACACTGCTGGGTAAGTGCTGGGTTAGTCTTTAGGCTCTTGCCGAAATGGCTGTAGTTGAGGTTTTTGCACGTGAGCTATCCCCCAGAGAGGGTTGCTGCAGATGTAGTTGGACCTCTGTGGTCTGCCATAAGGCAGGAATATTCCAGAGAGCCATAACTGTGGCTGTAACCTCTAGCCTTGTTCTTACAAAGTAGAACAGTATCATTCAGTATGTGCTATAAAGATACCAAACTGGTTGGAGCACCAAGAGCAACGTGGACATCTTTGTGCAGCACTACACTAGGTTTAATGCATCCTGCTGAGATCAGGTCTCTGTGCTCATGCAGCCTCTCTGCCTCCAGTCCTGCTAATTAACAGAGAGCTGCTCTAGCAAAGTTTGCCACTCTTACTAACAGGCAGTGTCTATCCAACTCTGAAATTAATGTGTCCTCTTCATCTTTCACCAATTCTTGTTTCATATCCCAGGTGCTTTTTACATCACAGAATCATAAAATCATAGAATGGCTTACGTTGGAAGGGACTTCAGAGCTCATCTACTCCCAACCTCCTTGCCACAGGCAGGGGTGCCTCTCAACTAGACTCAGCTGCTCAAGCCCTCATCCAACCTGACCTTGAACATCCACAACCTCCCTGGGCAGCCTGTTCCAGAGTCTCACCACCCTTGCACTGAAAAACCTTTTCCTAAGATCCAGTCTAACCTATTCTATCTCAGCATCAAACCATTCCCCCTTGCCATGTTGCTAGACACCCTTATGGAAAGTCTCTCTGCAGCCTTCCTGCAGGATCCCTTCAGGTATTGGGAGGCATCTGTAAGGCCCCCAGAGTCTTCTCCAGACTGATCACTCCCAGCTCCCTCAGCCTGTGCTCACAGCAGGGGTGCTCCAGCCCTTAGATCATCTTTGTGGCCTCCTTTGGACTCAGTCCAACAACTCTGTGTCCTTCTGCTGGGGACACCTGAACTGGAGGCAGGATTGGAGGTCTCAGCAGAGCAGAGTAAAGGAGCAGAATCTCCTCTCTGGCCCCGCTGCCCACACTCCTCTGGCTGCAGCCCAGCACGTGGCTGCCTTCTGGGCTTCAGGAGGGCACTGCTGGCTCCTGGGGAGCTTCTCATCAATCAGTACTCTCAGGTCTCTTTCTTCAGAGCGCTGATGAAAGGAGGGGTGTGGGACTTTTCAGACAAGGAGTTAAAGTGAAGAGATTCATAGTTTTTCTCCTTAAAATAAAAAATGTGATTGCCCTACTTCTGTGGTTAGCATGAAACAAATCGACTCTGTCATGAAGTCGGTGGGGTACAAGTTAATACAAGGTAGTAAAGGAATAATAATCAAGTAAAACAGCAAAGTCCACAGTCTTTTCTAACAAAACCAGTATGGTTCTGTTGCAGTCTAAGGCCCTGCTGCAAATGGTGTTTTCTGATGCCTGGCTAAGCCAAATTTACATATATAGAAAGTGCATGAATAAAGCTATGAAAGTATGCTTAGTATTTTGCTTTCTTTTCCTTGAAAGTAATTTGCTATTGTTCAAACTTTCAGCTTTCACTGCTTTTGTTTCCAAACCCCAAAAGGAGGAGAAAAACAACAAATGTCCATAAAGGCAAAAGGGATATGTTCTCATTTCAGTTCACGGAATTTCCTGCCTTTAAACAATACAAATATATGCCCTTAGGTTTCTAACGTGCTGGAAGGATACTGAATCCCTGAAACAGATCAAATTAGAAGCAAGTCCACTATAGCAACAGCAAATTTTACCAGCAAGTCCAATAGATCTCAACAAGAACTCACTGGGTTTTAACCCTGTTGCCAAGCCTGACAAAATCCTAAACTGCTGATTCCCATAAATGAAGAAATGCTCCAAAATAGCAAGGAAATTGTGGGCTGAATTGGGCACAGATAAAATCTGATGCTTGATAATTGTTCCCCATTCATTCCTGTCCCTGTTTAAAGCAATTATTTAATAGAACTTTGAGATGTATCCACCAGCAGAATAGACACAGACAGTGGTTGTGTAAAACCTTTTAAAGTACATTGCTACCCTCAATTATATGTTCAACAGGCTGGACATGTTGCTCCCAGCACTCAGGGTGAAACACACAAGGAGCATGGGGGCAGCTGGCAGTCGTCATCAGATAGAGCAGTGCCCTGAGAATTGGTGGCTTGGGTATGGAAGGAGGAGCTGGAGAAACCTCCTTGGTGCTTTTATTTGGATTTGGACATGTGCCTATACATTCTCCTGTGCTAGCCTTTCACCTTTCTGAGCTATTTCAGCAGAAACCTCAAAGTACCACAGTGAGGATACCGCTGTCCTCCGTGCCCGTGGGGGGCTGTACCTCTACCAGCAGAGCTGGAGAAGCAAAGCATTAGGCTGAAGAGTCTTGGTCAAGCTCTCTGCATCTCCAAGGCTTCTGATTTTAGTTAGTTATTTAATGTAATCAGTGCAGTAATGTTCAAGACGACCATATCCTGCTGCAGAGCAGGTGATAGCTCAAGCTGTTCACAAAGCCTGCGCCTCCTTATGGGGTAGGCACCATCCTTCTGTGGTCCATCCTGCAGTTATGTCACCAAGCTGGTAGCAGAGGCATTTGTACTGATCCCATTTCCCCACCCTTGTTTTTTTTTTTTCCCAACACAGAGCTGCATGTTCATCTTCTTGTTTCACAGTCTCTCGTATCATAGGGAGATCAGTGGTGGGCAACTTGCATTTTCCAGGCATTTGGGTATGTAGATTCCCAGAGGAACTTTCTGACACCCGGACGATGAAGGTCAGATGAGCAGTCATCCACCATCAATGTCATCCTGAATTAGTACAAAAAGGGAGTCCAAGGAATTTAGGGGTTGATTGTTGGATGTTTTCTATTTCACCCTTGAATGACCCTGCACTAATAGTAACATCTTTAGAGCTTTTTGACAAAACTTAGATCTTTTTAGGGCAGAGAGCTACTGCCGTTCTAGTACTAGAGAATCACGGAATGATAGGGGTTGGAAGGGACTTCTGAAGATCATGAAGTCCAACCCCTCTTCCAGAGCGGGTTTGCCTAGAGCAAGTTACACAGGATGGTGTTCAGGTGAGTTGTGAATGAATCCAGAGATGGAAACTTCATCACCTCTCTGGGCAGCCAGCTCCCATGCTCCAACACCCTCAATGTAAAGTTCTTCCTCATGCTTAGATGAAATTTTCCTGTGTTCAGGTTTTTGCCCATTACCTCTTGTCCTGTCACTGGTCACCACTGAAGAAAAGCCTGGCCCCATGCTCCTGACACAGTCTCAGGCTGCGCCAGGGCAGGTTTAGGCTGGATGTTAGGAAGAAGTTCTACACGGAGAGAGTGATTGGCCATTGGAATCGGCTACCCGTGGAGGTGGTGGAGTCACCTTCACTGGAGGTGTTCAGGAGAAGACTTGATGGGGTGCTTGGCTGTATGGTCTAGTTGTTGGGTGGGTTGGATTGTTTGATGGGTTGGACGCGATGATCTTGAAGGTCTCTTCCAACCTGGTGTGTATTGTATTGTATTGTATTGTATTGACACTCACCCTTCAAGTAGCGATGAGCAGTGATAAGTGTGCGAGAGACTTGTGGTGTTTGGACTATGGGCAAAAACTGGGATTAAAAGTCAGAGTTTCCACTAAACCACACTGAGATACAAATCTGTACACATTTAACCTTCAGTTGTAGTGCAAAAAAATAAAGTGCAGATAAATCTACGACAGCAGCACATTGTCAAATGGAGGTCAAAGTCTCTGCATCACCCCACAGTTCTCAGGGGCAGAGGCAGTTGACTGGACCATCTGATTTGACTACCCTGTGGCTGAGATAGCTCTGCAATAGCCTCTGGGCTGCTTATTATTTGGATACTGTATTGATAACAAAATGTGTTTTAGATTCTTGTGTGCATACAATTATTGTTTTGAGCTCTTGTAGATAAAGCATTTTTTCCCTTTGTTGTTCAGCCTGGAGAAGAGAAGACTCCGGGAGGATCCCTGAAGGGATCCTACAGGAAGGCTGCAGAGGGACTTTTCCTAAGGGTGTCTAGAAACAGGCCAAGGGGGAATGGTTTGAAACTGATGGAGAGCAGGGTTAGACTGGAGCGGAGGAAGAGGTTCTTCAGTCTGAGGGCGGTGAGACTCTTAAATAGGCTGCCTTGGGAGGCTGTGGCTGCCTCCTCCCTGGGGGTGTTGAAGGCCTCTTTGGATGAGGCCTTGAGCAGCTGAGTCTAGTTGAGAGGCAATCCTGCCCATGGCAGGGGAGGTTGGAGTAGATGGGCTCTGAGGTCCTTTCCAACCTAAGCCGTTCTATGATTTAAACCTTCAAGTGAAGGTTAGGCTTCATTGCTTATTTATTTCTCAGGATACCTGAGAAAGTGTTAAATAATTAAGGTGAAATATGTGTTTTCCTGAGAAAGAGGCAGGAGTTTGCATTTGCACGGTCGAGTGAATTATCCAAACCAGATGTGAGCAAGTGGAACATTTTACATAAATTTATTAAAATCATTATTTACCTGTAAGTTATAAGAAGGGCTTAGTTGCACTACTTTGTTGCCAATATGTCCTGCCAATAATCTGCCAAAAACGCAGCTTGCTGGCAAGATCCCTGCAATGGTTAGCTTATGCTTGCACAGAACATTACAACCCTGAGTCAAATGAAAACCTACTATAAACCAACTCTTTGATGGTGGAATCGCTGGAATATGGTATTGATATATGGGACAGAGTTTATATGGCTTATGAATACTGGGCAAGAAATATGGCTATCTATTAAGGGTAAGTTGATCTGTAATCGGTGAGGACAGTTATTGTTTGCAGTATTTGCTCTGAATAAGATCACAGGGTGGCTGCTGAGCTTTAAGGTACAGAGCATTCCCGTGCAGCCCGAAGCTGCAGCGCTTGCCGTTTGTTCAATTAATACAGGAAGGCTATTGAACATGCAAAATCATCTGACGTCTATACAGAGTCCTTTTAAAGGCCAGCCTTTCTTCTAGGAGCAATTTATACATTGCATAAACTTCTATTTTTCATCCAAGTATCATTTGGAGAATAGCAAGCTTAAATATTGGAGGCCATGGGGAAACATAATATTACGATAATGTTCTTTGGTGCGGTTTGGAAGGCTTTAGGAAACATTTGGAAGTATTTTTCTCATAAAGTCACTTAACTATTGAAGTGTTATGATAGCACTCCCTTCTGCATTGCCTGTGTTGCAAACCAGCCTCTTTTAAAGGGGACAGCCATCCTATAGATCCTGATTAGAAGTTATTTCCACAAAACAGGAAATTATGGGTTATGAGACCCTGGTATTAGTTTTAATTATAGATATGTATATGTAAAAAAAGAGATAAAAGGCAAGATGATTTTAGGTGTGTTATCAGTTTTCAAGCACCCATTTCCAATTCTGTCTAGCAAGAAGAGGTACTGCATTGTTTGGAGCTGGAAGTGTTTAAAAGGAGACTGGATGAGGCACTTGGTGCCATGGTTTAGTTGATTAGATGGTGCTGGGTCATAGGTTGCACTCGATGATCTCAAAAGCCTTTTCCAACCTGGTTAATTCTGTATTCTGTATTCTAGATATGAAAGTTGCATTTCCTAAATAAGCTTGAGCTGTTTGGGGTTAGGTTTTTTCCTGTTTAAATGAGCACTAATGAACATGACCAATCCTTTAGGAACCTAAAGAAGCTTAAAAACCTTGCAACTCTCAGGAGCCTCACTTTTTTATTTTTCTCCCTCCCCATAGTGTAATTCACAGGCTCACAGGATGTCAGCTGTTGGAAGGGACCCAAAGAGATCATCAAGTCCCCTGCCAGAGCAGGACCATACAATCTAGCTTAGGTCACAGAGGAACGCATCCAGACCGGGCCTTGAAAGTCTCCAGAGAAGGAGACTCCACAGCCTCTCTGGGGAGCCTGTTCCAGTGCTCTGTGACCATTACAGTAAAGAAGCTCCTCCTTGTGTTGAGGTGGAATCTCCTGTGCTGCAGCTTACATCCATTGCTCCTTGTCCTGTCACATGGAGCAAGTGAGCAGAGCCTGTCCCTTCCCTCCTAACCCCCAGCCCTCAGATATTTATAAACATTGATTAAATCCCCTCGAAGTCTTCTCTTTTCCAGACTAAAAAGCCCCAGGTCCCTCAGCCCATTCTTTTGAACCTCTGCAGAAGCAAAACTCAAGTCAACATTTTCTACATTTCTGGCAGTTGTTATCAAGGGGATTCTCAGGGCCCCAACAATGTCTTTGTCACCTTGCAGTGCTGCTGCAGCAGACCTGCACAACCATGATGTTTAATTATGGAGAACAATTGCTTTTCTTTTTCTTGAGTTACCCATTAATTAATGTATTCATATCTCCCCAAAAAAGTAATACCTACATTATTTCACCTGTGTTATAAAATATTTATTGTGGCTGATTGCCATCTTTCTGGGGAGTTTTTAGTTTACCACCATTTAATTTGTGAAGTATGTTTATTATAGAAGTATGTTCTTAGAAATTGTAACTGCATGGATTCCTACTGGCCAAGAAGGCCAAGGGCATCTTGGGGTGGATTAGAAGGGCTGTGTTGGTAAGTCAGAGGGGTTCTCTTCCCCCTCTACTCTGCCCTAGTGAGGCCTCATCTGAATATTGTGTCCAGTTCTGGGCCACTCAGGTCAAGAAGGACCTCAGGGAACTGCTTGAATGAGTCTGGCACAGAGACACAAAGCTGCTGCAGGCAGTGGAGCATCTCCCTTTGAGGACAGGCTGAGGGAGCTGGGACTCCTGAGCTTGGAGCAGAGGAGCTTGAGGGCTGCCATCATTGCTGGGGATGAAGATGTGCAGCGCAGTATGGGGAGGATGGAGCCAGGCTCTGCTCAAGGATGTCCAAGGACAGCACAAGGGGCACTGGGAGCAAGCTGGAGCAGAGGAAGTTCCACAGGAACACGAGGGAAAACGTTTTCCCTGTGGGGATGCTGGAGCCCTGGAGCAGGCTGCCAAGAGAGGTTGTGGAGTCTCCTTCTCTCAAGGCATTCAAAACCCACCTGGACTTGTTCCTTTGGAACCTACGCTAGGTGATGCTGCTCTGGCAGCTTTCCGTCCACCAATACTACATGAAAGTGCAAGTTTTTGGCAATGTCAAATATGGAAACCAGATATTGAAAGGTTTTGCTCAAAAACCACAGGTGGAAGTTATCATTTGAGGAATCCGAGAGTGTTCCTTTTTCTCTACTACTGTATTGTCTCATCTTCCCCACTCCAACAGGCCAAGCCAGCACTTGAGCCAAAACCTACTGCTTGCATTTGATCTGGATCCAGCCTCTCTTCTCCTGGAGCATCCTGCCTGCTCATTGGGCACACCACTGAAGGACCAAGTTGTTGCATTTAATTAACTTATTGCTAAAACAGCGACATGTAGGCATATTTGTCAGAAGGAATTCTTCTTCATCCTTGGCCTTGGTGATACTTAAAGCCTAACTGAGTGAGGCTCTGGTCGAGCTGGGTGGGCTTTGGGCACAGAGCTGTACCAGAGTCAACCTCAGTGATCCTCTGAGTCTGTTTGGTATTTCTTGCATGGTACAAAAGAGAGAAGATAGTTGAGAGGTGATGATCACATCCCAAATAAATATCTCCTGCTTCTATAACTTGCAGTTTGCAAACAGGGAAATCAGTGCAAACCCTACTTATTCTAGCCAGGAAAATACAAATTATCCTGTGGGCAGACAAGCTCAGCCACAGACCCTGTATTTTCTTCTGCTGTGCCCTTCCCAGTGCTTAATCTTGGCTCTGTTCAGTTTTCTTTCTGTTCTCTCTCTTTGCTCCTAATCCTTGTCCATGCTTATAAGCCCCTAATATTTATATGGCATTATCTGTGTTAGAGATTACTGCTGACAAGTAATCTCTTCCCTCTCCTGAATGAAGAATTACAACCATTGCTAAAGATCAGAAAGTGAAATTAGATCCCTGAAAGTATGTGACAACTTCAATAAACCCCAGTAGCAAATTCCCTAAATATTGGGAATCTTCTTTTAAGCTTTTAGGCTTGAACTGGAGCATAGATTTGGGACACCTGACCACACTCAGCAACTCTTTTTAGCTGTGGAGCAAAATGTGACAATAATTGCAGAGAAAATAATCAAGGAGGGGGGAGGAAATCCAAACAACAAAACCCCAAACTGAGAGCAGTCTCCTAGTTTTGTCATCTGTTGCCATCTTTTGAGAAGCAGGCAAATAAAAATGCATCATTTTTACTCCTATTAGGTGATCATGACAGCAAAACCATAAAATATGTATATGTATTTAGGCATAGGGGTATAAATTCAGATATAAATATAAACATAAACCCGAAGTATATTCTTCTGTGGTGGCTATCTGTTCCACTTTGGCCTCCAAAGAACTACTTTCATGACCTCTTTTTCTTATCTCCTTAGAACAGAGTGGCCAAAATTCTGACTTTTGAAAAAGCTCAGCTTTGGTATTTGTACAGTGCTTGGCCAGTACTATATCTGTATTTTATATTTATATAATATTTTATATTATATCTGTAATTTGGAGGGGGCTACAGGAGAGCTGGAAAGGGACTTTCTGCAAGGGCACAGAGTGACAGGATGTGGGGTGATGGCTTCAAACTGGAAAAAAGATGTACTGAAATTCTTCCTCATGATGGCGTCAAGGCACTGGAAGGGGTTACCCAGAGGTTCTGGAGGCTCCAAGCCTGGCCCTCCAAACCGGGTTGGATGGGGCCTTGACCAGCCTGGGCTGGTAGGAGGTGTCCCTGCCTATGCCTAGATGATCTGGGTCCCCTCCAGCCCAGCCCAGTTTATGATTCTATGTTTCTGTATTTGTATTAATTGTGGGAACAAATCCAGCATGAGAATAGGATACATTCAAGGAAGTAGAAAGAAAGTGGACAAGTGTAATTTCCAAGTTACTGCAAATGTCAAAGATTACATTTAATCATTACAAGCCAAATGGACTCCAGGTATTAGAATCACAGCTCTCCATGAACCTCTGTCGTGTTTTGGGTCACATGGATTCTACTAAAAATGAGCAAGGAGACTTTTGTGATCAGGTTTGAATAAAGACAGAAGGAATTCTTAAGACAGTGTGTTTGTTAAATGGCAAGTTCATAGGATCTCAGAATGATAGAATTGTTTTGGTTAGAAGGGACCTCTAAGATTGAGTCCACCCATCAACCTAACACTACCATGCCCACTAAACCACGTCCCAAAGTGCCATGTCTACACATTTTGTTAACACCTCCAGGGATGGTGACTTCACCACCTCCCAAGGCAGGTTGTTTCAGTGCCTGACCATGAAGAAATTTTTCCTGATCTCCAACCTGAACCTTCTCTGGCACAACTTGAGGCCGTTTCCTCTTGTCCTATCACTAGTTACTTGACAGTAGAGACAACCCCAGCCAACCTCCCTTCAGGCAGCTGTAGAAAGCTAGAAGGTCTCACCACAACCTTCTCTTCTCCAGGCTGACAGCCCCGGTTCCCTGAGCCACTCCTCACCAGCCCTGTTCTCCAGACCCTTCACCAGCTTTATTGCCCTTTTCTGGACACACTCCAGCAATTCCATGCCCTTCTTGGAGTGAGATTTAGTAGGATTTTTAGCGAGATGTAACAGCATTAGGCACTGCAGAATGTTACAAAGGAGATGGGGAGAACACACATCAGCTTCAAGCAAAAGGAGGTGGAGTTCTTCACAGTGTGGTTTGATGACATAAAGGAAAAGAAAATGCATAATGTATAGATTTGGGAATTTAATCTGTTATTCAAACTGGCAAATATTTAGACTGAAACTCTGAGTTTTAGCATATGGGATTTTTATTATATCTGAGCTCAGTTTAATTTTTAACCTATCTTTTTAGCTAAACATCTATACCCAGTATGCAAAAAGGGAAGGTTTTCAAGGCTCCCTCTCCTTAAAGTCTTCATAAGGGTTTAAAATGGACTGCTCAATGTGTCTGAGAGCCTCACAAATCTGAATAAATAAAAGAAAAAAACAGTTTTGAAAACAAGGCAGGATGCTAAAATTAGAGATGTGAGTGTCTCACTGTTTGCTCTGAACTTTCACTGTTTAAATATATATGAGTTGTGCAGAGAAGTAAAACACTTTCCATGTTCCTTTCAATACAGAGGACAGTGCCTTGTGAAATCTGTTGAAAGTGTTAATATTTGTATGTACCTCTGCTGTAAGGACAGGCTGAGGGAGCTGGGGGTGTTCAGCCTGGAGAAGAAAAGACTCTAGGGGCACTTTAGAGCTGCCTTCCAATACCTGAAGAGATCCTACAGGAAGGCTGCAGAGGGACTTTTCATAAGGGAGCCTAGAGACAGGACGAGGGGGAATGGTTTGAAGCTGAGGCAGAGCAGGGTTAGAGTGGAGCTGAGGAAGTTCTTCAGTAGGAGGGTGCTGAGACTCTGGCCCAGGCTGCCCAGGGAGGCTGTGGCTGCCTCCTGCCTGGGGGTGTTGCAGGCCAGTTTGGATGAGGCCTTGAGCAGCTGAGTGTAGTTAAGAGGTGTCCCTGCCCATGGTTGGGAGGTTGGAGGAGATGATCACTGAGATCCTTTCCAACCTGAGCCATTTTATGATTCTGTGATATCTTTGTGGGGGTAAAGTCTCACATGTACATTTAAGTACACCAAGATAATAATGACAGTAAAATCCTTTTCCTGTATTAAAAATACAGTGCTGTGACATTTTTCTTCTGTGGTTCGAGTGTTACAGCTAAGGTTGAGGGAAATGGTGCATCCTTCTCAGCACCTAAATGCTTCCTAACTGCTGTGGTAGGTCTCTGGTTTGTTTTGTAGAATAATAAAAGGATTTGCCGTGGAAGGGATCTCTAAAGGACATCCAGTCCAACCCCCGCTGCAGTCAGCAGGGGCATCCTCAATGAGATCAGTTTTCTTAGAGCCCCACCTAACCTGACCTGGAATGTGTTCGGGGATGGGGCACCTACCACCTCTCCGGGCATCCTGGGCCAGTGTTTTACCATGCTTAGCAAATAAAATTTATACAATAGTAACAGTAACAGTATTACCAAGGTTGGAAGAGACCTCGAAGATCATCGAGTCCAACCTGTAACCACAAACCTCACAACCAGACCATGGCACCAAGTGCCACATCCAGTCCCCTCTTGACCACCTCCAGGGACGGCGACTCCACCACCTCCCCGGGCAGCCCATTCCAATGGCGAATCACTCTCTCGGTGAAGAGCTTTCTCCTCACCTCCAGCCTAAACTTCCCCTGTTGCAGCTTGAGACTGTGTCCCCTTGTTCTGGTGCTGGCTGCCAGGGAGAAGAGGCCAACCCCTTCCTGGCTACAACCACCTTTCAGGTAGTTGTAGAGAGCAATTTCCTCTGTCTAGTCTTTTAAGTCTCTGTCTGCTCCTGCCTCATCTCTGCTAGCCTATAATAACAAACTTCTCTGAAGTGTATCTTCTGAAATTTAGACAAGGATTTACAAAACTCTGATAATCTTTGTGGGAGTAGGTCACAGAATTACAGAATGGTAGGAGGTGGAGGGGACTTCTGGAGATCATCTACTACAACCCCCTGCTAAAGAGGGTCACCCAGAGCATGTTGCACAGGAACACATCCAGATATGTTTTGAATGCCCCCAGAGACAGAGACTCCACAACCTCTCTGGGCAGCCTGTTCCAGTGCTCCATTACCCTTCTTCAAATAAAACAGCAGAGCACTTGTGTTTTCTCCAGGTGACAGACTTCTGGGTGGTGATTTGGGAGTACTGCAAGCTCTCAGTGTTTATAAATGACCAAGATGTGGCCAGGTACTGGATGGAGAGATGATTCTGTCTGGAAGGTGGCAGAAAAGAAGAATTAATGAGAGTGTGGAAGAGGGAAAACAGAAATAGCTGGAGCAGAAATGTTCTGCAGGACATGTAAACACAAAGAATGTGCTAACTAGACATTGTCTTTCTCCAGCATGCTTCTGGGAAATGCACATGAACAGGTTGAGAAGATTTTTGTGTTGTTATTAGTTTATTTTCAGGTCATTTATTTAAGTGTCATAAAGAACATTAGCTGGTGGTTAGGGACTACAATATCCATTATATCACTGCAATCATGTGGACAAGTTTATACTACGTATGATTTACTGTGGCCTTTCTGCAGTTCACAGGCAGGTAGGAGGTTTTCTGCATGGATGTATTTAGCAAAGTCCAAGCGGCTGAGCACAGGGAAGCCTTCCAATCAAAGTCCAAAAAATGAATGCTTTTACATGAACACCGTGGGCTTGCAGGGAGAGCTGTTTATGGCTCTCTGCCTACATCCTTTATCATGTCTCCACTGTTGTTAGTAAAATATACAGAACTACTTTATGCCAAAACAATGGAAGTTAATGCAGATAACTTGTTCCAAAGTTAACCATCAAATAAATCTTCTCTCTCTCATTTTTTTCCCGACTGTTAAGTGAAATGGTTGTTCTAAAACTTTGAAAAATTGTCAAGATGATGAATACTCTGTGTGTAATACAAGTAAATACCAAGGAATTGATTGCACACACATGTCTTAAATAAAGGATATTAAATAGTTTATTCCAGAGAGAGACTGGTGAAGTTTTATCTAATATTATTAGAAATTCTGCAGTGACAGATCAGATTTATAAGAGCTGAAAACTAAGAAAACCTCTTCAGAAATAGAAATGATGTGTTGAGTGGAGGGATGGCCAGGAGATTAAAGAGAGGCAAGGGGATACAGCCTGTCTAGGTAGTCCAGCCTGTCTAGGTAGTCCAGCCTCTCACACATCAAGCAATTCTTCTTAAGGACAATGAGTGCTCAAAATCTGTGGGTGACATTTGTTGTGGTAAATCAGTCCTCTTGGTTCTGTCACAGACTTCCTGGGTTTGTGCACATCCCTTCATCTGTTTCTCCCTCAGCATTTCCTCTGCAGGTATATCCTCAAGGGGATGTGTCCATAGAATCATGGAGTGGTTTGGGTTGGAGAGGACCTCCAGAAGCCATCCAGTCCAACCCCTGCAGTCAGCAGGGTCGTCCTGCACTTGCTCAGGCTGCCCAGAGCCTTGTTGAGCCTGACCTTGTGAATATCTCCAAGGATGGGGCCTCAACTGTCTCCCTGTGCAATCTGTTCCAGTGTACAGAACTTGTTCCTAACATCCAATCTAAATCTCCTCTTCTCTCATTTCAAGCCATTGCCTCTTGTCCCATCACTGCAGGCCTATGCAAAGAGTCCCTCTGCAGCCTTCTTGTACACCCGCTTCAGGTAGTGGATTCTCCCCAGAATCTTCTCTTCTCCAGGCTGAACACTCCCAGCTCTCTCAGCCTGTCCTCACAGCAAAGGTGCTCCAGCCCTTGGCCTCCTCTGGACTTACTCCAACAGCTCTGTGTCCTTCTTTTGCTGGGGACACAAGAACTGGGCCCAGCATTCAAGGAGGGGTCTCACCAGTGCAGAGTAAAGGGGCAGAATCCTCTCTCTTGCCCTGGTGGCCACACTCCTTCATAAGCATAAACATTAAAATAAGATGGCAAGAGATGGCAAGTGAAATCCAACAAGAGACTTTGCATGGAAGAGTTACACAGCATACTGAGTTAGGAAAGGAGATTTAGGGGGTTGAAGAAAAATCCTGAAAGCAATGAGTGAAGAGTGCAACTGCACTAAAGCTCACTTAGCATGTTCATGTCTGTGTTTTGGTAGTGCTTTTGAAGAAGAGAGGTCTGTTTGCATTGAAGGGTGTTCCACTGTAGGGTGAAGTGGATGATTCTGGTGTTTAGGAATATTTGTTTTGACAAGGAAGGAAGGGAGTGGTTTGTTCACAGCCCAGAAACGAGCTGTGATGGAGTAAAATGCTGAAGAACTGTGGAGGAGGTTGATAACGTGGAGCAAGTGTTGGCTTTAGTAAACAGTTCAATAAACAGGCTGCAGTGCGTAAACATGTGGAAATGAAAAGGAAACACAACATTTAAATGTCTCTACTTGTCTGGGAGAGCCATAATCACACTGAGAGGTGTGGAAGAAATAATGTGTGGGGAAATTATCTTGAGGTCCAGGCAGGCATTTAGAGTGAAGATCCCACGGTGGCTGTGCATGTAGTCCTCTGCATGTTAATTTAGAAGAGTCATGTCTGAATGAAAAAGCTTGACTCAAGTGTTTTCCTGGGCAAGGACCTCATTCCTTGCTAATTTAAATCAAATGGTACAGCTAGAGCTGCAGAAAATGATACATTTCATCTATTACAGAAATTAATTCAGTGGTCCCAGGAGTACTGTGAACCCATCCTCCTGCTGGCAAGGGTTTTCTGCAGCATGGGCATCACATGGAAGAGTAATATTGTTGGTGGCACCTCATGATGGACATGCAGCTCTGCCTCAGTTTCCCCATCTTAGTATTCGTTAGTGGTTCATCTAGGATGTTCAGCCTAGAGAAGAGATGACTCCAGGGGACCTCAGAGATGCCTTCCAATAGCTGAAGGGATCCTACAGAGAGGCTGCAGAGCGACTTTTCCTGAGGGTGTCTAGAGACAGGACAAGGGGGAATGGCTGGAAGCTGAGGCAGAGCAGTGTTAGACTGGAGCTGAGGCATAAGTTCTTCTGTACAAGGATGGTGAGACTCTGGAATGGGCTGCCCAGGGAGGTTGTGGCTGCCTCCTCCCTGGGGGTGTTGAAGGCCAGTTTGGATGAGGCCTTGAGCAGCTGAGTCTAGTTGAGCAGTATCCCTGCCCATGGCAAGGAGGTTGGAGTAGATGAGCTCTGAGGTCCTCTCCATCCTAAGCCTTTCCATGATTCTATGATTCCTCATACCGATGAAAAAACACAGCAGTGATTGTCTTTATCCTATGGCTGGATGTATAAATTCAATCCTTTTCTCCTAGGTGTGGGATCCTATTTCTCATTTGTGATGAAATTTTTTAAGTTGGTCACTGCAGAAAGCAGGCAAGGAGAGTTGGGTAAGACCCACTTCCATGTCATGGTGCATGTTTGCCCATGTTGTTAGGCACCAAACAGTCTGGTTTAGCTGTCGTTGACCTTTGGTGGTCTACCTGGACCTCAGCAAGGCCTTTGACACCGTCCCCCACAGCAAATTCCTGGCCAAGCTGGCAGCCCATGGCTTGGACAGGAGCACACTGCGTTGGGTTAGGAACTGGCTGGAGGGCCGAGCCCAGAGAGTAATGGTGAATGGCACCACATCCAGCTGGCGGCCTGTCACTAGTGGTGTGCCCCAAGGATCAGTACTGGGCCCCATGCTCTTCAACATCTTTATTGATGATCTGGATGAGGGCATTGAGTCCATCATCAGTAAATTTGCAGATGACACCAAGCTGGGGGCAGCAGTTGATCTGCTGGAGGGCAGAGAGGCTTTGCAGAGGGACCTCGACAGGCTGGACAGATGGGCAGAGTCCAATGGCATGAGATTGAACACATCCAAGTGCCGGATTCTGCACATTGGCCACAACAACCCCAGGCAGCGCTACAGGCTGGGGTCAGAGTGGCTGGAGAGTGGCCAGGCAGAGAGGGACCTGGGGGTACTGGTTGATTGTAGGCTGAACATGAGCCTGCAGTGTGCCCAGGCAGCCAAGAAGGCCAATGGCATCCTGGCTTGCATCAGGAACAGTGTGGCCAGCAGGAGCAGGGAGGTCATTGTGCCCCTGTACACTGCACTGGTTAGGCCACACCTTGAGTCCTGTGTCCAGTTCTGGGCCCCTCAGTTTAGGAAGGATGTTGACTTGCTGGAACGTGTCCAGAGAAGGGCAACAAAGCTGGTGAGGGGTTTGGAACACAAGCCCTATGAGGAAAGGCTGAGGGAGCTGGGGTTGCTTAGCCTGGAGAAGAGGAGACTGAGGGGTGACCTTATTGCTCTCTACAACTACCTGAAGGGAGGTTGTAGCCAGGCAGAGGTTGGCCTCTTCTCCCAGGCAGCCAGCACCAGAACAAGAGGACACAGTCTCAGGCTGTGCCAGGGCAGGTTTAGGCTGGATGTTAGGAAGAAGTTCTACACGGAGAGAGTGATTGGCCATTGGAATCAGCTACCCGTGGAGGTGGTGGAGTCACCTTCACTGGAGGTGTTCAGGAGAAGACTTGATGGGGTGCTTGGCTGTATGGTCTAGTTGTTGGGTGGGTTGGATTGGTTGATGGGTTGGATGCGATGATCTTGAAGGTCTCTTCCAACCTGGTGTATTGTATTGTATTGTATTGTATTGTATTGTATTGTATTGGTTAAGCAACTTGCTGGGCCCTAGTCTAGATACAGATGAGGCTCACCTTGGATATGTTTGCCATTTTCTACCAGTTTTAGCTCTAGTCCTGGAAAAAAATGGCAAGGCGTTTCTGGCAGAGTTCCTTTTTACTTCCCAGAGGTGTTTGCTTTGTTGTATTTTAGCAGGCAAATAGTTGTCTTCTCCCTGTTGATGCACC
This sequence comes from Picus viridis, assembly GCA_033816785.1. NCBI lineage: Eukaryota > Metazoa > Chordata > Aves > Piciformes > Picidae > Picus > Picus viridis. Next base: position 2,595,595 of record CM066587.1, on the reverse strand, counting down.
TGCTGTGAGCGGCAACGTGGTTCAGTGGAGACCTTTGGCTTCTCAGGCAGTGAACCTCGTCTTTTATTTTCACTAAAACACATTTCAGTTTATCATTTACTGAATGCTACTGGAGAAGTTCCTTGGATGGATTTAAAATATCAACTATTTTTTGTCTTCTTGTTTGCTGTTAATTAATTAACAGTCACAGGTGAAAATGAAATCCAGTGCCAACGCAGTATCTTTTTCTTCCTAACAGGTTCATGCCAGAACATAAGCTTGCCCATTTGGAAAAGGTAATTGGTGTTAAAAGACATGGAGATGCTTATCAATCAGAGGGCCTGCCTGGCCAGCAGAATGGCAGAGCTTTAATGAGAAACAGCAACACACACCATGAGTCTGGACTTTGTGAAGCCCAGCCTGGACTTGATACCACACAGCACGAGGGTCTGCCTTCCCCATTAACAGCATTGGTGAGACTGAGCAAGTCTGAAGCATCAGAGAGTGCAAATCCTTGTCAAGAAGAAGATAAGCAACATTTGACTTTTAACCTTTCTAATACCTTGAGTGGACTGGACAATCAGCAAAGACCTTTACACATTGCCTGGCCTCACAG